>CP136069.1:89755877-90099133 GCA_032622095.1 Siphonodentalium dalli | reverse complement strand
ATCATATAAAATCAACAGGACCCACCAGTATCATATAAATTAAGCCAGATCCACCAGCATCATATAAATTCAGCAGGACCCACCAGCATCATATAAAATCAACAGGACCCACCAGCATTATATAAATTAAGCCAGACCCACCAGCATCATATAAAATCAACAGGACCCACGGCATCATATAAAATCAACAGGACCCACCAGCATTATATAAATTCAGCAGGACCCACGGCATCATATAAAATCAACAGGACCCACCAGCATCATATAAAATCAACAGGACCCACCAGCATTATATAAATTCAACAGGACCCACCAGCATCATATAAATTCAGCAGGACCCACGGCATCATATAAAATCAACAGGACCCACCAGCATTATATAAATTAAGCCAGACCCACCAGCATCATATAAATTAAGCCAGACCCACCAGCATTATATAAATTAAGCCAGACCCACCAGCATCATATAAAATCAACAGGACCCACCAGTATCATATAAATTAAGCCAGACCCACCAGCATCATATAAATTCAGCAGGACCCACCAGCATCATATAAAAATCAACAGGACCCACCAGCATTATATAAATTAAGCCAGACCCACCAGCATCATATAAATTCAGCAGGACCCACGGCATCATATAAATTCAGCAGGACCCACCAGTATCATATAAATTCAGCAGGACCCACGGCATCATATAAAATCAACAGGACCCACCAGTATCATATAAATTCAGCAGGACCCACCAGCATCATATAAATTCAGCAGGACCCACCATCATCATATAAAATCAACAGGACCCACCAGCATTATATAAATTAAGCCAGACCCACCAGCATCATATAAATTCAGCGGGACCCACCAGCATTATATAAATTAAGCCAGACCCACCAGCATTATATAAATTAAGCCAGACCCACCAGCATCATATAAATTCAGCAGGACCCACCAGCATCATATAAATTCAGCAGGACCCACCGGCGGCATATAAATTCAGCAGGACCCACCAGCATCATATAAATTCAGCAGGACCCACCAGCATCATATAAATTCAGCAGGACCCACCAGCATCATATAAATTCAGCAGGACCCACGGCATCATATAAAATCAACAGGACCCACCATCATCATATAAAATCAACAGGACCCACCAGCATTATATAAATTAAGCCAGACCCACCAGCATCATATAAATTCAGCGGGACCCACCAGCATTATATAAATTAAGCCAGACCCACCAGCATTATATAAATTAAGCCAGACCCACCAGCATCATATAAATTCAGCAGGACCCACCAGCATCATATAAATTCAGCAGGACCCACCAGCATCATATAAATTCAGCAGGATCCACCAGCATCATATAAATTCAGCAGGACCCACCAGCATTATATAAAATCAACAGGACCCACCAGCATCATATAAATTCAGCAGACCCACCGGCGGCATATAAATTCAGCAGGACCCACCAGCATCATATAAATTCAGCAGGACCCACCAGCATCATATAAATTCAGCAGGACCCACCAGCATTATATAAAATCAACAGGACCCACCAGCATCATATAAATTCAGCAGACCCACCAGCATCATATAAATTCAGCAGGACCCACCAGCATCATATAAATTCAGCAGGACCCACGGCATCATATAAAATCAACAGGACCCACCAGCATTATATAAATTAAGCCAGACCCACCAGCATCATATAAAATCAACAGGACCCACCAGCATCATATAAATTCAGCAGACCCACCAGCATCATATAAATTCAGCAGGACCCACCAGCATCATATAAATTCAGCAGGACCCACCAGCATCATATAAATTCAGCAGGACCCACGGCATCATATAAAATCAACAGGACCCACCAGCATCATATAAATTCAGCAGACCCACCAGCATCATATAAATTCAGCAGGACCCACCAGCATCATATAAATTCAGCAGGACCCACCAGCATCATATAAATTCAGCAGGACCCACGGCATCATATAAAATCAACAGGACCCACCAGCATTATATAAATTAAGCCAGACCCACCAGCATCATATAAAATCAACAGGACCCACCAGCATCATATAAATTCAGCAGGACCCACCGGCGGCATATAAATTCAGCAGGACCCACCAGCATCATATAAATTCAGCAGGACCCACCAGCATCATATAAATTCAGCAGGACCCACCAGCATCATATAAATTCAGCAGGACCCACGGCATCATATAAAATCAACAGGACCCACCAGCATCATATAAATTCAGCAGACCCACCAGCATCATATAAATTCAGCAGGACCCACCAGCATCATATAAATTCAGCAGGATCCACCAGCATCATATAAATTCAGCAGGACCCACCGGCGGCATATAAATTCAGCAGGACCCACCAGCATCATATAAATTCAGCAGGACCCACCAGCATCATATAAATTCAGCAGGACCCACCAGCATTATATAAAATCAACAGGACCCACCAGCATCATATAAATTCAGCAGACCCACCAGCATCATATAAATTCAGCAGGACCCACCAGCATCATATAAATTCAGCAGGACCCACCAGCATCATATAAATTCAGCAGGACCCACGGCATCATATAAAATCAACAGGACCCACCAGCATTATATAAATTAAGCCAGACCCACCAGCATCATATAAAATCAACAGGACCCACCAGCATCATATAAATTCAGCAGACCCACCAGCATCATATAAATTCAGCAGGACCCACCAGCATCATATAAATTCAGCAGGACCCACCAGCATCATATAAATTCAGCAGGACCCACGGCATCATATAAAATCAACAGGACCCACCAGCATCATATAAATTCAGCAGACCCACCAGCATCATATAAATTCAGCAGGACCCACCAGCATCATATAAATTCAGCAGGACCCACCAGCATCATATAAATTCAGCAGGACCCACGGCATCATATAAAATCAACAGGACCCACCAGCATTATATAAATTAAGCCAGACCCACCAGCATCATATAAAATCAACAGGACCCACCAGCATCATATAAATTCAGCAGACCCACCAGCATCATATAAATTCAGCAGGACCCACGGCATCATATAAAATCAACAGGACCCACCAGCATCATATAAATTCAGCAGGACCCACCAGCATCATATAAATTCAGCAGGACCCACGGCATCATATAAAATCAACAGGACCCACCAGCATCATATAAATTCAGCAGGACCCACCAGCATCATATAAATTCAGCAGGACCCACCAGCATCATATAAATTCAGCAGGACCCACGGCATCATATAAAATCAACAGGACCCACCAGCATCATATAAATTCAGCAGGACCCACCAGCATCATATAAATTCAGCAGGACCCACGGCATCATATAAAATCAACAGGACCCACCAGTATCATATAAAATCAACAGGACTCACCAGCATTATATAAACTAGAGGTGTGACTGTTCCAATGGGACTAAGGATACCCCCCTGTTTTTAAAATACTAAGATGTTTCACATGTCAGTAAACATTTAGTTAAAATAATAAAATAACAGTTCCCACTGCAGGTGTACAACCCTAACCCTAATCTTAAACCTATTGACCGAAAAATGTAGGAATAAAAGCTTGGACAAAATTATGCATGTTGCAAAAATGTTCTAAGTCGAAAAACGGGGCACAGACATCATAATCGCAGGTGCATTAGTTCCCATGGTACTAAATATCAGTGCCAAGATTAAAAAACATTGACCGAAAAATGTAGGAATAAAAGCTCGGACAAAATTATGCATGTTGCAAAAAAAAATTCTAAGTTGAAAAAGGGGGATAACTCCACCAAAAAATGTATGACAGACGTCATAATCGCAGGTGCACAAGTTCCCATGGTACTAAATACCTGTGCCACGTTTTTTTAAAATTGACCTAAAAATGTAGGAATAAAAGCTCGGACAAAAGTATACATGTTGCAAAAAATTTCTAAGTTGAAAAAGGGGGGATAACTCCACCAAAAAAAGTCTGACAGACGTCATAATCGCAGGTGCACAGGTTCCCATGGTGGTTGATGTCTGTGCCAAGTTTCACGGAAATTGATCGAAAAACGACTGAGAAAAACTCCGGACAAATATGTGTCCACGGACGGACAACGGACGACAGACAAGCTGACTCCAGTATACACCCCTAACTATGTTGCGGGGGGGGTATAATTAAGCAGGACCCACCAGCATCATATAAATTAAGCAGGACCCACCAGCATCATATAAATTAAGCAGGACCCACCAGCATCATATAAATTCAGAAGGACCCACCAGCATCATAGATAGATGGACCAATTAACCAGGGGTTAACCAGGGGAACTGGTGTACCTAGTTGAAAGAGACACAGACAAAACAGCAGAGAATATGAGAACATCAAGTGAGACAATCCCTCATTAATGGCAGACGCAGTCAGTCTGTCCTATTTCCATTTATTGAACTATCTATTCACTACTGGCATACTACACAAACCGGTTTCTGTTTACTGTGCTAGTAATGTCAATTGTCCGGGTCTTAATGCAGTACCTAGACAAAGCTTGGCCACAGTGTAGTGAGGTCAACATGAAATGAGGCCATGAATAAACTCCAGTAAAATGATTCATTGATTTTCGTTATAATGAGATGGCTTATAACAATCAAAGTTCAACTTATGTGACCTTTTCTACCAGGTACTTTTAATTCAGAGATGTGTCTGTGTATTCCAGTTTGGGATCACAGGCACTTGGGAAGTAATTTTGATGTATAGGTGGAGGGGAAACTTCCCAGATGCCTGTGGTTGGGATGTTCACTTGAGCAACAATGGGTTAGGTATTGGGCACATATACATACAACAAAACATTTTGGTTAGAAATAGATCATGCGATGAATCTCTACTCTGGCTATACGTCCAAAGAGATTATATTCCACCAGTTCAAAACACGGAAACTTTTTGAAGTTCTGATGGGGAACTTTATAACAATGAAAAAATAATGCAGTTTATAGATATATTTGTTAGTTAATAGCTGTTCCTTAATAATGAATTTAACATCTGACTTCATGCTAACCAATGAATTCATAGAGATCTGGGGAATATTTCATTATTGTAGGAGACGCAGAGCGAAATTGGCTCACACAAGTCACCAAAATCATGCAGTCTCAAGCTGGGACCTTCACATACTGTGAAATACATTATTAAGAAACAGGAATCAACTAAGAAATTTAAGATTTCACGTTGTCCTTTTACATTTCACATTGTCTTTTTATGACTTGAATTTCATTTATATATAGGGACGCCCATGCCGCTCCTGTACAATATACTTATGCTCATTTTTTAATATTGTATTGTTACCATATGTCTATAAATATTGTACAAATAAATACCACTACTTAAGAAATATATAACCTACTATATTTTCTCAATGTTATAAAGTTCAACATCAGAACTTCAAAATGTTCCCAGGTTTTGAACTGGTGGACTATGATCTCTACAGGTGTAGCCAGAGCAGAGATGGTTGGAATAATCGAGATAAAAAATTACACATCTGGTCCATCTAAACAAATTCATGTATACCAGATGTACATGTTTCTGTGTTGTTAATCTTTGTGCAAGTGTATGGGAATAATACTATTTTAAAATAAAGTAAATAGTGTGCTGTTAATCTTCGTGCAAGTCTCTGCAAGTCTAGGGAATTATTACTATTTAAAAATCAAAGTAACTAGGGTATAACTCCATCAACAGACTGAAAATGGAAATATGTATGCTGACTATTATTCAATGCATCTAACACCTGGCCAGCAAAGTTTGGACAAACTGCTCATTTGCCTCGTTTCACCCCTACAGATTGTGGGGGGGTGCAAAAATATAAATACATTGATTTCTATAATTAAATTTTCTTTGTAAAACCCATCAAGTACCAATGACTGACTACCAATAACTGTCAAATAATTCTTGACATACAAAAACTGATAATTAATATATTAATTTTTTTAGGTCATTAAATTTTGCTGATTATTCACTAAAATATGTTTTGTTCAAATTTTATAAATGTTTACATAGAATTTTCAGACTTATTTAATTTGAACAGGAGGTGGGACTAAGGATTCCCCCTGCAGTGCAATTGGGCTACAGTGTAGACTTATTAGCATATTTGTTTTTCGAAAAAGTACGTAAGGAATATACAAGCTCAGACAAAATTATGCATGTTGCGAAATATTTTGTCAAAAAAAGGGAATAACTCCATGAAAAAAATTCAGACGAACCTCCATGATCGGAGGAGCAGTTTTCCCATGGAACTAAATATCTGTGCCAAGTTTAAAATAAAAATTGACTGTAAAATGTAGGAATACAAGCTCAGACAAAGTAGCGTCCACCGTTGGATGGACAAGCTAATTTCTATATACGGTTATACCCCCTTATTAAGTTCATCACAGCTAGGGGTATAACTAGGGCTAGCTTGTCCTTGAATAAGATTACTATTCTCAGAGTACCTCCATACCATCATAAACTACCAAGAAGTCCAACAGGGCGAGTCGATCAATTTCTAAATCAGTTGCCAGTGCACATGTTCTCATGTTTGGGACCTAATTTTAAAACATCATTACTTATTCTACAACAAGATAGTAGCATAATGCTGCAGGTACATGTAGAATTGTATCAGATCCAGAAAGTTTCACACAATATACATACTAGTAGTAGACAGCTCAACCTATTCTAAAATTAATCAAATATGGTAGACACTTGAGTGATGATAAATCATGCGAGAAAAGTTTAGTCGATTCACAAAACATATTTTGCTGGACCAAATAAAATCAATATGTGTACATAGTTAACATTGTACCATGATCAATAAAATTGTCATCACTCATGAATTATGAATGGAAATCTCCCCTTAAAATTCTATTCATTATATAAGGACTGTTCCGGTAGAAAAACAGATTGCTTTGATAAGCTGCTGTATATATTTGCTATACACTGATAAAACCCAATGCTTATTTTGCTTGTCTAAGTACAAAAAGTTCCGACAGGAATGCAGTTCTATTTTAGTAATCTAATCTGAAGTTGAAAGTAAGGTTTTGTCAATTGAAGCCACACAAGGTGCTGGAGGTCCTAATTATAGTTTATACCTGGCTTGGAGCAACAATGCTTGATCGAAAGTTGTGCTCATGTTAACAGCATGTCGGTTCCGGAGTAATAATTTCTCCACTGAATGCACACAGTATGCACACTTATTAATTTCACCGAAATTTTCCACCTAGTACAAGCCTGATTTTAGTGTGCCTGTCATTTGCAGAATGAGGTCCCCAGAGGGTGAATTTAGTGATGCTATCCCACATAGCAGGCTAGCATCACCAAATTCACCCTCTGGGGACCTCATTCTGCATGGCCTCATCTGCTATGGGAGACATAGACTCAGATTGAAGTTCCCAAATGGTGAATATTGTCATGTACACTCATTGGGAACCTCGATTATGCAATGTGTCATCTGCCAATTTGGGAATACAGAGAAACTAAACTTAAATAGAAATAGAATCTATGTGAAGAAGTTTCTATAGAAATTTTATAATGAGAAGCATGTATACCAAAAATTATTGAAATCGGTTCATATTTGTTAAAGTTATTAAGTCGGAAAGAATTTTCTAAGTTCGGACCAAACCGCAATTAGCATCATGTGGAGAGACCGTCCTAAGGAGATTGCATACACAAAATTATTGAAATTGGTTCATAGTTGTTCGAGTTATGAGGTCGGACGGACTGACGCAGTCAATCCAGTATACCCCCCATTTTCTTTGAAAGTGGGGGTATAATAAAGAAACTTTCCAGAGAAGATGAGACCTATTAAAGCAGAATGAGGTCCCCAGAGGGTGAATTTAGTGAGGCTAGAAGGATACAATCACTAAATTCACCCTCTGGGGACCTCATTCTGCAAATGACAGGCACACTAAACTCAGACTTGACCCAGTACAATGCTATTTGGGTTTGGGAATTTATAATAGTTGCTCCCTCTCCAGCTAAATCCTTTGGAGAGAAGTGCACTTGAACAAAAATATCTGTGCAAATATGAAATTTCAGTGTTATCTGATGACAACTGTGAAAATTTGTCTAAATAATGGTTGAACAAGGGTTAAGCATTGAAGATGGCTTTGTCAGGTCTTATTTTATTTCCAAAAATATGTCAGAAAAGAATATAAAATTTATTGATATTTGTTCAAGTTATCGTTCTAATGATCTTAAAACAGGAAAATAAGTACCATGCCAAGCGTGGCGTACGCCCCCCCACAACTCTCAGTTTAGAGAGTGGGCAAACTATATTGATTTTTTGGAATATGTGTAGTGGAAATAAATGTAATTTACGGTCCTCAAAGCAAACCTTTCAAAGCCCAAAATATTCTCAATTTATTCCAAATGTAACTAATTATATATGTATTTACATGCACATACATTTGGTTGTGCCATAGATCTCCCCTGGAAACATTATATTACAATCTTTCACTGGTCCTCCCTGCACATCTATTTTGGTCTGCGAGTTTATTGAAAATTATCAGGATTCCCACTCTGAAAATTTAGTATACACCATTTGAAAGATGAAGCTATAAAATAGATATGTTGAAATAATCTGGACGAAATGAAAACATTTTTTCCAGAAATTGATGTTTTATTCAGTGTTTTATTAGTAAAATATAAGATTTTTTGTCCTATATTTTCTAGAATGGCATGACAAGTCTGAGTTTTGCCAATTTGAAAAATTGGAGGGGGATGTTGAGTCTTGTAAGTAGTGTTCTAAACCTATCATACAAATTGAAATATATTATGTTATCTTTTGCAGGCAGTATGGAGAATAGTAGTGAGGTGATACCCAGGAAATTCATCTGCTGTCCGATTTGTGAAGATGAATACAAGCAACCAAAGTTTCTTCCCTGTCTGCATACATTCTGTCAAAAGTGCATACAGCAATACATAGAGCAGAACGTGGAAGAGGATGGATGCTTTGGATGTCCAATATGTTACACTGAAGCTAGCATCGAGCGTGGAGACCTTAACGATCTACCGGACAACTTCTTTATCCGCAGACTTTCTGGTACAATAGCTTTGCCGACAATCAAGGATAATGGTAAACACTGTAGTGTGTGTAAAAATGCTGGTAAAAAGAAGGATGCTTCAAAATTCTGTGCAAACTGTGATGACTATTTATGCGGGGATTGTCGAGATAATCATCGTCGTGAGTCCGAAACACTGAGTCATAAGATTGAAGACATTTCCGAATCTGATGAAGATAAGCTAGATAGACCCGTCACACCGATCACACCTCAAATTATCTCGAAATGCTGTGACAATTATGATTCACTGGATATCGGCGCTATGTTTTGTGTTGACTGTGATAACCTCGTTTGTGCAGAATGTCACGTCAGCTCGCACGAAACGCATAGATGCGCTGAACTCACGGCTGTCGCTCAGAATTTTGAATCCAAAATCAACGAACCCTTAGCGCAGCTTACAGAGGACGGCAATGAACTATCCGTAGCACTGAAGCAGCTATCCCATGAGGAAACAACTGCGATTAATCAGCGAAACAAGCTGAGGAGGGACATCAAGAAACGATCAAAATATCTTACCGAGTTGGTTACGGACTATGAGCATCTACTTTTGAACGAGGTGGATCGGAGATATGAGAATAACACTGAAACTATACGTCAGTACCACACCAACATTAACCTGCACCTCTCATCAATACAAGCAGTAACTGATTTATCTGAGAAACTCCTCTCATACGGATCCGTTGAGGAAAAGGTCGTCATGAGGAAAAAAATAGGCCTCAGGGTCAGGGAATTATGTGAACATGAACTACCAAGCACAGAATTCAATACTGAGGAATTTACTTTATCCGAACCAGAAACAAACATCAACATGATCAGTGAAATGTTTGGGGAGCTGAATAATAAACAGGAGGTCTCTGCAATGAAGAGATCAAGTAGCGCTGGCAACAATACGCAGATCTTTCAGAAAAGCATTGACTCGGGGCAGGGAAGTGATATCCTCGAGAACAATGAAGTGGAGCTTTTCGGAGAATATAGTTCGGAGAGTGAGAGCGACATCCTAAGTGTCAGTAACCAGAGTGGTAGTCTGCGATCCGTCCAAACTGATCTTCCAAAAGCCGAACCCCGACCTGTGGTAAAGGTCGCTGAGCCGCAAAGGGAACTTCTCCTTCCTCCAAACATCCAAAGGGATTGTATTAAAGGAATGGGCGTTAACGAAAATGGGGACATCATCATTGGCTCAGTTTCCACGAGCAATCAAATGGTGTACATCCTTGAGAAAAGAGGTATACTACGGGGTCAAACAAACATTGAACAGGGTTGGAATATACATTCCGTGGCAAGTGACGGCAAGGTCGCACTGATGGCAACTAAAGGCGATAACCGGCGCAAGGTTCGAATTCTCCGTTGTGATGGATCCCTTATGTTTGATGTGTATTTTGAAAGTTACGGCATGAACCACGTCACAGCCAATAACAAGGAGCAGATTATTGTTGCTTCAAATCGATTCGGCCGAGTTAAACTTAACATGAGCAAATCCTCTGTATCAGGTGGAAACATCACAATCTTCGATAAAGATGGATTAGTTATAACGAGAATCACTAATGAAGACCTCGCTCACTCGGGACATTCTATACTGGAGAAACCGACATGCATATCAGTTGACAAGCAAAATAACTTCTATGTCTCCGATACTGGCACTCATTCTGTGAGCGGGTTCGATTCTAAAGGGAACATCCTTTTTTATTATAAGAAGGATGAAACGGATATGCCGTATTCGGGACCTGACTCGGTGTGTGTCGATAAGATTGGTAACGTAATTGTGGCAGACAGGCGAAGCTGTCGAATTGACATATTAAACGACAGTGGTCAGCTCCACAGATCCTTGCACACACAGGACCAGCCAAAGTTCGTCTCAGTTACACCTGATAAGCTGATAATGACGGCCAATGCAGAAGGAACAATACGCTTCTATGAATACTTGTAGATACTGGCATGTTGCGTAGGTGCGATCTCATCTTTCACTGATCAAGTGAAGGATGTCTGTATCATGATGATCAAGGCTAGGAATCACATGTTCCAAACGTTAAATAAAAATGGCAGATTTCGAAAAATATACAGGAAAAAATGCCGAAATTTCCTAATAATACTCATGGCAGCAGGTTATGGTACAGTAATTTTATTGAATTGAGACAAACATCTGACCAATTATATTTTGAACATCTTCGAACTCTATTTGTCCTGAATACTCAACAGTTGTCTGTAACATTCTTATGTAACTTTAAGAATTCAAGTTTCCAATTGAAGAGTTTTTGTTTAATGGAAACTTTAAGAAAGACTTTAACCCTTTGAGTGCCAGGTCGATTTTTGTATCAACCCATATACCCTGTGCCAATGCATTCTCTTATATATGCGAGTCGACAATAGGTCGCCTCGCATATATAAGAGAATGCATTGGCCCAACAATTATTTTTGTTTTTTTTTACAATTTTTTACAATTTTAATAATTTATTCTTATATTCTTTAACAGACTTATTTTGTAGGTTTAGGGCCGATGAGATCCGCCCCTGGCACTCAAAGGGTTAAGAAAGAGAAAACTACAGAGTATTTTGGCACATATTGGTTATCCACATGTTTGGAATAAAATTGCTGTCCATATTTAAGAAATTACAATAGTTCTTTTGTCTGTTTTTTTCTTCAAAGTCGGCCATTTTTCAACTTGAGAGTTGAGATGTGATTCGTGAATGTGAAGTCGAGATACTTGTACTTGCCTTTGACTTTTAATTTAAGCTCATTGAACAACCAAAAATCTCTGCCTGAAATATCATGACGCATATAATGGCAGAAGCACTTTTTTCTGATGTTGAAAGTACAGGATGGATTACATAGATAACAAGACATGTATGGATTGCTCAAGAGGAAACGTGTTCTCAAAACCTGATGGGGCAGTTTCTCCCATGAGGAGAAATTTGGGTTTTTGGGAATGAAAAGTAAGTAGACACAAGCAATTGGCCTGGTGAGATATGCATCATACTGTTATTTGTCTGTCATGTCCTATGATCGTGTCTGGCTCAAGAATGGCCTTATTTATTCATTATGGAGTCTTAACCCTTTGATGATGGGAGCTGTGTTGGTTCAACATTAAAGATCCTGTGCCAGTGCATTCTTTTATATATCCCATAGAGAATGCACTGGCTTGAAATGTCAAGGTAAATATTGTCAGGACAATGTATTCTCTTATATATGCAGACGACAAAAAGAAGTTGATAATACAAGTGCAGAAAGATTCATATTCATTTGTGAGTAGAAAATGTTCAAATAATAAGTTCAACATAACAAATTATGGTTGTTTGTTGAACTTTTTAACTGAACATTTCCTAAGAGAACTACTCATCAATGAGTAATTAGGCCAAATAAATAACAATTCTGTGTTATCAGTCACCTCCCTCATCACTGATATGTTCTTTTAAAAGGCCAGCTAAGCAGCCGAAATGATTTATTTTTTTTGGTTTCTGGAGTGTGTTTTGCAAATTTTGAGAGAAAAAATTTAAATAAATAGCCTACCACCCTCATCTCAAAATTGAGAACTATTTGCCCGAGAACACAGATATATTATGTTATTGGCCTTAGTATAAAAATGATTAAACTATATGGATAGTCTATATATTTCTAATTGACAATGATTTGAGAGAATGCAGCAGATTGTTGAAATTACTGGCAATTTTGGCCAAACAAAATTAAAGTTTTGTTTTGCGGGCATTTTTTTATTCATATCAGTGCAGGTGGGTGGGTTTTATTTTTAATTTTTATTTCCCCGATAGCATACCATCTAATACCTACATTGCGGCATGTTGAAAAAAATATGTCCTTACTAAAGCCACTTTTGGAGGACGTGGTCGGTGACCTTTTATTTTGGATGGATTAACAAAGGAAGTTTTCTTGGAAATAGAGTAAAATAAAAAGTTTACCGACAATGAAATGTTGACATACCAAATTTAAAAACAATAAAGATTACAAAACCAAAATAATCAGCAAATTCCAAGTCCACAAAACTCCGGCAAGAATATGGCGGACCGAACCCATATTCGAACTTGAGCTGTTTGAAGCTGATAACCTGACATACCAAATTTGGTTCAGATCCGATCACACAAACTAAAGTTATCATACGGAAAACTCATAACGACAAAATTCTAAGTCGAAAAGGGCCATAACTCCAGCAAAAATTGCCGAACCTAACCCATATTTGAACTTGATCAGTAGTCTGAGCTCATAAACTCACACACCAGATTTGGTTTTGATCCTATAACCCAAAATAAAGTTATCATCTGGAAACTTTCCAAACGGACAGATTCTAAGTTGAAAAGGGGCCATAAATCCGGCAAAAATAGGCAGACCGAACCCATATTCGAACTTGACAAGTGTTTTAAGCGGATCCACTGACATCCCAAATTTGGTTCGATCTGATAGCCCAAAATACAGTTCTCATCCCGAAACTTTCTGCATTGATGGACGGACAGGACAGACAGATTCCAAGTGGAAAAGGGGGCCATAACTCTGGCAAAAATAGGCAGACCGAACCCATATTCGAACTTGACCTGTGTTTTGAGCTGATAAACTCACATACCAAATTTGGTTTCGATCCAATAACCCAAAATAAAGTTCTCATCCGGAAACTTTCTGCATCAAATACGCAAACATAGATGGAAAACAATGCTCCAATTACAATGAAACAAGAAGGTCCATTTGAATTAGGTATTGTGTTGCATATTTTCGTTGTTTGCTTAAAATGCAAGTTTTGAAATTTTTCATTTTTTGCAATGTCAATACGACAGGGAGAGTGAAACAAAACACTTTTTTATTTGGCCTTTAATGTCCTTTTTATCTCAGGTTCCATAAAACAAATTATGATAAATTAAGAGCTTCACTTATATATTAAGCTGTATATTATCTAGTGTTTTATTATGTTATGAAGTATGTAATGTTTCCCTAGTGGATGTTAACTATTAAAACTATATATGTTATTATTCAGACTTTATTCCCTAAACATCACAGGCATTGATAGCTCAAAAAATTTCTATTTATAGCCAGGATTAGACACACACACACAGTGTAAATGGTAATGTGTGTTACTATGGCATTGCTGTGGAGATGCATTCGGTGGGAAAGATTTACATGATTTTATGCCACAAAACCTTCAATACCGACCACGCATGTAGCAAAACAAATAAACATTAGTCAGGTGGTGAGAAGATGTCCACACTGCAACCACTGATATGCTTAATTGGTTTTAATCTAAATAAGATATTTTATAGAAGGCAAATCCCATTCTCCAACTGCCTGCGTGGGTTACTCATTTGTTTATTATTATATATTATATAAAAAATTGGATTATTCTTGTTTGCAACAAGATTTGTATGGACAAAAAAACATCTAAACTAAATGGCTGTGTACATGTAGAAGAAATAGTCATGTGAATAAGGGGCTTTGAGTTGGCAATGGCTGTCAAGTGCATAAGGATTATCACAAGTTAACTGTTTGACTGTACCAGTAGCAATAATGATAGGCTTGAATTTTATAGTTACAATGCCAGAGTCATGTACAATCATTTTGCTTTCATTATGCATAATATGCATGTCAAAATAAGATTTCACTATCCACATATACTACTAAGGCCATACACACTTAATAGTTCGTTTCTCAGGGATCGCCGCGTCCCCCAAAAACCTGCGCCTCCCCCTTATTTATTGGCAGCTATAAAATAATAAATATATAAATACTGCATGTCCCGAACCGCCCCAGACCGATAACTTCACGCAAACTTTACGCAAACTGCAAATCTATCCGGACTGCAAATCTATCCGGACTTTACATTCACAAACAAGGGCGGATAATTCTGACGAACTTCCTGTTTAAAATAATAACAAAATGGCGACTTTGGTGAACATTTGTATCGTGCAGAATGCGTCGGAAGGCAAATGGACAATTATATCAGACAACAGATCAAAAACTGTTCCTCAAATGGCTGATGATTTCATGTCCACGAAAGACATTGACGATGATTTTGACCTGGTTGTTTCAAAAACGAAAACGGGGGACTTTGACACAGTTGCAGGAGACATCATGATCATGATCATCATCATGTTTTCTGAAGTCACGCAATTTTTCGGACGATATTTTCAAATTCGAGTGACCAAAGAAGATGTACCAGAGAATAAATCGGGAGAAGTAGTTGATGTATTCTCGGTGCTGATGACAAGTTGCGAGGAGGTGGTGTTGCCCAGTAAGACAAATGTGAAAAACAAACGTAACAAATTGTGCAATTCATTCATTGACTGGTTGAAAACAAAGTGGGCTTCCGAAAGGTTAGTGTTGACAGTGTGGGTCGGCAATGTGTGGCTATTGTATGTAATGCACTCTGGTTTGTGGATCAGCACTATTCCAAACTTCAAGATTTTTATGAAAGTCTGTGATTAATTAGAAAATAAACATTTTATTTCATAAATTATTGTTGTGATTTAATATTATCAATTCATGTGTAGTCCTGTGGAACTCCTTCCAATAAAGCTTGATCTGGCTGGTGGTCACCCTGAGTTACATCAAATTTCACGGATGTAGTTTCCACATCTTCTGCCATGAGTGAATAACTCAAACTGTTTCCTCTATACAACTTTATTACAAATCTAGATTATTAAGGGGATATATGATGGTCAGCTTCCCTGCTTCAGTATATTGCCCATATCCAGTATTATTCCTCATATCCAGTATTATTCCTTAATATGGGACTCCGATAAATATTATATATATAAATACCTGCCTCACCACAAAATTAATTTGAAAAAAATAATAAATATAAATAACTGCCTCCCTCATCACTTTAAAAAAAAAAATCCCTGAGAAACAAACTATTAAGTTTATATGGCCTAAGTAATAAAATTTAGATTATTTTATATTTCAATTGGATTGGTCCAGAAAGCACTAAAACTTACCTCTGGATGAGATAACTTAGCATTCTGGTAGGTGTCATCAGCGACCATGATGGCATGACCTTTCTCAATCAGATGATCATTGATATGTAGGTCCACAGTACTCTGATTCGTATCAACCAAGCACAGTGATATCACATAACCCTGTAATAAGAAGAATAAGTGTGACAAACTTATTATATAAACAGTAGATAACTACTCATCAGAGTATTTAGTATTGGAAGGGTTAGTCTTGGAAACTGCCAAGAGGTGACAACCAATTTATCTAATAATTCATCCAACAGAATATCAGATAAAAGTTTTAATTGTGTATAGGAATTATTTTGTAATCCATCCAAATTTCCCTATAAGCAATGATTTAATTAATGTCAAAAGAGATAATGCATTGATGCAAAATATTTTCTAAATCTTTTTGGACTTAGATTATTATTGGTTATCTCAGGCAACATCAGGGGTACATGGAGATTTGATATCTGGGATGTCATTTTTGAAAAGGGGCCACGATTGGTTGAAAATGACAGTGCAAAGGTCATTCATGTAATCGTCATTTCACATGCTCAAGCACCCCAGAGGTTTTGGGCACATTGTCTTCACCCGCGCTCATGGGGGACATGGTCATTTGGATGGAGCTAGTAGCTAATCAGATTGCACATTACAATTGGTTGTGTGTGTGTGACAAAATATATTTGTGCCCCTTGTCTATTTAAGCAAGAGTTGCTAGAAATTAACCCATTCTATAGTAATCTATGCAGAATGGATTCTCCCATTCAGTTTTAAAAGTACAGTAATGCCCTAAATAATCGACTCCTTAACCACAGCAGAATTATGGGTAATTTTTCAGGATTTAGTCGGACAACAAGCCATATTTCCGACTAAATCCTGAAAAGTTACCCATTATTCTGCTGTGGTTAAGGAGTCAATTATTTAGGGCATTACTGTATATATTGGAATGATCTATTATTCATTAATAGTGTTAACTCTGGTAAGGGAGAAAAGACAAACTCTATAGTAAGCGGGAATCCTTTCCCACTGAAATGGACTATCAACATACCAAAGCACAACCAAATCTGATGATCCATGCCCAAGTTAGAAGCTGAAATGTTTGTACTAACAAAAAATTCACAAATTTCAAGGGCCATAACTCGGGTAAAAATCAATAGACGAAACAATTAATATGGGAATCCTTTCCTTCAAGCTGTGCTATCCCCATTTCAAAGGACAATAGAATCCAATTATATAATTAACAACCGAGTTACAAGTGATATGTTCATACGGACAGAGCCGTCGGCTATATACCCCTTCGGGGGTCAGGGGCATAATAACAGGTAGGTAAGTAATTTTTCCCCCCAGTATTTTCTTTAAATCTTTAACAATTAATAATAATGTCGCAGAACAAATGGTGACGTGATATGACATTGCCACTCTACTCTCTGATCACAAGTTTTGATGTGTATATAAATTCTCAAATGATTGAATTAAAAAAAATTGTCAAATTCTTAAATTGGTCGCCTGCAACAGCTGCCTGCAATCACATTTTGCACAAACAAACTCATTTGTGAGGAAGTTATTGTGAAGTGCATAGGCAATTTTACAACTTTTTATCGCTCTGAACATGTGGGTAATTTTATACCTGCATTTAATTCAAGAATCTACACACATCTCCAAAATTAAATACAAACCTCTGTAGATACTGGCATCGCAATCAGTGGCCGGGACATAACTAACTTCAGTAACTCTGTCTGAGAGGCATTGGTCCATTCCTGTTAAAAAACATACTTTCTGTGTTACAAAAAATATATTAATCTCATGCTTCTTACTTTTCAAGAGAGTATGCTTGTTGTTGTAATTGAGTTTTCTATAAATTGGAATGCTTTGTTGGATTATCGTGAAGATCAAAACAACGTTTTTTAAAAATAATTTTTATTTATTTATCTCAATAACATGTCAATATTTTATGCGATTTTAGGGCCAAAAAATAATGTATAATTTCACAGGACTTCCACATGTGACTATCTCTCCCAAGGAATAGCGTTAAACTTTAGCTGACCTTGTAATATACTACAATAAGACCTATAATCATCAAACTTGATACAGACATCCTTGTGGGGCCTGGTATTATAATACAAGTGATGCAGATTATCTATACAAAATTTCAGACTATATCGAACATCTGCAGCAAGAGTTTTTTTTTTTTTGCCAAGTTTCTCATTAATTAATATACATACCCCAGATTTTGGTTGAATGTTGGCCAAACGGGCTTGAACAGCCTGAGCTGGTAACTGGAGATAAGACATCCTGCAAGTAATCATACAAAAACAAGTGAACAGAGGAGTAAACACAAGAAAACCACAGGCTGTCTCGATTATCAAATTAACCTGTTAACACTTTTAACCTATTTTCACTCTGTGGAACAGTCACATACCAAATTCATATATAATATAAACAGATATCAATTGAAGCAGCTTATTTTTTGTTTAAGCTATGATGCCAATGAGCTGAAAATTCATGAAAATTTAATAATTATGGCTGTAACTCCACTCAAAATAGTCGGATCGGGCTGCTTTTCGAACTCAATGAGGACGATTGTTGAGAAGGCTATTATGTTAATATCTGTTCAGGCAAGTTAATGCACTAACAAGCAAAAACAATAGCATAATGTTCTAAAAGAGTTAGTAAACAAAGCCATGTTATGATACAGTACAGTAAAGAGTGTGATACGCATAACACTCCAACGCCGCAGAGACCCCATTAAGTGAACTTTCATTAAAATTTCCACCATATTGTTTACAACATACCAATAAAGTGCTCGCAAATCCTCGCCACTCAAGATTTTGGTGTTGAATGGGTCATCGTGAATCACTCTACCAGAAAAAATTGCCACAGTGTTGAGTGTTTTGCTTATCGCACTGTGCTGAATATAAAAGTGTATATAAAAGTGTGTTCTGTGGATAATATCGCATTCATACTATCATTATACTATAGTGTGAGTATATTCTTGAGGAAATTCATAACTTGGTAACTTTTATTTCTAAATTAAAACCAACAACTAAGTCCATCCTTTAAATGTCAACTCCATATAATGTCACTTCTGTAATTCTTTACATGTATACCAAATATTCAATTAATTATGTGATTCCCACTTGGCATTGAGACAAGCCATTAAAACATAGTTAAAGGTTCATGTATGTCCTAAAACTGTCAGTCGATGGCATCCAGAAAAAGAAATACTGTATAATGTTACTCAAATGTAAATAAACCAACCACCATGTTGACGGAAGTAAAATGTGGTTCATAGCTTCATGCGACGCACAAGTGTCACATGGTGCCATGTTAATAAGCCAAAGAGATGATATGTGTGCTTTTCAATTGGCTAATTCACTTTTAAGTTTACTATATTTCTGTTGTATGGTAATCGGTCATACATGAATGACTGGTCATGTGAAATTTGGGTAATCCCAGGTTACTCAGGCCTATAAAGCATTTTCGAAACTGCACATTAGGATATAAATGTAGATTTTGTAGACATGAGTAGCTCTAATCATCAACCCCGGTTGACAACATGGAAAACAACATCTCCCTTTCACAGTCACCATTTTATTGCACAAAACAGTTCTCATTTCTAATTATACAGTACAATACAGAACCAATATGCCACCTCTGTGGCAAACGTAACTCAGAACAGACCATTTGATGGCACTGAATTCTGATGATCAAAATTGAATAGAGCTTTGTAAAATTGTCAGTCCAGAGAAGTGTTTAAGGAAGCAGCGAATGGAAGAATATCAAATCTAACAACATCTTACTTAAGGTAACGTAACAGGTTCCTGCTCACTGTACATGTGTTTCCATAATCCACATAATATGCCTGAAAAAAATATTCACACTAAATCAGATAATCTTAGTAGACAGTTTGTATGATTTTAATTGATAGCCATCGATCAAAATTACAGGTGGAGTTCATGAAATGTGACAAGCAATTTTGACGAAGCTGAATGCTTACAAATGTCAACAGAGTGAAAACAAACTCAGGCCTGCAGGTTTTAATATTATGTGTAACCTATTTTTCGTTCACCTGGTTTTGCTCAGGTAAACCATACCATAGGTTAGCAGGAGAGTTAGACAAACTGTTATACTCACTACAACTGGTATTATTAACTACAGATGGGCAACTCATTGAACTACCGTAATAAATTTGAATGTCTCATTTTGGGACTTGATTGAGTGAAAATTAAGGTGTGAATTAGTTATCATGAGACCTGCATTTATAAAACTTTGGCACAACCTGTTTTTCGTTCGTGGCTTTTTCTTTTTAGATAATCTCCAGGCGAACTGAATGGTCATTCGCCTCAAGTGTGCAGGCCTGAAACAAATTGGTCCTGAAAAACAGTCCCGCTGCATGTAACTAAATTTAATTTTTTTTATAAATAGCACTAGCTATATTAGTATAATATTACTCATGATATTCAATTTGTGTTCGTTTATTTAGTGTTGACTGTGAGAAAAACATGGGTAATAAGGGTGGTTGAACAATTTCACACACATTCAAAATGGAACTATATTTTTTCTCATGTCACGTGATGTGACAGACTGCCCATGAACAATGGTATTCAAAACCTAAAATGAAAGCACATCAAAAACATTTTCAAAAGATGGTTATTTCCATATTCTACTGTGTCGACCACTGTATAACAAAACCAATACATCTGAGGAATAAAATTTGATGTGATGTCGGAAGCCTTAAAGGTACTCAATCCGATCCGACAGTCCCCATATCATAAAAGATACAACAACAACATTTCTTCAAAATAAGCTTTAGTTATCAGAATCGATTAATTGCAACAAGATAAGGCTAACCAAATATCCCAAAATGTTTTATTTATCAACATGTTGTTAAATGAAATATGGCCGTATTATCACTTGAGTATCAGAAAATTTGGCCGTAATACCACTTATTTTAGAGTTATCCATCTTCATCTGCAATTTTGGCCGAGACCATCCATTTGACAATGTTTTTCTGGGCCACAAATAATTGCACATTTCGAGAAATAACAAACTTCAAAAATCGATATCTGATCACTATTGAGCTTTGATGGGTGGGTTCCTCGACTCGAATCAAATATTTTTTACCCCTGAAGCCAAAGAAATAGTATTTTAGGATGAGAGATTCATGAGTATTTTTTAAGCCATGATTCAAATTCGGTCAAAATCACATTACAATTGTTAAAGTTATTGCGCTTACAACGCGACTCATAAGGACAGACTGACGCCCACTGTCATTTATCATATAGACCAAAAACCAGTACTCTCTTCAATTATCCAATAAGAAAACCATTGTAACAAATACTTTACTGGAGCATAAACAAGCAATAATATGTAGACATGTAGAAAGTGGTGCCAGTACCTCAACAAATCCATTCTTTTTCACACCGGTAATGACTGCCCGATGCCAGTTTTTATCCTCAGGGAAGATAACTGCACAAACAAGCCCAACATTTATCATTTCATCAGGAATCAAATATCGTTCACCTTCTGCTGACGCATAAAATCTGAAAATAGAAAAAGCACAGGGTTTACATTATAGCACCGTAGGGTCCTTTTTAGGGTCCTTTTCCCCTCACTCAAATTCCTCCCGCAACATATGCCCTACCTGATACACAGACTAATGCCTACATCACCTGTGCACTAAATAAAACAAACAGTTAGTGATAAATGAAGATAATTTATTTTAATTACCCGCTAAAGCTGATCACCAGGGAACCATTTTGCATGAAAGAATGCTTTTTCAGGGCTAAACATGTGTCCTTGAAGAGAATTATTTTTCACAGGGATTTAAGTTAAATGGCTTACTGGTGGCCATCATGCATTAGCTGGCACTGAAATAATAATTTCTTTATTTATCACACCCATTTGTTTTAGTATTAAACTGGGAGAATTTTATACGGTGTAGGCGTTATCTGTGGCTTTTGCAGGAGAATGTGTCCAAGATAAATTATGGGCTGAGAGGAAAGGGAGCCTAAATAGGGGCCTCACCCCACTAGTGGAAATCCTTACTCAGCTTATGTACTTTCTTTTAAACACCATATCTTTGCAGATTTTGTGACAAAAATGTGATAAACTTTGCTAAGGTAGAGAAAGCATAGAGGCTGAATTTTAGTTTCAAGCCTGTTATCTATGTAAGCACTTTTAATGGAGTGGATTGAAATTAAAGCACCTTATTATTCAGCATATACACTTTAGTCTGCATAACATTTTATGTATAAAGCTATTTTGATCCCCATGAACCGCAGCTGGATTAACAAATGCAAATACAATTTGATCATGTATAGTTAGGCCCCGCCCTACTTGGTCATACATCTGATACACCATATTTTATTCCAGATCATAAAACCCAACTTAACCCATAACGAAAATCTAGTGAATTGTATTATTGGGTTTGACAATATGGAATGATAGCTTTATACCTATGCCACATAAGCCAAAATATATTCACCTAATCGATGGCACTTGGGTCCCAATCTATATTGTTGTATTCATACTCACTATTGTGTCAATTGTTGCATAAATATGCAGAATATGATAATAAAATATGTTTAAACTAAAACTAACAAAAGATAGCTCAATTTCAGGCTTCAAACCACGACAAGGCTTTAACCCTTCCTATACTGAATGGATTCTCCCATTCAGTTACGAACATATACATTGGAACAGTCTATTATTCATTTGGAGGAGAGTTCATGCAAAAAAAAAAAAAAAAAACAGACTACAGACAAATAAAAAGCTAATACAAGTGCAGAAAGATTCATATTCTTTGGATGGAAATGTTCAGATAATAATAATATCAACATATGACCTATGGTGGTTTGTTGAACTTATTATCTGAACATTTCCTCAGGGAACTACTCGTCAATGAGCATTTGGTATAGAAAGGTTTAAAAGAGCTTGGTAATTGTTTCTATTACATACTCTAAGGCAGTCATTAACTGTTCCAGCCTCCCTGTAGTTTTCTTGCCACGGAACTGTATCCAGAATAACCCAGGATTTATGACATTGGAAACAAGAACCTCTATGTAGTCATCGTCAGAGGGTATATCAACTATCTTGAAGCCGGATCCCAGACCAACAGCATCCTCAGGTATATCTCTAGTCGAAACAGACTGGCTCTCCTGAGAGAAACTCTGTAATCAGGAAATAACAACAAGCCTGCAAATAGTGTGTCTTTCATTTGCAGAATGAGGTCCCCAGAGGGTGAATTTGGTGATGCTAACACACTGTGCGGGATAGCGTCACTAAATTCACCCTATGGGGACGTCATTCTGCTTAAGCCTCATCTTCTGGAAGTGTCTATTGTCTCAAATTAACACTGTTTTTAGTAACTTTTTTCCTTCTGTTCAGTTTCTATATCCCCTAATTTTGCAGAAGATAAAATGCATTATCGACGTGACTAAATGGGTAACATCACCAACTTCAACTGGGGAACTTCAAACTGATCCTAGGTCTCCTATAGCAGTTGAGACTTAAGCAGAATGAGGTTCCCAGAGGGTGAATTTTGTGATGCTAGCCTGCCATGCGACATAGCGTCACTAAATTCACCCTCTGGGGACCTCATTCTGAGAATGACAGACACACTATTTGCAGGCCTGAATAACAAATTCTGCAACAAAGTCTGAATTATAGGTCTGTTCAATTCTACAAACAATCGGACGCCAACCGTCATTCATCAAACCATATGTTGAGTTTTTTTTTACACAACTCAACCAATAAAATATACCAGTGACAATAAATGGGTTTGCACAAATACTATGAAACGAGAGGCCGATCACGATCGGCAGATGTTTAACCCATACCTTGGCGACAGCGATGAGCTATTTTCATAAATCCTTACCCCATCCTTTTCATGAGTGCAAAACTTTAAATAATTCACACCTTACTATTAAGTTCACAAGTGGAATCACACTTATTGGGCTTTCTCACATTAACACAATGTTAACACAGACGTGGCTTTGATTTCAACCTATTAGTGACTCCAACACAGATATGTCTCATAGAGTGATAAAGCTAATTAAGCTCAATCCATAGTCGGAGAGAAGCACCATAGCTGATAAATATAAAATAGTTAAGAAATTAAGTAGATGAACATCATAGCAACTCAATTTATCGATTTATTACATTGGAACATGAGACATAACATATTGTGTGTTTTTCTTTTATTATCATTTCTCTTTTTTTGTTTATTATATTTTGTGTCAGCTGCATATTAAAAATTCATAGCAACTTATTAATATTTCACCACAAAAAAAAATCATTATCTGATCAACTATAGAAGTGAGGGATGTATAGACCTGGATATAAAATATGATTGCTAATGATTGGATATAAATGTTAATTTTCTTCTAAGTTGATCATTCTTCTGTTTGTGAACAGTTTAAATATAACTAATGTTAAGGTTAATATTTTCAAAACCATTCGATCAATACAAAAATATATACAGGTGAAGAATATGTCATGATTATCACAGATGTGATTATTTATAGAGTGATCATGCAAAAAATATTTAGCTATCACATTGTGTCAACAGGATTGGTGAAGGATGTTAATATATTTAAGTAAATAAACCAAATGACCCTCACTATGCAGGTTACAGGTGTGTTATCATAAACTGTGCCAGAACTATAAACATAATCAATGGAAATATTTGAGTTATCAAATCGGATAGTAAGGGATTAATCTTACCCAAACTAATGAACTGATAAACACAGAGAAGTCAACAAAAAGCATGTCATTGGATTTAGAAACCCATACAATAAGTCAGTCTCAAGAATCCCAACACTGTTAATATTATCCTGCAGCCCAAATGCAATTGAGGGAATTTCAAAAAAATATATTTCCTCTAATGATGAATATTCAATTGGTCAGTTCTTGAAACACTGACTGAACATGGCTCAAAGTTAAAGTTAAATATATGTCTACCGGATAATATGTGTCTATCGAATGGGTTAATTTTAATCCCAAATCCATGCAAGTTAAAAGTGGATCACCATCAACATGGACATAGAATAGGAGAATGATCAAATAAAAAACATCAGTTCTAAGACCATATGATGTGTGCAGAGGGTTAATCATTTTCAATGACATCATATGATGGAACTAAGGAATGCCTGTATTAATTATTTTCTAAGATATGACAACAGTGTCTAGTGTTGAAACGATTAGCGATTTTAAGGAATCGACTAGTCGCCAGAGGTAATCGACTACTAGTCGACTAGTCGGACCCCTTCTAAGAGTTCCCGTTTCTATGCCCATATGACGTATAAAATGGGCCTTGTGGCATCGCAGTTTCGAGTATCCAACTCTTCCGTGTCAGAACGTTCAAACGGAAAGCACGTGAACTATGTAATCTCCGTTTTGCCCGCGAGTCTCACAATTTGATGTATTAAACCTGGCTCTCCTGCAACCTCCATATAATCTCACGGTTTGGGGAATGCAGGTAATAAAAACATTTTATTTAAACAAAAATTGTCGCTGGTAACCTGGAAATAAATAGGCAAGTCTCGTTCGTAAGTCTCGCTAACAAGATGTCGGGGTGTGTTCTATTGTCTCTCTGAATTGGTGCCTCATGTGGCGCGGGGGGGGGGGGGGGGGGGGGGGGGGGGTGATTGTTTGTGGGGGGTATGGGTATAAGAATGATCTAGAATTTATTCAGTTACTGAGTTGGCTTTACCAGCTTGACTTGTCGCGAATTATGTTTCGTATATCAATGAAGCCATTTTGTTACATCATTACTCTAGTATTACATGTGCGACAGTGAGAAGTTATCACTGGTCAATTGTGTCCCATGGAACTAGACAGTGTTCAGTCGGCAGCGACACTTTGAACATGTCTTTGATGATCAACATAAAAGAAACTGCGCCTACACGTGCATACATTGGGTTCAGTTCAGGTCATGGAGTTCACCGCCCTTGCATGACTGGCAGTGGCATCGTTAAAGGAACAATGCAATAAGGCTTTAAGAAGTTAATATGTGTTAACTGTTACAGATTACATGATAATATGGCCGTGCAATGGCACTGCTGTCATGATAGCACATAGGTACTGCTTTTTCCCCCGACTAGTCGACTAGCAGATTTCGGGATCGACTAATTTAATAATCGCATCGATTTCGACTAGTCGATTAATCGTTTCAACACGAACAGTGTCTCTGTAAACAATAATGCCATGAACTGCATGGTTTCAACACAGAGAACAGAACTGGAATAAAGAGTCTGGCATCAATCACAGTTTGACAGATGTTTATAAGTCTGCAGCCACCAGTGGTACTCAGGTGTCCAAAGCAATAAATTATCTCATTCCAATAACACAGGCATGTGTTGTGTCTTGTTCTATTCAAATTTAATAGTGTATGGAAAAGAGGTATGAATTATAAAGGGCCCATAACTCTTAAAATATACCGGATCAAACCCATATTCGCACTTGATATGTATTTAGGGTTCAGAAATTCATATAGCAAAATTGGTGTCGATCAGATGAAAAATGTTTGAGTCATCCTGGCTTGGATGAATTCTATTTTAAAAACAAGAGTGGAAAGGGTTAACTAAACAATACCAAAATCCATACAGATGAAGAACGTGCTAAGAAAGACCTAGATAAGAAATATGAGGCAGATCAGAAGAAAATTGTTTGACTTTGATGCATCAGATAGCATTTGTAAGCAGGGTTAATTATTTTCTAAACCGATCAACCAATCGATACCAAAAACTATACAGGTGAGCCATGTGTCATCATAAACCTGCGTATAAAATATGAACACAATGAGTAAAACAAGGAGCTAAATCTAAAAAAAAAAATCTAATTTAAAAAAAAAAAAAAAATCGGGAAAAAAGGGTCATAACTCCTTTAAAATTAATCGGATCAAACCCATATTAGAACACAATCTGTATTTTGGGCAGTGAAACTCACATACCAAATTTGGTTCCAATCAGATAAAAAATGTTTGAGTTATGGCAGAATGCGTGAATTCTAAGTTGAAAAAGGGCCATAACTCTGTAACAAAATCTCGGATCAAACCCAAATTCGAACTCGATCTGTATTTTGGGCTGAGAAACCCATACACATAATTTGGTTTCGATCGGATAGAAAATGTTTGAGTTATCGCATTACTCGTAAAGTGTCTACGGACAGAGACGGACAGACAGACAGACAGACGGACGAACGAAGAGTGGTCAATCCGGGCAACGACACTATGTTTACCATACTATGGTATGGGTAAACATAAAAACCAGTGTCTACAATCTGATTTTTTTAAATGAATGTTTTCCTAATGTTTAATATATTTCCTGCTGGATAAAAACTACAAGTACCAGACTATAACAACATGGGCCATAACTCTGGAAAGACTACTGGATGAAACTTGTATGCGGGCAATGTTTCCACCAAGCAAGGCTCGCAACACACAAAAGGACCACGACAATTAACTTCCAAGTTACCAGGTGAAATGTTCATACACACAATTGGATGGATGGACGGTCAAACAGAGCCCTCCATTATTCACCCCGAATCTCCTTCGGGACCTGGGGCATAACAAACGATAAGAGGACCTCAGTGGTTATAGCGCTATGTATTGTCGATACTGTAAATTTGACTGTAAAAGATGTTCTGCCTAGTTGTAACCCATTAGCAAGACAGCCCATATATAGTATGTCTGTTTCATCTTACCAAGATGTAAATAAAAGACCACTTCAGCACACATCCCTAAAAAAGGTGGCTATTTGAAACATAGATTTATTTATAAATCATCACAGTATCATTAAATAACAATTTCTGACATATGAACAAACAAATGAACATTTGGTACCACTCATTTTCATAATCTCCTCCAGGCCCCCGCCACACAATTCTTTTTCTGGAGACAAATCATTTATAATTAACCCTTTGATGGGAGCTGCTCTGGTGCAACAAAGACCCTGTGCCAATGCATTCTCTTATATATGCGAGTCGACCATATGTCGCCTCACATATATAAGAGAATGCATTGGCCTAACAATTGTTCATCAATTTTTCTTACATTCTTTAACAATTTTTATCATTTTTTATCATTTTTTCTTATATTCTTTAACAATTTTATCATTTTTATCATTTTTTATTACATTCTTTAACAATTTTTTATCATTCTTTTGGGTGTTTTCTTACATTTTTTAACAATTATAAACAATATATAATTTGTTAGGCCAATGCATTCTCTTATATATGCAAGGCGACCTATGGTCGACTCGCATATATAAGAGAATGCATTGGCACAGGGTATTCGCAATAATTCAGGAAGCTCACTTCATGAAAGAGTTAACTCACATTTTGCTCCAGCTCTGGTGTGAAGATCTCTTCTTCATCAGGCTCTATAGCATATATCATCATCCGACCTGTAAGTTATGAGAAAATAAAAACCTGCATATGACGTTTTTTAAGATACGGGGGTGGCCTTCGTGGTGGGTATAGCTGTTAAAATAGTCACATCCGCTAAAACTGCCATAAACAGACAGAATAATATATAATAGACAGATATTGTTCTTATACCAATCATAAATATCACATACATTGCATGTTATTCTCACGTTTGTATGATGTTGTTCTTATACCAATCATAAATATCACATACATTGCATGTTATTCTCAAGTTTGTATGCTCTGTCATGTAAACAAACATCAAAAAAGTTACAGAACACTCGGAACTACCCAATCGTCCAATGAAAATGTTCCATTGCACGAAGGTAAAATTATTGACGCCATCAACAATCGCATTCAAATTACACCAAACTTTATTTCAATTGACCCATTCTACCTGCTGTCAGTTCAAAATGCAGCTAATCCACGTTACTTCATGATTGGGAAATGATTGGACAGAAAACATGCACATAATATAATTGTTCTTGCAAAGAGATGAATATTTTTCATAGCATATTCCCCTAACCTATATATGATAATACATATCAATAAAGAATTTAGTATTATATTATTGTGAGTTGTATGCTGTAGATGCACCAAATTAGGGGTTTATAATGCGCGTGAATCTAAATAAAGAAATGACGCAATATCGTGACTCTAATAAACAATTCACTGCGCTTTTGCAAGAAACTAAACAACACTCGAACTGCATTTTCTCTGACACACAAAGCATGTTTTTTTAATAATATCAGTCATGTCGTCATTATTATATTATATACTATTAGTATATTCTTGAGGAAATTATCACAATTTGTCAATGTTATTTCTAAATTATAACTGTCCCTTTAACTCAAACTTTATCGAGAATTTTTGACAAAAAATGGCCAAGGAAGCACACACTAATTTGTGTTTATATATATCTTTTGGAACCTTAGTTGGTGCACCGAAAATGATGCTGAATCAGCTGCTGATCAGCAGTTTACATACTAAAATGCTGATTTCCCCAACTCAGTTTAACTCATAAACGAGTCGGTTGCAGGTTGTGGAAATGACATTAATCTATGGGTTATATCCCAATAGCCATTACAGGGAGGGGACAGTATTTGACTGACCACCATGCCCATTTAGCAGTTCAAAATCCCTTTCAGAAGTTCATCAGCTACAATTCAGTATATTCTCCAAAGCAGTTTAACTCAATTATAATGAGATATTAGGTTAGATGGTGGGCAAATGACTTGTAATTGATGCGGTAGTCCTATATACAGGAATTGTCCATGGGTATTTGGTAGTTTAAATAATAAATAACAAATATCTGCCTGCCTCATAATAGTGCTCAGCTGTTCAAAATCCTATTGAGCCATTCATTGGGTACAAATTATGAGCAACTATTATGAACACTCAAAATTTTGTATATTAAAGGATTTACAACATCCGCTACCAGGATTTCAGAAATATCAATATTTGAAGAATAGAAAAGATCAAGTGCACTGCACCACATATCCCAAAGGTGGATTTTTGTTCATGTTTATTACTTGATTACGCCCATAACTTCAAAAGAAATAAAAGGTTTCTGACAAACTGTCCCCCCGATAAAGGTGGCAGGTTTGAAGGATCCCTATACTACAACTGTAAGAGAAATTGATTACACCACTATGATACAAAGTGCATATTCACAAAATATGTCGCACACCTACAATGTGTCGAGAAAGGGTCAATAACTCTAAAATATAAACATTTCTATGTCATAAAATGGCAATAACAGGTGTGCCGGTTCCCATGATGGTTGACATCTGTGCAAAGTTTTTAAAGTTGACTGGAAAATGACGGAATACAAGCTTAGACAAAAGATGCGTCCCAGGATGTACGATTCTATGTCAAAAAAGGGCAATAACTCTGCCAAAATGAGTCCTACCGAAGTAAAATCACAGGTGCGCATGTTCCCATGCTGGTTGATATATGTGCCAAGTTTAAAACAATTGACCAGAAAATGACAGAATACAGGCTCGGACAAATTTCCAGATGGATGGACAGAGACAGACGAGGGTCATTACCAGTCTTCTGATGGAATGTTAGGGAACAATGAATGGACAAAACTTGTTCCATGAGGATATTTTCCCCCATGCACCCTCATGAGTATATGGAAGGTCATTCAAATATGAGTTATGATAAAAGTCTTACTCAAAAGTTTGATTGGATCACATGGAGGCCCAATACTCTGCAAAAAATTAATGGATGAATCCCTTTCCATTTGGATATCGTTTCTGCCATAGTAATTCATTAGCATACGAAAAATTCATTAGAATGACTGAGATTGATAACTCCAAAGTTACATACAGATGGACAAACGGGACGGACGTAATCTATTTCTATATCCCTGTCAAACTTATTTGTGGGGGAATAACAAATATAGTAATATACCACACATATTACCTTCTCCTTCATATTGCATCTTGATAGTAGTATCAGCCAACGAGAGCAGCAGTGACTCAACATGTTGGAAACCCATATCCTTGTAAGGAAGTTTGTTTCCAGCAAACTCCTGTAAACAATAACATAAAATCTTTGTAACAAATCCAGTTTTCCATTTTTTATGGTACCCAAGGCACTCGCAGAGGGTAAATGCGCAAAAAATATAAAAGTCTGCAAAAACATCACCACTAAGAAGAACAACGAGAAATAGATGAAGTTTGTTCTTAACATATTCATTACTGATAGTTCTCCAATAACGAAATAAACAAAACTAATTTGTCAATGAACATCGCTAAATCATGTAGTAAGTTTAAATATTGAGAGTCTGAATATGTCTTTCAGAATATTTTTCAATACTTTAACCTTTTCCAATGTTTACTGTCAAATTTTGATTAAACTTTGCGTCTTGGAGCAATTGGTCTTTAGTCTGTAATTCCATTGTAACAGTAAAGTTTATATAACAATGCTTTCAACACGCAAAATTTCATCATTGGAGAACTATCAATAATGAATATAAGAACGTTTATCTATTTCTCCATGTTCTACTTACCGGTGTTGTTTTTACAGACTTTTATATTTTTTGCATATTTACCCACTGTGAGTACCTTGGTTCTCTTTTAAACCGAGTAAGCTTTGAAAAATTGCTGAATATCAAATATGCACTCTTGGTTGTTCGTGAATGGCAGGTTACAATAAAAGACTGTCCGGCCACAGTGTCCCCCGAAAAAGTGGCTTCATTGGGGGAATCAGCTTTTCTGAAAAAAATAACAAGGACCCTAAATCCAATACTAAATTTCAGAACAATCCCACCAGTGTCCCCTGAAATGGTACACGGCAAACTCTAGATATTTATTTGTTAATTTTACCTTCATTAATGCTGGCTGTGTTATTTGTTACTAGATGATCTGTTCAGTGAATAAACAAGAAATCAGAAAAAAGTTCATATTAATATATTTTCATATAAAGAAATCAATATTCCATATTTGAGAGCAACCAGACAAAAATGGGTGGATCGTACCCATATTCGAACTTGATCTGTATTTCGAGCTGATAAACTCATATACAAAATTTGATTCAGATATGATCACACAAACTAAAGTTATCATCCGGAAACCAGAAATTGACATGATTCTAAGTCGTAAAAGAGCCATAACTCTCACACAAATGGGCAGAGAAAACCCATATTCGAACCTGACCTGTATTTTGGGCTGATAAACTATCATACTAAATTTGATTCAGATATAATCACACAAACTACAAGTTATCATCTGGAAACCAGAAATTGATAGGATTCCCAAGTCGAATAAGAGGTCGGTAGACCTCATGTCCGCCTCTAAGGGTCGGCTTGATACGACCGTTGTTTGCACATAAAAACCTGTCTTTAGTGCTAGTAAACCTACATATACCAAATTTAATTTCATTCAGTACACATTTACTAAAGTTATCATCCGGAAACCTCAAATTGGCAAAAATTCTAAGTCAATAAAAGGTCGGTAGACCTCATGTCCGCCTCTAAGTGTGGGCTTGATACGACCGTTGTTTGCGCATAAAAACCTGTCTTTAGTGCTAGTAAAGCTACATACCAAATTTAATTTAATTCAGTACACATTTACTAAAGTTATCATCCGGAAACCTCAAATTGGCAAAAATTCTAAGTAAAAAAGGGACATAACTCTGGTGAAAATTGGCGGGCGGAACCCAAATTCGAACTCGATCTGTGTTTTGCTGGGAGAAAGACACATACCAACTTTGGTTCAGATCAAATAATCCAAACTGGAGTTATCGGTCGGAAACCAAAAATGTTAACAGACGGTCAAATTCTAAGTCGAAAAAGGGCCGTAACTCATGTAAAAATAATTGGACGGAACCCATATTCGAACTTGGCCTGTATCTTTAGCCGGAAAATACACATACCAACTTTGGTTCAGATCAAATAATCCAAACTGGAGTTATCGGTCGGAAACCAAAAATGTTAACAGACAGTAAAATTCTAAGTCGAAAAAGGGGCATAACTCTGGTGAAAATTGGCGGACGGAACCAGAATTCGAACTTAACCTGTCTTTTCTGCTAGTAAACCCACATACCAAATTTAATTTGGTTCACTCTAACTAAAGTTATTATCCGGAAACCTCGGACGCACGCACACACAGGCTGATTATAATAGTCCACCGAACCCGTTGGGTCGGCGGACAAAAAGGGCCACAACTCACGCAAAAAATGGGCGGAGCAAACCCATATTCGAACTTGACCTGTATATAGGGCTGATAAACTCACATACCCAATTGGTTCAGATATGATCACACAAACTGAAGTTATCATCCGGAAACCAGAAAATTACAAGATTCTAAGTAAAAAAAGGGCCATAACTCTCGCTAAAATGGGCGGAGCAAACTCATATTTGAACTAGACCTGTATTTTGGTCTGATAAACTCACCTACTTATAACCGAAACTAAAGTTATCATCCGGAAACCGGGCCATTTTAATAGTCCCCCGAATTATTTTTTTCGGGGAACAAAAATCAAATAGCGAGAACAGGTTTTTGAAGATACAACAAGAGCATCGCTGGGGCATGGAAAAATACGCCCTTCAGCCACTTCGAATTGTACTACATGCACCACTAAATAAAATAATAATTTGAGCTTACAAAGGATATCTGATATACCCCTAATTTAAATGCCAAAATGCGGTCACATTCTAAGTCGAAAAATGGCTGTAACTCATGTGAAAATAATTGGACAGAACCCATTTTCGAACTTGGCCTGTAGTTTCAGCTGGGAAACACACATACCAGCTTTGGTTCAAATCAAATAATCCAAACAGGAGTTATTAGTCGGAAACCGAAAAGTTATGAAATTGGTTAAATTCAAAGTAAAAAAAGGGCCGTAACTCATGATTAAAATAATGGGACGGAACCCATATTCGAACTTGGCCTGTATTTTTAACTGGGAAATACACGTGCATACCAACTTTGGTTCAGATCCAATAATCCAACATGTAGTTATCGATCGGAAACCCGAAAATGTTAACGAACGGACAGACAGACAGACAGACTGACAGAAAGGGTGTATAAAAACAGAGAAATGGCCCAGGAATTATGGTTGGAGTGAGAACATGACCTTCACCCAAGATACAAACCAAGTAAAAGTATTTATTTTGTGTTATCTATTTGACCAAAAAATATGGATGGACATGGGAACTCACAGGTAGAACTTCCCTCGATACCTGCATCAGTTAAGCTAAAATAGATCAGATTCACAGGAGAAATCACCAGTTTTTGTGGTAATAAATATGATACCTCATATATACGTGCAAAATCTCCCAGCAGAATGCCATCTCTATGTTCAATCATCAGGTTCCGAATGATCTCCTTCTGTCGTTCTTGCATTCGGTCAGCAGAAGACTCCTGTTTCCTTGGTGACGGGTTGTTTTTCTCATCTATCTGATCTATCTCAGCTAAAAAAGAAAGTAGTCATTTATCTATGAAAAAACAGGGTTTACGATTATATGACTATGAGAGCAGGTGGAAATTAAAATTTTGAATCCATATATAACTAAGGCGACACCAATTTTAATGTCTGATTTACAAACATCGCCTACAACTTTTTTCACAAAATTGTAAAAAAAAATAAAATTAATAATACATGTAGTATGCTTAAATCTGAACAAAAAATCAAACATGTAGAATTCTAACAATTTATCACTAACTCTTTCAATAAATGTAAAGCAGCCATTCCAGCTATGTTATTTGTATGCAAAAATATCTTTAACTGTAACTTGGAACAACTAGAGATGGGCCTGTCCCAGGTGGGACCAAGGTATATGCCCCCCCCCCCCCCCCCCCCCCACCCCCCCATATTGAACATTTTCTATGTCGAAAAAGTGAGATAACTCCCCCAAAAAAAAAGTCAGACAGAGCTCATAATCGCAGGTGCACCGGTTCCCATGGTACTAAATATCTGTGCCAAGTTTTATAATAATTGACAAAAAAAATTTAGGAATAAAATCTCGGACAAAGGTATACCCCTGTATTGAACATTTTCTGGGTAAAAAAAAGGGGGATTACTCCGACAACTCAAAAAAAAAAAAAAACAGTTGGAGAGTCCTCATAAATGCAGGTGCACACAGCACAGGTTCCCATAGTACTAAATATCTGTGCAAAGTTTTGAGAAAATTGACCAAAAAATGTAGGAATAAAAGCTCAGACAAAATTGCGTCCACGGACGGACAGACGGACGGCTAGACAGCAGGACTGACGGAAAGGCTGATACCAGTATACCGCCCCCACAACTCATTGCGGGGGTATAAAAACCAAGGTAATATGAAATTAAGTGTATGAAAACTAAAACAAGAGGTGGCATCAGAGATGCTGTGTCTCGTTTTCGGTGGCTTACCGCCGGTGGCTACCGCCAATTGGTGTGCATCAGTATCGGTAGACTAATTAATAGGTAAAATCGAAAAATGACTAATTAAGGGCCATAACTCCATCAAATTTTATCGGGCCAGGCTGGTTTTCGAACTCGTCCGAAATATTCTTGGCAAGTATGTCTATTCCAAATTTTAAACAAATCGGAGGACGTTTGTTGAAGTTATCGCGCTAACGAGCTAAAAATTCACGAAAAATGACTAATTAAGGGCCATAACTCTATCAAATTTTATTGGGCCAGGCTGGTTTTCGAACTCGTCCAGGATATTATTGGAAGACACTTATATATCAAATTTTAGTTGAATCGGATGACGTTTGTTGAAATTATCGCGCTAACGAGCTCAAAATTCGTACAAAATGACTACTTAAGGACCATAACTCTATCAAATTTTATCGGACCGGGCCAGTTTTCTAACTCGTTCGAGATATTCTTGGGAGACACCTATATACCAAATTTCAATCAAATCGGATAACGTTTGTTGAAGTTATCGCGCTAACGAGCTGAAAATTCGCGAAAAATGACTAATTAAGGGCCATAACTCTATCAAATTTTATCGGACCAAGCCGGTTTTCGAACTCGTCCGAGATATTCTTGGGAGACACCTATATACCAAATTTCAATAAAATCGGATAACGTTTGTTGAAGTTATCGCGCTAACGAGCTAAAAATTCGTGAAAAATGACTAATTAAGGGCCATAACTCTATCAAATTTTATCAGACCTGGCCGGTTTTCGAACTCGACAGAGATATTCTTGGGAGACACCTATATACCAAATTTCAATCAAATCGGATAACGTTTGTTGAAGTTATCGCGCTAACGAGCTGAAAATTCATGAAAAATGACTAATTAAGGGCCATAACTCTATCAAATTTTGTCGGACCAGGCTGGTTTTCGAACTCATCCGAGATATTCTTGGGAGACACCTATATACCAAATTTCAATCAAATCGGATAACGTTTGATGAAGTTATCGCGCTAACGAGCTGAAAATTCGTGAAAAATGACTAATTAAGGGCCATAACTCTATCAAATTTTATCGGACCAGGTCGGTTTTCGAACTCGTCTGAGATATTCTTGGGAGACACCTATATCCCAAATTTCAATCGAATCAGATAACGTTTGTTGAAGTAGTCGCGCTAACGAGCCTAAAATCAGTGAAATATGGCAAAGGGCCATAACTCTGTAATAAATGTGCGGACTAACCCGATTTTTTGTCTGCAGCTTACGTGCATGGATATGTACTCACACACCAAATTTTTTAATCCGTCAATAAACGGTTGAGTTATAAGCAAAACACGCCGCCCGCCCGCCCACCGTCCCTCATCAAACTATAAGTCGAGTTTTGAAAAAAAACTCGACTAAAAAACATGTCAAATTTCACACTATTTGCTACCGGTATTTTCTTATTATTGGTTGACTCAAAACTTTTCAATTTTTTTAATTCCCTCCTACATCTACTTTTTTCTGACCAGATGTTCGTAAACTGGACTTTAAAATTGGTGTCGCCTAAGTAATAACAACAGTGTGTTTGCTATGATTATAATCAATATTACTGTTATTCTTTCCAGAGTTTTCCCTGGGCGAGGAATAAATTAGTGGCTTGGGAAAAAAGAAAACCTGACCATGGTTCACCCATTCAGAAGAAAATTTGGGTTTTTGTAACTGGAAAGCTATTCCCTTGCACCTGATCTAATGAGAAAAACCAAAAGCTACGTACATAATACCAGTTGAGCTAGTCCAAGTTGCCTTTTACGTAAACCAGTCAATGAAATCGGTTGGAATAATGCTGTTTTACCTCGAAGCCCTGTGTATATATCTTTCTATAGCATGCTTTAAACCCAGATCCAGTGGCAGGAAGATGGTCAGTTTTAATTGATACTATTCTACAAATTAATACAGTAATGCCCTAATTAATCGACCTCTTAACCACAGCAGAATTATGGGTAACTTTTCAGGATTTAGTCGGAAATATGGCTTGTTGCCATTCATCGGAAAGCTCTCCCCGAGAGCTTTCCAATGAATGGCAACAAGCCATATTTCCGACTAAATCCTGAAAAGTTACCCATAATTCTGCTGTAGTTAAAGAGTCGATTACTTAGGGCATTACTGTACATGATGCTATATCCATTTGAAAGAGTGACACCTTACGGTCATAATGACCTATCATAATCTAACTTTCATGTTAAATTATGCATAGAATATGCCGCGTAATTACAAGTAACCTCGGGTTGATTACATTTAATTCACACTGTCACTTTGCGAGTTCAAAATGAGTTTGTAATTAGGTAAATAATGTGAACTTCAATCTGATCCCAGGTCTCCCATAGCAGAATGAGGGTGAATTTGGTGATGCTAGCCTGCCGTGCTGGATAGTGTCACTAAATTCACCCTCTAGGGAAGTCATTCTGCAAATGACAGACACACTATTTGCAGGCTTGATGCACTTTCTATAATTTCCATGGTTCATCCCCTTTCCATATGTGCATAATTTTTCATGGTATTCAAACAATGTGTTTCATTGTGATTGTGGTTTGGATCTCAACAAATTGGTGTAGAAAATATAACAAACACAATAGTTAACTGCTCTGAGTAACATACGATGTATCTACTCTCCGCAGCTCACTGGAGGAGAAAAATAGTACACCAATCAGGGGCTAATCTAGGCCGTTTTTGGACCCTTAAAACGGGTTTGGGCGCCCAAACGAAATATGCCTCAGACTTGTAAAACAACATTTCCCAGTCAATCAGGAATTTTTAGATAAAAAGAGACTGCCAACTAATTTTAATACGATGGAAATGTGCATGGAACGCTTATACAATGAAAGAAAACATTGCTATTTATCAACAAATTTGATCTACCGAAGGAAAACGACCCATTTTAATCATAAAAATTAAGTCAGTCGGTTGTTTCACGAACGAATCAAAACATGTTTTCCTCTTCCGGTTTGGGTAAATAAATTAAAATTCGGAACGTGCTGAAACGAAACTACTGAAATCCGGAAAGATCCGTACAGATCTAAAACAATTTCATTTATAGATCAATATTACGATACTTGTCAAAACTCCACATCGAGTGCTTGCCGTTACGTGTGCAAATAAACCTTTAAAGCGCTTGAAATGTTATTTCCACGACGGTTAAATTTACGATAGCATATCGCGGTACGTGATTACGTGGTACGTTTTTTAACATAACGCAGGCCTGGAAATCTCAAGGAGGGCTGGCGGGCTGCCCGCCTACAGCCCGCCTAGAATTTCCAAGGCGGGCTTTTTATAGCCCGCCTCGTCTACGATAGGACATTTATTATTTTATTGTGTTTAATGAGTAAAATACTGCCTCTAAATCGTAATTATATTGTACAGTGTGCGCATGCGTGACCTGATGGTAATGTCAAATTGGCATTATATCAGAATCATTAAATTCCGGAACGAACTGTTTCGTAAATCAGATCTTTTGATCGATTCTCACACATTTTAAGAACAAAATAAATTATTTCTCTTCATAAGATTGAGTTTACAATATATTTCACTGGATAAAATTAACACATGTTTGTGGATAGTGAGAACCAAATGTCACTGTCTCAATTGAGTTCAACCTTTCGTTCTGTTTCCGGTTCCTATCAGTGAAAATTGTATTCAGCTGGTGGCCATCTTTTCTCGCTTCGATTGACAATATTTTAATATAATTAGCTAAATGTCTCCAAGTATTCTTGTTTACACTGTTATTCAATTATTAAAGATCAGAAACTATTCTCTATGTCCCCAATTGCAAACACCCAGTAAATCTTAATCTATAGAGAGCGGTCGACTTGACCGCTGGAAGCAGCAGTCTGCGATCGGTGATGGAATATGGATTACTTTGAGAAATAAAGCAGTCATTTGTAACTGTATTCAAGTGTAAATATACTGGATTTAATTTTGTTCTTGATTGTGTATTTTATGTAAAATTACATTTTCATAGAGAATGCTTTTAACATGGACAAACTCACCCAATTTCGTTGCATGGGTTGGACACCGACTGACAAATTGTTGAGTACAAACACTCTTACATTTTATTTCTGGTTCATATAAATTATCATAACATATAAAACATAGTTAAATATTCACCATACCATAATTACTGTGGGGGATTTGACATTCACAACTCTGGACATTTTGTTTCCACATAACAAAATTAATTTAGATGGAGTTAAACATCAAAAATAGACAAACTAACGGCAGTAGTAACTCAGATAAAATAAATCATAACTTTAAAAGTTGAGGAGGGCTATAGCCCTCCTAGGCATATCTAGGAGGGCTATTAATAGCCCTCCTGGATTTTCTAGACCGCCAGCCCTGATAACGTGAATTTCAGGTTTATCAAAGTTGCCGTCGCGAAAACATTAGAGCAAATTTATACCCCTGGGGTGCAAGTAGATAGTATTCTGGCATAGAGTAAGAATAGTGGGTGGACCATAAAATTTTTGTTTCTACTCTCCATACCAGTGGTATGGAGAGTATACCAGTGGTATGGAGAGTAGAAACAAAATTTTTATTTTAACCTCACACCCTGGTCTAACACGTAGCCTTGTAGGAAACCTGAGATATTTACATTTATAACAAAGCATCAGTTAGCAAATTATGGCTTCAATCATTTGAGATCTTCTATGTTCTTGTTGTAATTATCCTTATAATCTGGGCCTATTTAGTCCTTTAGATTGAATCTCAGATGGGGTATTTTAGGCTCATTTTCAAAAAAATTCCCACCGGAGGAGGCCCCCCGGACCCCCACCGACAGGAGCGGTATGTAGTTGGTAAGTACATTTATAATTAAAACTAAGAGATATAAAGTTTAACCAGAAGTTTATTTCCGCGAATATTTAAACAAGATGCCGCGACCAAAAACCAGTGGTGTACCAGTAAGAGTTTTGACTCTCACCCACAATTTTAACACAGGGTAGGTAGAATATATATTTTTGTTTCACGGAAATATACATATTGGTATAAAAAAAGGTGAAACATTCAAAGTGAAACAACTCTTTTAATAAACAAAAGAATATTTCAGCGTGTTGTACAATGATTAAGAGTAGAAACAAACTAAGTTTGGTCATGACTTTTAGCTATCAGATCAATGAGTATGATAGTAGAAAATCACAAACAATTAAGAATTTGTTGTCTATAATATGACTAAATTTACCAACCTGAATAGCACAATATAAAGGTTCAGAATGCCCCAGATTCACTCTCAGGGCAACGGATTTTCAAAAATTTCCAGGGGGAGTACCCCCGGACCCCCCATTCTTGGGAGGGGGACACCACCTCCAAAACCCACCCCCACCTCTGGCCTGCGACCATCGGGATATGCATACGGCATATCGTCCTATGACCGACAGGGTGCCCAAACTTAAACCTAGATCAGTCCCTGCCATTAAGAACAGCTAACTATTTTCACCATATTAGGAATATACTGACAAGAGTGCACTTTGCTGTTTTGTTCCAAAGAGAAATCAGGCCACAACTTTTTGGGGCTTATAATTCACAATGTCCCAATAACAGAAGTATCAACCTATTTTAAAGATACATAATCTGAATTAATGATCCTAAATTACTGTATCTTTGGCTTGAGGGGTAAAAAATATTTGATTTGAGTCGAGGAACCCGCACATCAAAGCTAAGAGTTGTCAGATAATGATTTTTGAAATCTTTTATTTTTCACCACCTGGAATATTTGGCGGCCTAGCAAATATTTGATGAGCCGACTGACATACTCTCGATACCAATTTGCATTGAACATAATGTTGATATATAACATGTTTTGGGAATGTTTGCACTATAGTTGATAGTGATTAACATTGTCTGTTTGTTATTTATAGATTCTGATAACTAAAATGTCTTTTGAAGAAATGTTGTTGTTGTTGGAATCAGATGATAAGGGGACCATCGAATCGGAGTGTGTACCTTTATTCTCAGGAACCAGACCAGAATGTGAGCAAGTGAGCATTACTAAGTATTATTGAGTCTTCAAACCCCCCCCCCCCCCCAAGTACCTTTAACCCTTCCATGACTGGAGCTTCCTGAAATATTGCGAAAAACCTGTGCCAATACATTCTCTCATATATGCGAGTCTCCCATATGGAGCCTCGCATATATAAGAGAATACATTGGCCTAGCAATATTTATCTTGACTTTGTAAGCCAGTGCATTCTCTTATATATTCAAGGCTCCCTATGGGAGACTTGTATACATAAGAGAATGCACTGGCACAGAATCTTTAATGCTGCACCAATGCAGATCCTGTCATGAAAGGGTTAAACTGAGAAAACATACCTTGTGTCCTGGTTGCATCAAATAACAACCAATCACCCTTTGGATTTGGTCGCTCCACTTTGAAGATAAATGAGAGCGCTGTGACAAACTCAATAATATTGAGGTATCCATGGTCTTTTATTGAAAGTTCTTTTTTGTATTTGTTCTGAAATATTGTGAACAATATTTATGTTTAGGCCAAATAAATAACATGTTCTCAGGCAACTCTCTGATCACTGAAATGTTCTTTTGAGAGGTCTCGTCAAACATTTCATTCAATAATTTATTTGAACAACGAAAATTATTTAGTTTTGGTTTCTAGAGTATGTTTTCCAGAATTTGAGAAAAAAAAAATTGCCTCCCTCCCTCATCTTAAAATTGAGATCTAATTGCCTGAGAACAGATATTTTATTTTAATGGCCTTATGCACACATATTGATGGATCGGTGAATGCGCATGTACACAACAAGGTAGATAATAGCAAAAAATGTAATATGACCAGGGTTCGCGCTGCCAATCGCCAATATTATATGACGCCTTCTGCCCTGCAAAATTTGGATATAACTTTTAGTCTTGTTTTTTGTCTGTGGCCGGTAGTCTTAATTATTCACATATGGACTGGGTTATACCAAATTGGTTAAAGATGCATAATCCCAATTAACCCTTTGGAGAGTATCTGTAACGTCATATACATGACGTCATGAGTAAATTTAAAGTAAACGTCATAGCAATAATTATTAACAAGTTCGGGTCAAAAGGGTCCAATAATTTGTTTTAATGTACATGTATGTGCATTGTTTGTTAATGTGTGTTATCATAATTGATTGCACTTATACATTTGGGACATTATATTAATAAAAATAACTCCTATACAAATTATTTATAACTCAGATGATTTATTGAAGTTATGTCTACATAAAATAACACTTCCTGAAACGACATATAGGTCGTTCTACTCCTCAACCGATAGACGATATATATGTCGTTCTACTTGCCAAAGGGCTATAGCTCCTAAATTACTATTTCTTTGGCTTCGGGTGTAAAAAATATTTTATTTGAGTCAAGGAACCCACCCATCAAAGATCATAATTATCAGATATTGATTTTTGAAATCTGTTATTTTTCACCACCTGGAATATTTGGCGGCCTGGTAAATATTCGATGAATGCCGACCGACATACTCTAGATAGTCGTTACCAAATTGCGTCGAACAAAATGTTGATATATAACACTTTTTGAGCAAATTTATACTATAGTTGACATTGGTTATCATTTTTTTTTTGGCAATTAATCGATTCTGACAACTGAAACGGCATTTCAAGAAATGTTGTTGTTGGAATCTGATGATATGGGGACCATCGAATCGGATTGTGTACCTTTATTTATATACTAAATACTCATTGATGAGGAGTTATCCCTTAGGAAAAAAATTAAGATAATAAGTTATTATCTGAACATTTCTCATAAATGAATATATGAATTCTTCAGCACTTGTATTATCTTTTCATCTGACTGACATCTGCTAATTTATCCTGAACAAATTTTCAGTACTGGTAATGTATATAAAAATTTCAAATTTACAATTCGTCTGCCACCAGTCCAGACCTCCACCCCTACTAATTTTATTAACCACGCAAAAAGCAAAACAAAAAAATCACATTTATCCAGTGATTTATCGATTAAAATATTACCAAGGCTTCATTATCCCTTCAAATAGACAGTAATGTGTTCATTGTGTCCTGTTATATCATTTGTTGTGACAATGTGCATATTTTCATACTAGTATATTCATAATGAATATATTCCATATGGAATGTTTAAAAATAAAAAAATAAAATTAATTTCCGCTCGCCGGCCCAGGCCCCACGCTAGGAGGCGACTCGGGCGAGAATTTCGCCCTCGGGCCGGCGAAGTCGCCCTCAGATGTCCACAAGGCGAAAACGAAGTCGCCTTCCAAATTTTACAAAACTCGCTTAGGATTTACGGTAATTTTACCGGTGAAAATTACTCGTTTCTGATCGTTTTGCAAAAAAAATAAAATATATAGTCTCAACTGTTCCAACGAGGCATTTTATTTATAAATTATACATGGTGTACCCTATCCACATATTCTAATCAGATTGGGTGCTTTTGGAAATGGCAAATTGCGCTGAGCAACGAAGTTTATGATGAGCTACTGGTTCGTTTTAAGGAGACTGGAATTTAGACCTTACTTAATTTGTTCCGTCGGGTCATTTTGTAACCGCAAATTGTATAGCCATACATGGTTTCCACTGCTCATGCAGTAGCCAAAGTGAAAAAATAATACTGTCTTTGAAATTAAACTAAAACATATCTATGAATTTTCACTTTTACAAAAGTAGTTTGTGTTGAATTCCGTTTCCCAATCCAACTTTTTACTTTTTGGAATTGAATTGAATTTTGTTTACAAACAAGAACACGTGCTTGCTTACTATTAAACACAGAGGTTTGAATGTGCGTTGGAAGTACTTAATTTAATGTTCTTAGTTAAATCAAAGATCTACATAATAAACTATTACTATCCAAACTCATTTAAAAGGATTAATTTGTGTCAAAACTATGTGTTTGCAAATTACAATTGTTGTCAATCTATCGCTCAGACCACGTGCTCCGCGTATATACCGGTACGTCTGTTAACGGTTGCAAATTAATTGCATGTAGGCCTACTTCGTTACAATGCAGGTATTTAAATAACCTGCTGGTGCATATTATAAGCTCAACTGGTCTCTGTTAAGAACACATTAACCACTATTGTGACACGGCTATCAAACTCGTCAAGTTTATTGCTTTAATCGGATTATCATCAGACAACACTGACAGTCGTGATGATGGTATTCAACAATAAACTCTTTAGAAACAAAATTAAAAGCTTTTACACCTCCTTAATTAGTCCTTATTGTTTATTTTAACGGACACCCACATTACAGCAGTGGCCAAATGCCATTTCCAAAAATTTTAATTTATAATAACAATTAAGATATTAAAAGTTATGAAGTAGACAATTAATTTCTTAAGATAAAAGTCAACAGTTTAAAAAAAAATTAAAGTTATAAATTTAGTTAAAATTTTAGATTATCGATCTATACAGGTGCTATACTTGTGTTGTATCTTGCTAAATATGTTTTATCTTGTTGTTTTATCTTATTTATTGATGTGCAGATAAATAAAGCGAATTTTGAAAATTAGTAAGTATTTTTTTTTATAAGTCTCCCTATTCTGGCTCAAGTCTCCCTAAAATCTGCAGAGGGAGACTTCATTTCTCCCTGTTTTCAATAACTAGCTTGGGCCCTGCGCCGGCCCCTCCATTACCGGAAATATTACACTTTTTTTTTCCTCGGTGCCAATTTGGATATGAAATTTATGAAAATTGAAGACTTTAATCTGCATTTCCTTTTTATCATCCCCAAGGAGTGTTTTATATCACTGAACACCAGTGTTCGCGCTGTCGGTAGCCAAATTAGCCAATGGCCAATCTTTTTCGAATTTGGCTAATAAAATTTCATTTGGCTAAACTTTTGGCTAAACTTTTTTTTACCCCAATTAGAGACAGAAAGCATGGAGCTGGAAAGGCGCTGAATAGATCGACATTCAAGAACGAGGTTAGGCAACGAAAGTATTTCGTACTTCGGAAATATCGCACCATAATAGTTCAATACATATGCGGATTTTTTTTTATACGCGGTCAACGACATCGACAATGTAAACATGTATGCTTTGAAGAGAGTTGTTATCAATAAGCACAATGAATAGGTGAATACCTAGTGATGACGCTGAGTATTTTTGTAATGTCCAATACATTGGCGGATCGGAATAATATCCATCATTCACTGAACATAATCAAACTTCACCGAGACAGCAACAGGTAAGCTCTAACATTTAAGTACCTAATCGTCAAAATGCTTAATCTGTATAGTGATTATGTAATTTTTTGTTGATTAGGCAGCCTGTAAGATCAAATACCTAAATCCATTGTTCCCTTAATTGGATGTACAGGCGAACAGTTCTTAACTCAATGGTTACGTAATGTGTCATAAACTGCATCCCGTCTAATATCCACCTGGCTTCACATCATAAAAGGTTTGAATACAATAGATATTCAACAGTTATCACCTTACTATATATGGTAAGCAATAGTTGGCGACCGTCATGGTGTCAGCGACATAGAGTTATTACAATGGTTTAGCAGATTTATGTGATTATAATTACATAGATTGTTAGTTTAATGTTTGCGAATTTCGTTTCAGGTAACAACTCCCATAGCGCATCTGAACAAATGTTGAAGGAGAGTAAAAACATGAAGGAAATACAAGTAACAACCACAGCCCAAGCAGAACAGTCCATTATCTCCGCGATGAAAAGTTTCTGACTTTGATATTCACTGGGCTTTTTGCATATGGTTGGATGTGAAATCCCGCCATATTTTGTATTAATGCTTTACATGAATTGATCTGTCTGTGCGACATCATGGATACCTATGTTCGTATAATATTGTTTTTAAAGTTGTTTTTGTGTTGTTTTAGTTATGTTTTTATTCTGAGTAAAAATAAAGTTTAAAACAAATATTTTAGTCATTAATTGGGAAGCGCGAACACTGCTGATTGAGCTCATAAAAGTGAACACTCATACTAAATTCCATTGAGATCCGACAACTGGTAGTTGAGATATCTGGCAGGATGGACAGACACCACACCACGATGAACGGAGGATCGGAATCATGTAATCCAGTATACCTACCATTTCCTTCAGTCATGGGGGTATAATACTGATAAAAGTGTATGATGATGCAATGTATGTGGAGTAATGTGCAATAATTGAATGTAATACCAGCCTAAATATCAAGAATAAGCAGCAGCACCAAATGAGCAGTGGATGGGAAATTCTTCAAATGATAATTAGGCCAATAACTAAACTAAATATCTGTTCAGTTAGAAATAATTATTGTCGGTAGGTAGACTTAAAATTCTATTTAATTAATTTATTTTTTATTTTGACATACTCTTAAGGCTTTTCGTGTCTTCTGTAAAATTGAACTACATGTATGGAACAGTTTAATTTTATGTGTATACACTTTAATAAACACAATGCTTAGAAAAAGAAAACAAACCACTCTGAGACATTGAAAAGTGTTATGTGTTTTTAATAAACTTTTTTCCAAATATTCAGAAAATTTTCTTGAAAACCATGGAAAAAACTTTAGGGTAGGGGTTAAACGTAGGGTAGGTAGGGAAACCTGAACCATATATATTTTTTATTTGGCCTTACTACAATATAGCTATGCTACAAAACAATATAACTGAATTAGCTTATTCTCACCTGATATTCGAATGGTAATCTACAAGCCCATATCCCTTTTGGTTTCTGCTTGATCAGCTATCAATAGAAAGACACCCGCATAGGTTAGCATAATCTTACTAGGAAGATTCACATGGTTCCTACAGTAAAGCCCTAAATAATCGACTCCTTAACTGTGGTTAAGGAGTCGATTATTTAGAGCATTACTGTACAGGTCATAATCAATGAAATGAAATTCAAGGCCATTTTGTGACAATATTCAAACTATTCCAAGTCTTCTTGGTCCACAACAGCGAGTGATATCGGTTGGGTTGATGCAGTTTTGGACCGAGTTCCACCCCGTTGCTCTTCTATAATGGCAGGCTTTCCGCTAGTAGGGCAGGGGTTCCCTTTAAGGGTCCCATTCCCCTAGCCAATTTTCCTCTTCTGTCATACCACAGGACATATTCCACATGTATAAAGGTATAAAGATGTTTACTTCTAAATTTTGTTGGGACAGTACTAAGAAATTTAAATAGTTGACAACTTTATTTGATTTCTAGCGAGAATACACACTCGGACCGATCTAACACTAAAAGTTGGATGTCAGTATGTCTGCAGGCCGGATCTAACATTCAACGTGCAGGGTTGATGTGTTCCATTTAGAATATAGAGTACACTTTATTTAGTTTTTACTAGCTCCAACCTGCAGACACAGATGAATTGAGGAAGTGATCAAATCCGACATCACTAGAACACATGCTTTGGTTACGAAATATGACGATAATTTAATCATACCCACTGATTCTATCTTCATGTCGTAAAATATATATATCACTCCATTTTTTTCAAAGCATCTTATCTATGTTTATTATAATTTAGCTTGATATTTAGAACTAAAACATTGCGCCTTTATTCTATTTCTTCATTGCTTCCAACCTGCTAATCGTCTATCTGCTGAGTGTTATATTCCGGCACGTTATGCATCCAAACTATCTGCCGAGTCTTGAATAGTGAGTCATTTAACTTCAACGGGCGCGTTTCCGTATACTGGGAACAACGCAAGGCCTTCACCACTATCTTAATTTTTATCTAATAAATTTTCTAGGTTTTAAAGTTATTGCGGTTGATAGCATAGTAACTTGGGTAGAAAATGGATGCAAAACGATCAGCAAATCTACTCTCTGATTCTTCTATTGGCCGATACAACAAAAGTAGGTCCACTTCTACTAGTGTTCCCACGACATTGAAAACATTGACTGCATTTTCCCCCGGCGGATACAGGACCCATTCCCCAAAACCTGGCGGAAAGCCTGATAATGGACTTCCATTCAAAGGATGTACTACTTTTACAAGTGGAGCCCGGGCATTCACGTAAACCCCTAAATGAGATTAATCATCTGACATGTCTGCGATTAATCTGTCTTCAAAATGATGTATCATTTACAGTGATAGAAAGAGAGGCCGATCACGATCGGCAGATGTTTAACCCATACCTTGGCGATAGTGATCAGCTATTTTCAGTCTGGACGCGAAAATCCATAAGCCATACAGCACTGCTCAAATTAAGCGACCTGTTTTAACGAGGTGTACATGCGTTCATACCGCGGTGCAATACCGCGACATACCGCCGATTCGCGGTTGCACTACCACGCGCGTACCGCGGTGGCACGCGGTAATGCACCGCACAAACGCGGTGACATTACCGCTACGCGGTAGCATTTTTGTAACGAGGTTAATGACGGGATTCGATGGCTGACCGTCAATCTTCCAAAATAGGACGGCCGTTCTCACGATCTCCGTCCATGATTGTGTACCGTGAAGTGTATTATTAAAATATTGAAATAGATGAAAGCCGAGATCGGGAAATATGCCCATTATAACGGGCTTCCAGATAAAGTAAAGGTAAGTATAAGTTACTTTGAGAAAGTAATTTTTCAATTAATGTGAATATTAAAATATTACAATAACATTTCTAGTCTCGTTTTATTGCCAAAAATTCCCATAAATTACACTATTTGTAATCAGTGTTGGTTATCGGGAAGGGAAAAAATGATTTCGGCCATTTTAGACAGCTCGATAAATCCCGTATCTACAGTTTATATCAATGTTCAGATGTACAAGATCCCTAAATTGAATGATAACGACACTATTTAAATAGTCCCCAGAATAGATATCGTTATTAACTTTATTGACATTCATTAACTGCAAATCACAAACACCATTTGTTCGTATAACGGGAATTATTGTCTTAGCAATAAAAGACACAAAGTGGAACTCCCGTATATCCCAGTGTATATCCAGGAAAAAACACATTCTGCGCAAAAGCACGTGTCACTGATTACGTCATACTGCAGCTGGCAGACTTTGTTAATATAGGGCACGGGGCACTTAAATTAAGATGTCGTCATGTCTTTTTATAACTGGCCTCAATGGTTGAAATAAATATTTGTGTTTTGTTGATGGTGCCTGGGTGCTATTAGTAAAACTACACACGTGACGCGCGAATGGCTGTTTTGTGTTTTGGACACTTGTATTTCCATTACTTCAATGCGTCCGTTTGGCTTACATAATGCTCGCAGAAGGTAGTTCAGATATTTATCGATCTATTTTGGTATTGGAATAATATTATGTGCGAACCGCCACGTGGCTTTAAACAGACAAGTCTCATTCAATCTTTAAAATGTTGTGCACGTAATAGCTATTTATAAATATTTGTCGCACAAAAATGAGACAAACGCTCTTTATTGCTACCGTATCGGGAATAAACGAACAAGGACTAAAACACACCGAATTCGATCACTTGAAATAATTATGTTACAATGTAACGTTAACCTCTGTATATAACCAAACAAACATATTTAGAGGTCAACTTTCCAACACCATGCATGTTTTCTTCCGAATAACGATTAGATAGGAATACCGGTATGTGATCTAATTTATACTGCGTCTGCGACCCACCGAGAACTACAAGCGCACGCCCTCGCCAAAAGTTGCAATTTCACATCAAACGATGCCGCCCGACACGCACTCGTGAGCTCAATGGATGTTCACGTAACAAAATCAAAGACTGATTTGACAACGTTGTGTCTTTCAATGTTTGGTGTTTTGCGTGTGTCTTTTGTCGCGCACATTGGTGATGATAACAACTTTACTTTGCTGCATGACATGTGCCACGCTTTCTTGGTTATACATTTTATTCCCACCGACAAGAAATCTTCAGGCGCAAATGTTTGTAAATTGCTTTACTATTTCACGCATGCGTACAATCATACGTCTTGGCGACAATATACTATTTACGCACCGATTATGTTTGGCATATGAACAAAACTATAGATTTGAACGAATATGAATATTTCTGCAATGATCGCCGCCCTGGCCTCTAAGACTAAAATCGGACTCAGTGTTACTAATGCACTGTCCCCGCTGGTTTCGACCAAATTCAGCTAAATGGAGGATTTACTTTTCCCATTTTATAAGAAATTTAGATTTCGGAAACACAAACAAAACAAAAACTTCCGCATGAGTGGAAACCGATATAGGAATCGGGTGCGTAAATCATTTGACGATATGTAAGATAGATGCTAACAACAAAACTATTACTCCACGGTGTTTTGCGTAATCCAGTCGCCGTAAGCACTATAGCGGAGTTCAAAAACCGCCGACGTGATTAAACGTGATGTACGTGTACATTTGTAATATGTTACATGTAAACCCGACACGTTCATTTGTAATCCGATTGCATTATTATTCATTTATATTCATTACGTATACATAATTACGTGCAGCTTACAGGTATTCATTCAATACAAAAGTTATTCATAATCATTTACCTACCGTGTGACGCCTTGTTTCAGTCGTGTTCTCTCCGCGGTGGAGGGCCGGTAGCGGTAATTTGAACGCGGTTACGAAAAAAATTACGCGGTGTATGGCGGTAACGAACACCAATAACGCGGTGACCTGCGGTAACCAACGGTAAAAATACCGTACCAGTACCACGGGTCAACCGCCCTCCGTCGCGGTACAGAATGATAACCGCGGTAGTTTGGTGGTAACACCGCGGTAAGTACCGGCCCATAACCTCGTTAAACAGGTCGCTTACTGAGAGCATAGCTGTAACTCTGTTTTAAACGAGAGGCCGATCACGATCGGCAGATGTTTAACCCATACCTTGGCAATAGCGACTAGCCATAACTGATAATTTGTCAAAGATTATTATTCACTTCTAAAGAGAAATTATAATTGTTGACAAGCCAGACTGCTTAGAACGACATACATGTATATGTAGGGGATTCCATCTCGTATTTAAATGGTACTTTAATTACCCCCCCCCCCCCTTCCCCCATTCTCCCCAGTTATTTGTTTATCAAACATGGACAGATATAAGATCAGATCTGACCTGTGTATTAAATAAGATTAAGTGTTTCATAACAGGTTTTCAAAAATATATGTAGTTTATACAATTCAAAAGTATTATCTATATAATGTTATACAGACATAATATGATGGGGATGCTGGCCCCTATGACCACTAAATCGTTCATATAAAAGAAAGTAAGTTAGCCCTCATTTGAATGGTTTCACACACTACAATGTTTTACAAGTAGCTTGGGCACTAAAAGCCACAACCTTCAATGTTAATCTTCTAAGTGCTCTGTGGCCCCTAAAATTCAATCAACCATGAAAATGTGAACAAATGGGAAAATAAGGTTCCTGGAAATACTAACATCTACCATATTGATTTTCAAAACAAGTCATCACTTACAATAGTCATGTATATTCATCTGCCTGTTTCCCATTGCATAGATAAATCATATTGGCTATCAGCTGTTGTTTTAATTTCAAATTGAAAGCACGTGTCTGAAGGGTTAATATATTTTTCAAAAATCAATTAATCAGTCAATACCAAAATTGATATAAGTGAATAGTGTGCAAAGATACCCAATAGATATTAAGAGATATGAGGAAGAGTCCATGTACATTATAGCATGTGTCTATGGAAACCTTGGATAGGGTTAATTATTTTTGAAGCAAATTAATGGAATTTAGAAGACACTTACATGTATATAGGTGAGGGCCTGAGGGGGGGCCCTTATCTCACCCTGTAATGAAATTTCAAGAATAGGAAAAACACCAGTCTTGTGCTGCCATTAATCAATTTGACAGTTAGAATAAACAAACAGCCAGCCACCAGTGTTGTTTATCTTGCTTGACCCACCAGAGCTCTGTATCATATGTCATCACTCATTTCATAACAGATTTCACTTGGAATGACAACATCTATAAAAATCCTCTAATATACTCTGGATGTTGGATGATCACATGGTAATTTATTGATATCATTATATTACATGAAACTATTGCAATAAAATCTTCATATTTTCAAAACAGGATATCACACCTAATTAATCGTATAAAACTAAAATAAATGAAAGTGTCAAATTTTTTTTATCATTTAAATTTTTTTTTTATTGTTATTAAAGGGGTACTGTACACTAAGATAGGCGATTTTTTTATTTACTCCCATTGAAATAACTTTCAAGTTAGATTGTGTTCGTGTTATATGAGTTTCGTATAAACCTAATTTAGCGAAGAAAATATTGATCTTGGAAACAAAACTATTACGATTTCAAACTACGAGCCATGTTTTTGACCTTCACCGGAGAAGACGCAGGTCGCAGGAAGAACCGGAAGTTCATTGCTCACAGCTTCGATTGATGCATTCAATCTCTTCCATCGAACAATCTCACTCCCTATAAAATACTTTACGCTTTATGACTCTTGTTTCTTTCTCCTTTTTTCCCGAATCGGTTATAACAGGCCTTCTTTTGCATGTAACATGTTTTGTTTGCAACTCAATAATGTTCGCGAATGGCCGTCGATAAAAGACACGCAACATTTGCGATTTCAAGAACGGTAACTTGTAATGGCATAATTCTCCATTTTATGACTCCAGCCATAAATGAATTTATATTAAATAATTCAATTTAACTTTTACGATAGCCTGTTAACCGGAACGTTTTCAGTAGACATCGTCGACTCAAATTAGTTATTTTATAATATAATATTCATATTAGATCGCTATTGTCACTGGGAATTTATTGAAATTGGGGTACAGTACCCCTTTAACTCTTTCGTTGCCGAGCTAATTTTACACCTAAATTTATGAGAAAACTGATTTTATTGTGGAAAAGTATGATACAATAATAGTCTTCTTCTTATGAAATAATGTTTCAAATATCAAGGACATGTATGTAGGTGATTAGCCAAAGAATTGCAGGTGAATATTTTGCCGAAGAATATTCACGACAATTAAGGGGCATAACTCCTTGTCATCCAAGGGAAATAACTCCAAATAAGGATTTTTTTGCAATAATCCAATTGAAAAATGGCCCACAACCTGCTATATTCAATATTGGTTTTCTGAGACAGTATTCCAACGATGATGATCTGATAAATCTTTCTACTGTCTTTCTCATTTAAAAACTTGTAAGAATAAATTAGGGTCTAGTTCTCGTATAGCTGGACCATATGTGAGGAGCTACACAATGCAGGAGCCAATTTAGACTTTAGTTGCGACAGTTTACTACGAAAATAGCTAGGTTTTTTAATTGAGGAAAATGGCAATTTTTACGGGAGCTCATAAAAGCCGAACACAACCGAACACAACCGAACATAACCGAACACAAGTCCAAATAATGGGAAATTTCACGAATAAAGTTCATAGGCATATGTATTCATGTTCACACTATTACTATACGAACTTTGGTGGAGTTCGGGCCAATAATAAGTGTTTTATTCGATATTTTGTAAAACGCGTTTAGTGTTCGGCATAGAAAAGCCGAACACAAGTTTATGTTCGACACTCAGTCACCGGTAATTAATTAACACATAGATATGCATAGATGTGGCAAAATTTAGCTGGCGTTTGAGATATATAACTCTATATACAGTCTACTAAATATAAGACCACCTTGTAAAGTTCATAGGCATATGTATTCACGTTCATACTATTACTATACGAAGTTTGGTGGAGTTTGGTTCAATAATGAGTGTTTTGTTGGGTGTTTTGTATAACAAACTTCTGTCTCATGGATTAGATTATCCGCTGATAGGTGATAATTAATATCTGCCAGAAGGGATTTGGCAGGTTTAATTCGCGAGAAAAAACGTGTTTTGTTGTCCATTTTCATCTGCATTCTCACTAAAATGTTACCCCCCCCCCCCCCCCCCCCCCCGTTATTATTACAATTCATTTCGTACAATGTGGTAGTTTAGATGGATCATACTGGACAAATGCGAACATATCAGCACGCCCCGGACTTCTAAGAAGTAGTAAATCGGTTGTCGAGTTAAGATACTCATGCGGAAATGGTTCGGAGAATATAATACTAACCACAAAACAAATAGTTTATTGCAATCATAAGTAAACATTGTAAAATTATATATAATAGTGTTCTTGTTGGCGACATAACATCTCTTGGTGATGGTGCAGGGAATTCTGGTGGAATTGATGTCAATCATAGTATATGTACTATACAATATACTATACAATATACTTATATGCAAATTCTGTCCTCGGCGGAACGGATTTGGGCAGAGTTTGTTCTCCTTGAAGTCAGGGGATGGAAATGGCTCTGATGCGTGCCTAACTTTTGTGTATATATCATGCTGTATGGTGGAAGCCGATATAAAGCCAGCGTTCAACTTATCGTAGAAACACATGCATCGAATACCGATTGAATTGAAATGAATTGTCGGAATTCGAATAAAGAGCGTTTCGTATTGTATCTTTTTAAAAGTCTGATATGCAGGAATTTAAGATCGTTTTCAAAAATGTGCCTGATATGACAGGAATGTGATATGAAAGGAATAATTATTTTGCGCCAAGATACCTTTTGACGCTTGCTAGGGTTGATTGATCTAGTTTTGCATGCCTTTACTCTTTTAGTCTGACATGGCTTCTTGGCAATAGCCGCGGTTTTCGGAATCGTCAAACGTCCGTCAGTCGAAATTTGCCGAAGATTCTGGCATAAATTAAATTGGTCACCAAGCGATGACTTAGTAAAAAGTCATTGATTTTCAATTGCTGGCACTCTACATGAAACCATCGGTCACACATATCGCAGCCGATGCTGCGTATCTCGTGACATATTCCTGGGAACAAACACCACATGGGTAAATCAATTTGGAATTAGGCATTGTATAATTTTCAGACCTGTGATCAGAATGCCAAATACTGCTGAGATTGTGATTTGCCAAATAATATCATACCACATTCTTATATAGAACTTCTCGGATATTGCACCATGAACTCACTTTCTTGTCACTCAAATATTGTTTTTACAATCGTACGTTGTCTTTCATGGCGGGGCCCACCAAAAGCATGTTGTTTCTATAATAGTAGGCGCCATCAGATACTGATTGCAACTAACTGTCAAAACACTGAACTACAATAGGTGAGAGACCGCCTCTCAATCGGACACTGTTCAACTAGAGAAAGCACATCGTATGTGCCTCAAACTTATACAAGGCCTCAAAACTAGGACTAGCACAGACATGGTCTTGGGTCTGCTTGGTATTCCTCCTTTAATCACATTCATTAATTGTAGAAAAGTGTCCTTGTTTTCGTCATTTTGTTTACTCGAGTCTAAAAAAACTGTTAAAGATGTATTTATTATCAGATTACTGAGCTTTTCATATGAATCCAACACTGCATCGAAGAATGTGTTTTTTCAGGACCTATCCAGTATTCTTGATAACTGGAGTTTGTCCTCCTATATGTCTCAATACATATCAACAGCTCTGTTTCCAGAGAAAACAGTTTGGAAAACCCTTTCGAAACAGGGCAGTCATGTTTGGAAATCTGAATGGTCTCACAGGGTGCGCACGGAACCCACCTTTGATAGATTTCGTTTGGTTCACAGCAGTCCAGTTTTTATTGTAAGTCTGCCAAAAGTACCCAGATGAGAAGGAGTCATTTTTCATCGCGACACAGCTACTGTGTTACCGAAATTTTGCTGGCGAAACTCAGTGCCTGTTATGTGCGCGAAGTTATATAGACCTATACCACAACACATTATAGCGGTTTGCCCAGAACTTGCAGCGTCGCGTAATCATTTTTGGTATCACTTTATAGATATGTTGCCTTTAGGGGCATTTCAACTTGTGGATTCTTTTGATCAGCAGAGACTTATTGCCCTCTTTCTCAGGGGGGGGTCGGAAAAAAAATTCAGGCACGTATGGCATTTTTTCCCTTTCGATCATTTTTTGTACCCACCCACCCCCACCGCCAAATTTTTTTTCGTTTTCGGCAGTTTTTTCCGACCATTTTTTGACACCCACCCCCCCTTTTAACACTAAAACAGAGATTTGCGGGGGGAAATTCACTGTAAACAGCTGTATATGAATTTCTGTGCATACTATTTATCATGGATGTTAACATGGACATGTAAATCGGAATGAGTAATTTTGAGGTCATTCGGCCAAAAAAACATGGCTGCCAGCGGCCATCTTGGATTTCAAAATTTGCAACAAAATACAACACGATAACTGCCTGCAGTCAGTTTACCAGTTAGAATTACATTATTTCTCTCATTCAAACTGATTCAAAGTGGTTTTGAAGCCCAACTCATTGCCAAAACACTAAAAACAAGCAGGAATTTTTTTTTTTAGTTGCGGAAAAAATTGCTTGTTGGTGGCTTTGACCACCCACCCACCCCGGCATACGTGCCGGAAGAAATTTTTTCACCCCCCCTGTCTTTCTAGGCTATTTGCCTATTGAACTTTTGGACATTGCATGCATTCCACCTCAAACCATATTGAGATACTTCTTGAAGGCGACTAGGGCGCTGTGGTGCGAATGGAACCATCGTTCGTCATTGGCGTCATAATTGTTTGTCACTTATATACATGTAGTCAGTGGGAGAAGAAAGTCACCATTGTTGGCAAATATAAATAATTGGTAGCCCTCTTATATACAAGATACAATGGTGTTGTGTTGGGTCTACTATTTGTTTGTAATGTCCAACAACGGTGTCTGACAACTGTGATGTGAGTGAACATCTGGTCGTGTGGTCGGCTGGGTGCTACAGTTCTCCATGAATTTAGGATTATCTAGCTTCAATTAACCCCTCTCTGTTTCTCCCCACTTTTCTCTAACTTAGCTCATTTCATTCTATTTTCCCATACTGTCTCTATCTGTATCCGGCGCTCTCTCTCTCTCTCTGTCTTGTTCGTGTGCCCGGCCGATCTGTTTCCATCTATATTCGTTTTGCTTTGCACATACATAAAGTGTGTACATGTATATATGTTATGTTCTCGTTCCTATGTTCTATTGTTTTTGTATGTTCTTGTATTACATGTGTATATCATATCTTCATTTATATGGAGGAATTAAAGATATATATATATATATATCTGATATTAATTATCACCTAGCTAGACAGCCGTTATAGACTAATCCACGAGAGAAGCTTGTGTTCGGCTTTTCTATGCCGAACAGTGAACGCGTTTTACAAAATCTCGAATAAAACACTTATTATTGGCCCGAACTCCACCAAACTTCGTATATTAATAGTGTGAACATGAATACACACGCCTATGAACTTTATTCGTTATATTTCCCATTATTTGGACTTGTGTTCGGTTATGTTCGGTTGTGTTCGGTTGTGTTCGGCTTTTATACGCACCGATTTTTACTGTCAAAAAACAAAACAAAAATTGTGATATATAATTAAATCTCTAACTACAAGCTTATCATCATTGTGCTATAAATAAAATAACAAAAATGACACATATGCATGTGGTCTAAACTGTCACTGAGGCACGCTGGGGCCTGTGGGAGTTTATAATCACGCCGTTTATTTTAGTGAATTACGTTTTTACCTTGAAAAATAGGTGATTCATTCAGCAAAAACGGCAATTTTGACTATTAAAAAAACTAATAAAACAATCTAAAGTACACATAATCTTTATTGTAATGTCAGGTTATCATACTATCATGTTTAAATTAGTTAATGCATTGGTAAAATGCAGATCTTTCATATAAATAATTGTCTAAAAATATTTTTCTGAAATTGTCGGCCATTTTGGATTTCCGACTGCGGATCTTACATTTTTTTTACAAACTTATTTCATTATTTTAATTTTCAAACGTCTTAAAAAGTATTAAAAATCAGATATATACTGCAGAATTTAATTAGAAACAATTAAAACAATAATGTTATGAAACTTGAAAAACTTTTTTATTATTGTCATACAGTTGTGATCAAAATAATTATGGTTACAATTATGGCCGATAATATCGGCCCTGGCAATTTACCGACCGGATATTTGGGCCGATAATATCGGCCCCTGGCAATCAAAGAGTTAAAGTTCAAACAAAATTTAATATTTGTATATGCAAAATTTAGCAAGGAGCTAAATCTAAAAAAAATGAATTTAAAAAAAATTAAATTATAATTCTCGAAAAGGGTCATAACTCCTTTAAAATTAATCGGATCAAACCCAAATTCGAACTCGATCTGTATTTTGGGCTGAGAAACCCATATACAGCTGTGTGTGGGAGTCCTGAGCCAACAGGGTCCACACACTATGGAAATGCAATAAACAACAGATGGCTAGCAGCAGTGACTATCAGATTTCATTATCAATAATAGAGTTTAGCTCAAGTCTCTTTCTCACTGTAGCACAGGTAATTAATTGTAAGCTGCTTCTGGTTATATTTTGTAAGCAAATCTCAAATCTGTTCAATTCTTAGTTAAAACGGGGCTATAACTCTGGTATAAAAAACAGGATCTGACCCATATTTAAACTCGATCTGTATTTTGAGTTGACAAACTCACATACCAAATTTGGTTCCTATCAGATGAAAACTGGTAGATTTATTGAAGCATGCATGAATTCTCTGTCAAAGGGCCATAACTCCATTAAAAATAATCTGATCAAACCCATATTCGAACTCGAACTGTATTTTAGGTGGAGAAACTGTCATACCAAATTTGGTTCTGATCAGTTCTGATCAGATCACTTTTTTTTTAGTTATCATAGAATTTGTGAATTCTAAGTCGAAAAAGGGCCATAACTCTGTAAAAAAAACTCCGATCAAATCCATATTCGAACTCAATCTGTATTTTGGGCCAAGAAACTCACATACCAAAGTTGGTTCCGATCAGATAGAAAATATTTCAGTTATCGCACCATGTGTAAAGTGTCTACAGACAGACAGACAGACAGACGGACGGACTAACGACGAGTGGTCAATCCGGACAACGACACTATGTTTACCATACTATGGTATGGGTAAACATAACAATACCAAAAACCATACATACGAAGAACATGCTAAGAAAAACCTAGGTAAGAAATATGAGGCAGATCAGAAGAAATATGTTCAACTTATTGCATTGGATAGCATGTGTGTAAAGGGTTAATTATTTTCTAAACCGATCAACCAATCAATACCAAAAACTATACAGATGAGGGGCATGTCATCATAAACCTACATATCAAATATGAACACAATCGGACAAAATATACTTCGGTTTTAGCATCGGATTTTTGTTTTTTTAATTTTATTTTTGAAAAAAGGGTCATAACTCCTTTAAAATAAATCGGATCAAACCCATATTCGAACTCGATCTGTATTTTGGTCTGAGAAACTCATATGCAAAATTTGGTTCCGATCGGATAGAAAATTTTTGAGTTATCGCACCATGCGTAAAGTGTCTATGGACAGACAGACAGACAGACAGACGGACGGACGGACGACGACGAGTGGTCAATCCGGACGTCGACATTATGTTTACCATACTATGGTATGGGTAAACATAAAAAGGTATAGTGATGATACAATCGTTTAATGTATTGATTACATACATTTTATGATAGTGTGACAAATCGCACTTTTCTGGAAAATAAGGCTTCGTTTACTTATAAATCTCATTGCTTTGATATTTAATGGACATCTGATATATGCATGTTTGATATCATGCTTGGGAAAGGCTGCCTTTTATGCTCATATACGCAAAGCTTCCATTTGACCTAATCCGAAGGTATACAAGCAAGATAACTCGCGCCCACGATTCTGGGCATTAAGTCTGTTATAGAAGAGTAACGAGATGGTCCAAAACAGCATCATCCCAACCTAGACTGAGGCTTCAAAATATGGTGCCGGTCATTGCAGAATGAGGTCCCCAGAAGGTGAATTAAAGATGTTACTCCACAGAGCGTCACTAAATTGACCCTCAAGGACCTCATTATGCATGGTCGCATCTGCTATGGGAGACCTAGACACAGAGTTAAGTTCCCAGATGGCGATTAGAGCTGAAACGGTTAGACGGTTAACCGGTTAGCATCCGGTTAGCGGCGTAACCGGTTAGAAAAAAATGAACCGGACGTAACCGCATCCCGTTGTCAGTTGAATGTGAACGTGAATAATCCTCAAAATATTAGGTTAAATGATGCAAAACTAATACTAAATCCCGTGTCACCGATAGTAGAGTGCAATGCAAGCATTAATTGGTACACGCGGTAATATCAGATACTTAGTAGCAATTCTCGAACTGTCTGGAAGTGTCGGCAACCTTCAATCAATTCCGACCCTTTGAAGTTTTCTTCCGACAAAAGCACGTGTGCAGTCACTGTGTATCAAGTCTGAATGCACACAAGGAAGTGACAACGTAAAAGTGGCGTTGTGTGGCAATGCGTGCTTTCGTAACTTAATAGTTAATACTGTACGAAGCAACATGGATTCAAATTGGAATCACACCACGACATACTATATATAAAACTGTTTTACAGTGGGGTTTATAAAAACTATGTAAGTCGACAAAGTTTGAAGATTGAGATCAGCTGCACAATGTCTTCACTCTTCCCGTTCTTCCTCCCTGTTGTGATTTAATATGATCAATTCAATTGAGTGACCAAACAGACATCGTAGTTGAAGCAACCCAAAACTTCTTCAATAATCTTCCCTTTTATCAAGGAAATTTAATTGATGCTCCATGCTACTCTGTAACTGGTTGTGCCTGTGGGACTAATTAACACTCAATTTGGCAGTAATTGCTATATGTTAAGTGATTGCATACTAAAAGTTAACCGAAACCGAAATGTAAATTATATAACCTCCCAACACTAGTGTCCGCTATCACGATACCGACGAATAGCTCGAATACTGAATAGGACTGCGAGTCTGACCTAACTGACCTTCCTTTTTGTTCTCTAGTTATTACTTTCTTGTCTTTATATATAATGCATTGGAGGATATACCAATGATGATAATGATATATTACAGATCTTTAATATATAGTTTTGTTACGCGTTTTGCCAATACCCATACTATTTTACTCGTTTTACAAATGCCCAAACATATGCTGATCACGGCAAATAAGCGATCTCCCCTGCCATTCCCCACCACGACTCACGAGAGCCAGCAAAAGAACAGTGAATGCGTGTTTTTGAATATCGTTAAATGCCGTGAATAAGGTCTTTATTTCAGCTACTACTTCTCACCTAGGTTTGTCCCTGGAGCATGGCATAATGTCGACATAATTAGTGTGAGAGAAGTCCGCTAGAAATTTAGCGGTTAACCGGTTGAAATCCGGTTAACCCCGATGGTTAACCGGTTAGAAGAATGGGTCAACCGTTTCAGCTCTAATGGCGATATGCATTGGGCGATATGCATTGGCCACCTCAATTATGCACTGAATCGCCTGCCAATTTGGGGATATAAAGCAACTAAACTAATATAGAAAAAGAGACTTTCTAAAGAAGTTTCTAAAGAAACTAAAAAAACTTGTTAATTTGATAATAAGGATAGTTTCCAGAGATGAGGCCTAAGCAGAATCAGGTCCCCAGAGGGTGAATTTAGTGATGCTAGTCCACAGTGGGGTACCGTCCCTAAATTCCCCATCTGGGGACCTCATTCTGAAAATGATCAGCACCATATTTTGAGGCCTGCTCAGACCAAACATCCAAAAACAGGCTCGCATTGATTCGGACACCGAGAGCTAGCTCAGGAACACTGTGACATCATGTTTACAGGTTTAAACTGTGTAGTGAGAATCCTTACACAAGTAATAAACACCTACGAAGGGAGTCTAAGACACATTATATTGAGGCGCCCAATAAGGATAGACAATAGATCACACCGACATCAACAAAATCTCGGCCGCGACGAGAACGAGACTTATAAAATGCTACCAATGGCAAACTTATGAAATACATGTTTGTCTTTACGTGTACATGTATTTGCACAAACCATTAGATGAGATGAGAGTCATGGGGTATAGACGGGTGTCAAGGATCGGCAGACTCATGTGGAAAGTGGGAGATTAAACGGGTCTGTCAGCATGCTAATTTACCGGTACTAGGAAATACTGATTAAAATTTTATTTTTTTTGGTCATCAAAAGTACATTGATATTAGTTACTTTTTCCCTTCTGGGAAGTTTCTATATCCCCTAATTTGCAGAAAATAAAATGCATAATGGTGGTGACTAATGGGTGAGCATAACCAACTTCAACTGGGGGAACTTCAATCTGATCCTAGGTCTCCCATAGCAGTTGTGGCTTAAACAGAATGAGGTTTTCAGAGGGTGAATTAAGTGATTAAGTGATACTGGCCCACATTGCTCACTAAATTCACCCTCTGGGGATCTCATTCTGCAAATGACAGACACACTATTTGCAGTCTTGTCTGCAAGCACAGATCACGTCATGGTGGTTTAACGTTAGCAAACATCAGACTGCGGATTCAAGTAACCATATCAGTCAGAAAAATTATTTTGCCAAGATAAGAATGACCAGTATAGGCTAGACAAGTTGTCTTTCTTTACAGGTGAATTTGATAAGTTGGGGCAAAGAACATGTTGTCCGACAGGTTGTCCCTCATTGGATACATATACCGGTGTACAAAATTTAGTTTGTGAATTAACAGCATATTTCAATAAATTATGTTGCGGTCTACTGGTAGTCAGAGAATCTCTCCAAGACAGATTTCATTCTACACCTGCATTGGACCATCAAGAACACCAACAAAAGGGAAATTGTAAGGTGACTTACTTCTCGGAGTTCATTCTGTACACTTTCTGATATCCCAGAATCCTCGAGTTCTATAAATGTCACATCTTGTGTTTCATCTCTTGTATCATCAACTGACTTATACTCTCTTCTAACATCGTTATCTACAGAGAGAATAGATGCAGTGTCAGCCTTTGATGAATTGTGGTGTTAATATAGCATGATGATGATTTCACATGCAAGCTGGTTATATATAAGACATTGAGATAATCATATTGGCTACCCAGCATAAAAAATTACCACAATCTCCATCTCACACCCACCCCCCCCAAACCCCCCTCACCTAACCATGCCCCCACCCCTTCTTGCCCATCTATATATTAAACTACACACATTGTAAATACAATACATACTCAATTATACATAAACATTATACTGCATCATTATACTTGCATAAGGGCCCTGCCCTTACAAGTTAAACTTTTTGTGGAGTCCTGTTATATATCTACTGTAAAATATTGAATACCAAATAAATTTCATTGAATCTTGAAAAAATAAAAGGCCGCTCGGCCACAGTGTCCCCCCGAACCGGTGGCTTCATTTGGAGCGGAGGCTTTGTAGAAGTATACTATATGGATAAGACACTTGTGCATTGTCTCATTACTGACATGCATACAAATAACCAAATCTTAAAAAAAACTCTTAAAATCAAAATATAACCTCAAATTGGCACAAAATGAAGAAAATTACAAGAAAATTTTTATTATCTAAGTCGAAAAGCCCATAACTCTGAGAAAAATCAACGGATCAAACTCAAATTCGAACTTGACCTAAACGGTATTTGCAATTAAAGGATCCAAACTTGAGATATCATCCGGAAACCGAAAAAGTGAGAAATTTTCTAAGTAAAACAAGTCGAAAAAGGGCCACAACTCTCGCAAAAATGGGCGGAGCATACCCATATTCGAACTTGACCTGAACATAGGGCTGATAAACTCACATACCAAATTTGGTTCAGATGATCACACAAACTGAAGTTATCATCCGGAAACCAGAAAATTACAAGATTCTAAGTAAAAAAAGGAGCATAACTCTGCCAAAAATGGTCGGGCAGAACCCAAGTTCAAACTTGACCTGTGTTTCGTTGGGAGAAAGTAATATACCAAATTTGGTTTGAATCCGATTAACTCTACTAAAGTTATCATCCGGAAACCAACTTTCAGGGGTTTTCTAAGTCAAACAAGAGCTACGCTGGGCGTGCAATATACGCCCTCTCTTGGGTCGGCGGAAACTGGTAAAAAAAGGGGCATAACTCTGGTAAAAATTGGCGGACGGAACTCAAATTTGAACTTGACCTGTGTTTTGGTGGGAGAAAGTAATATACCAAATTATCATTGAATCCGATAAGCTCTAGTAAAGTTATCATCCGGACAACAAATTTCAGGGATTTTCTAAGTCAAATTACGTCAAATAAGGGGCATAACTCCGGTGAAAATTGGCGGACGGAACCCAAATTCGAACTTGAGCTGTCGTTTCTCATAATAAACCCACATACCAAATTTGATTGAAATCGGTTCACTCTAACTAAAGTTATCATCCGGACAACAAATTTCAGGGATTTACGTCAAAAAAGGGGCCATAACTCTCGCAAAAATTATCGGATTAAAACGAAATTCGGACTTGAGCTGTATTTTGATATATGTAATCCACAAAAAAACGGGTTTTGCGTATAAACATTCCAAAATCGAGTTATCATCCGGAAACCAAAAAACATAAGAAAAACTGAATTTTCTGAGTCGAAAAAGGGGCATAACTCTGCCAAAAATGGTCGGAAAGAATCCAAGTTCGAACTTGACCTGTGTTTTGGTGGGAGAAAGTAATATACCAAATTTGGATTAATTCCGATAAACTATACTAAAGTTATCATCCGGACAACAAATTTCAAGGATTTTCTAAGTCAAAAAACGTTAAATAAGGGGCATAACTCCGGTGAAAATTGGCGGGCGGAACCCAAATTCGAACTTGAACTTACTTTTCGGCTAATAAACCCACATACCAAATTTTACTAATTTTGGTTCACTCTAACTAAAGTTATCATCCGGACAACAGGTTAACGGACGGACGGACGAACGGACAGACCAATACTATAATACTGCCTTTTTTTCAAAAGGGCGTATAAAAAGGGCCATAACTCTCGCAAAAATGGGCAGAGCAAACCCATATTCGAACTTGACCTTTATTTTGGTCTGATAAACTCACCTATGAAATTTGCTTTTGATCTAATAACCGAAACTAAAGGTATCATCCGGAAACCATTTCGGACGCACAGACACACGGACGGACACCGGCAATTTTAATAGTTCCCTGATTTTTTTTTCGGGGGACAAAAATCAACTAAAGACCTGCAGGTATGCAATTCTCAATTTTTCTAGGAGCACAGTTTCTTTTTAGGCAACAACAGGGGCTGAAAGTGCACCCTTTTCCCGGAAATAGTCAGGTTTTTCCAATTTCGGACCCTGAAGTTCCCAATCACAGAAAGTCAGCTTGTTTCTTTAACAAAAGACAGGACTTCCCCTTCTTTTTAAAAATATTTTCAAATCCTCTTGCTCCATTTGCATAAAATAGGAATAAACAATGTAAGAAATACATCAAACTGTTTGATTACACTGAGTTTCACAATTAAAATGCTTGTAAATTTTCACAATGGAAGACGCTTTCCCAAAACTGGTAGAAAAATACCTAAAGTTAGTGGAAAAATACCTACAGTTAGCGGAAAAATACCTAAAGTTAGCAGTGAAGTTAGTGGAAAAATACCTACAGTTAGACAACTACATGTAAATGACTTGTACTGTTCTCAGAAAAACATATCTCCGACTGAAGTTTTTTCTATTGTGACATATTGCATATAATTCTAAACCACTGATCAGATAATATGTTCATCAAACAGCCTGCTGAAAATATTAGCTTAATTAACCCATTCTATACTAAATACTCAATGACGAGTAGTTCCTTAGGAAATGTTCAGATAATAAGTTCAACATTTCCTACCAATGAATATTTACTCTTATAATATTTTATGTCTGCTTTTATTACCTGAACACCCCTCCAGATGAATAAGAACGTTCCAATGTATACTTTTATAATTGATTTGGAGAATCGTCCATTCAGTATAGAAGTAACTAGAGGTGTGACTGTCCCAATGGGACCCCCGTGTTTTTAAAATACTAAGATGTTTCACATGTCAGTAAACATTTAGTTAAAATAATAAAATAACAGTTCCCATTGCAGGTGCACAACCCTAACCCTAATCTTAAACCTATTGACCGAAAAATTTAGGAATAAAAGCTCGGACAAAATTATGCATGTTGCAAAAAAAGGGGAATAACTGCACACAAAAAAGTCGGACAGACATCATAATCGCAGGTGCACAGGTTCCCATGGTGCTAAATATCAGTGCCAAGATTAAAAACATTGACCGAAATATGTAGGAATAAAAGCTCGGACAAAATTATGAATGTTGCAAAAGAAAATCCTAAGTCGAAAGAGGGGAGATAACTCCACCAAAAAAAAATGTCGGACAGATGCCATAATCGCAGGTGCACAGGTTCCCAAGGTGGTTGATGTCTGTGCCAAGTTTCACGGAAATTGATAAAAAAACGACTGAGAAAAACTCCGGACAAATTTGTGTCACGGACGGACGGCGGACGGACAAGCTGATTCCAGTATACCCCCCCCTTAACTTCGTTGGGGGGGGGGGGTATAATAACAAGAGGTTGCACATGGTTGCTGGCATACCCTCATGGTGAAAATTGAAATATGGGCCAAATTGTTTTAAAAAAAATGTGATAACAAACAAATTACTTGACAATTCCTACAAAGGATGGACGGAAATCCAACATTTCTTGATAAAGAAAGAAGGATATCTCTTGAACAGAAAATGTGAACAACGTCAGTGAACCCTCTTTTGAAAGCCCTCATGATGCCAAACCTGCATACCAAATTTCATTGAGATCCAATAACCCATGATTGAGATATAATATAAGAGCGGAGAAACCAAGATGGCTGCCAGTGGCCATGTTTTTCATCGAAAATCATTCAAATTTGATAGCTCCCATCTGTAGGTGATCCTAAAGGGCCTGAAAATATTCAAAATATTTTTCCAGTAAATCCGGGCTTCAGGGTGTGCCAATGGATTCAAATTAGAAATCCAAGATGGCTGCTGGAGGCCATGTTTTTTTAATGAATTTTGCAAAAAAATCAATGGCTCCCATCTAGATGTCACCCTGAAGATCAATATGAAGTTTGGTGACGGGCGGATGAGAGATGTGGCCTGTAGGGTGTGATAAAGAAAATTGTTGAAGGAGGGATGTCAACCCATGTCAAGTTGAGCTAAAAATGGAATCCTTACCTATATACTCTGGAGAGATCGGTGGTGAAACATCTGCTGGTGGAGGAACTTTATATTTCTCTATTTCATCCCAGGAACTCTCGGAATGACCACTGTATGAATCTTTTCTCCTGGACTCTGGCCAGGATGGTTGCGATACTGATTTAGATGTGTCTGTTATTTTCTTGTATTCCTTCCTTTCTCTTTGAGCAGGTTCAGATTTTTTGAAATTCAAATCCAACAAACTTTTTATATGATTCTTTTGAGAATCAGATATACGATGTGAGTTGTTAGCACTTCGGTTCTGATCTTTGATACTGGAATGTGTGGTAGAGCTCGGAGCTCCTTGAGATCCATTTTGGTTTTGGTCTTTGGGCCTTGATTGTCCACCACCGCTGGGTCGATTGTGATTAATTTCTGTTGAACTTTGAACACTCATTAGAACTTGTCCACCTGGTGAGCTCTGAATCTTTACAAGATCACTTAAATAATGTAAAAAGTCATTTAAGTCTGAAAAACCACATCCACGATAGTCTAACCGATAACCATAGTGTTGGAAATACAACTGTTCCAATGATGCCATAAAAATTCCATTACGGTAGGTCTGTGACAAATATTTGATGTGATTACGAACATTAACAGACACAAACTTTTCTCTTGGTGGCCGATGGGAAACTTCTGATCTCGGAGGATAGTTGGACGGAGGATAGTTGGACCTAGAAGGTCCTCTGTAGCTGGACTGTGGTCGAGAAGATCGACTGGGAGGACCTCGCCTCAGTGCAGCCCATTTCTTAGTTTTGGGAATTTTTTGTTTTGATACTAAATTTTCAATGTGCTTGGTGCTGCTATCTGCTATGGCTTTCAGAACCATCTTTCCATTTGTCCATGTGACACTCACCGCATCAGGCATAGATTTTACCATGTCCTCTAATGTGTTGTAACCTAGACTTCTGTGTGGAATGTCTTTGAAATTGAATTCCTTATAATCTCTGAGTAATTCTCCCACTGTGAGCCCCACTGGGGATGACAGCAGGAGAGCTCGTATGTTCTTCTTGAGTTCATCACGCAGCTTCGCATTGTCGCTCATCTTGCTGTGGTCAATCAGTTAAACTTACATGTATAAGTAAAGAGTTCAGATTCAGGCTTATTTTTTTTTTGCTAATATGAATATCTGCTCCTGTATTAAGTGTTATTGCCTCCAAATTTCACAGCTGAAAAAAAAATCATGACAAATTTGGCATATATATGTTTTTAACTTCAAATTTTAAAGAAAAGAGTATACTAGTAATAAGAAACCCAATTTGATCTCCCGAATTCCATATCGAAACAGAAACTGAAAGTGAAAATAGATTATCTGGGAAAAGTCTATCGTTGTACGCAGAATTCCGACCGATGACACGTGGTAACTGAATTGATGTCTACACTTCCAAGGCCCGATGCCCCGCTCATTTAACTCCCTATATACAAAATTTCTATCAAGCATTCTTGTATCCTATACTATGAATACTATGGAACAATGTATTATCTACCTCACACATGGAACAGGGTTTGACTTGGGTGCACAGAAATATGCGTACCAGTATGTAGAGCGATATATAAGGTAGGCCTGCTTAGTATATTGTCCGAAAAAAAATCACCCCAATATCTAGTATCGCGAAATGTGACCACATGCATTGTGGTGTAACCGCCGCAACCCCAGTAATAAGCGGTATCCTTACTGCGGTGATGGGGAATACCACGGTATAATAATGGGGTGACAACCCATTAGAGGTGGTCAATTACTTAAAGTATAGCGGTAGGTTGAATTTTTTTTTGTTCTGTAAAAAGTTTTTGTGATCTGCGATGCATAATCTTTCATTTGAGACCAACTATAAACATTGTACTGTACTTCAATATGAAATTTTCGCCCAACTGAGGCAAAGTAAGGCTGAATGGGTCACTATCATCACGCGATTGAGCAACTCGCTTTCCGAATCAGTGAGGTTGAGTACCTCGCTTTACAAAATCTCACAGCTAAACGATATTTCGAAATGATGTACTACCAGGATATATAAGCCTGCCATTGAAAGATTTAATTGTAAGGATACAGTGCATCTTTAGACTATGTCACACCAGCTTGCATTTTCATTCTGTTATGGACATTGGAATCCTCCAAAATTAAAAGCAATTCAGCAGATGATACAGTCACTTTCCCAGTTCGGGATAACTGATCGCATTCTCTCTGCACAAATATTTCTCAGTTGATTTGCATGGTCATACATTGTTCCAAGACATAAGAAAACATATACTCTACAGTATTTAAAATGAGTTTCAGATCGAGCTTCGACGAAAAAAAAAAGTATTTGGTTCTGAAATGACCCAGTCTGAATAAACTCATACCTAAATATTCATTACAACATTGAATATTAGGTATCGCTATCGCTATCTCATTTCCAAGTCCTCGGGTTTCCGTAATCTGATTGATTGCGTAAATTATTTTCCGTCCAATGAAACCGCACGGGTTAATAAACAAGTGTTAGTGGGCGGAGACTCCCATAATGTCACCTCTAAATATAGTAACAGAGTCGGTATTTCTCCGATCGAAAGCGATGCTTGCAAATACAATAGAGACAGAAAAAATGGCTTCGAAATTATATATTCGGTACGATTCGGATTAATTTGAAGGATGTGCTAGACCTGATAGATAGGCCTGCGCATGGTACCAACTTGGCCTCCCATAAATATAAATAGAACTCACTCATGTCCGTGTATTTGATTTACTTTATTGTAACATGGTTCGCAAATCAAATTATTTGTCGTAAAAAAGTCATCTGAAAGTTAAACACCGAGGAAATGACTTAATTTTATGCTTTTAAATAGTTCTAAAGCATCATTTTTGATGACGACCTTATTTTTTGCTCTCGGGTGCAGCTTTCCGGTTGATGCAGCGAGTTCATCTCCCGAAAAAGAATAGTCGCACACATGACAAATATTATCTTCTGTAAGTTTATGTTGCGACACGGGCCATTGTTATTGCGAAGCACAACAAATAACACGTGGGGACACCTGTCAATCATCGATGTATTTTTAAAAATCCGTGACGTCATTTTGGGGAAGCTCTTCGCTGAATAGAAATGGTTTTGGCGACATTAGCTCCAGACTCTAGATTTCAAATATAGAGTCGACGTTCACCCAGACTGGAAATGACCCTGTCCATTTTTGCCAGTTCGGGATTTTTTTGCCAGTTCGGGATAACTGAATATTTGACATTGCTGTTAACTTACTAGTATGTTATTTTTTCTGTATAAATGTTTTATTTTATTTTACTAGTGTGTGATTTTATGCCAATTCCTTTCAACAGAATGCATATTTGAGCTAATAAAATTGTTTTATGAGTGCGTGATTGCCTTTTGAAAACGACTGTTGATATCATGTTTTATTCAGTTCAGGATTTTTTTTTGATTTTTTGTTGAAACCTGCAGTGTTTGCTTGATTCCAATGGCGGTTACCTCATGTTTCTTGATGTGATTCCAAAACATTTACTCACCATTATTGTCTTCCTAATGAATATTTTGTTCAAGAAGAGAAAACAATACTAGTAAAGGTCAAGTTTGGCCTGAATTCCAGGGAGTGACTGTTTCAAGTGCAGACAAGAGACATTCTAGCAAATAATCTCTAGGTCAGTTATTTTGGTCATACATATATGTAAAGTTTGGGTTATGGCAATACTTGGAAATCTACTAGTAATCAGGTATAGGGGAATGTGGCCGTATTTGGTAAGCACATACCCGGCGCCCTGTCGGGAGAAAATTTGGATGTTTATCACTGAAAAGTAGCCATTTCCTTGCACTTGAGACAACAAGCAGGAACAATGAAGCTTCGTATAAAACCAAATTAAAATATATCGTCTTTCTTTTATCTCAAGTAAATGAACTAAAAGCATGTAAGCACCACAACATACAGCGAATATAACTAGCAATATTAAAAGCCGACATCAAAGGAACTACCGCGGTTGGCAAGACACATTGCCACACTCAGTGTCAAGTGTATTCTGTCAGTAACCAGTGTTATGTCATGAGCTCAGTCACGTGCTATACGGACGTTCTGCATGCTTCTTTGTATTTTATTCACAGTACCAATCAAAACAATTTGGTGTAAAATCAAAAGACATTCCTCAGACGGAAATGACTTCATACTGGATTCGTATAATGGATAATTTTGTAATAATTTGATAGGCAATAAATACACTGATAACTATTAAATTTTAATTGTTTATATTTAATTGAACATTTCTTTGATACAGACCTTGTTTTGAGGTGAAAGGTCTGCGATGTTCTTCGCAGCGACTGCCAAAACTCACCTGTGTTCATGGTTGTAGATCAGAATTCAGTCCCCATATGACTGTATAATGCACATTATGAGGGGAAATAGTGGGTCGGAAAGTTGGGACTTGTAGACAGAAATCTACAGTAAATTAAAATGCGATAGGCTGATTACTACTAAACATTCCCAGACAAAGCGTTACCCAGGATGGTGTAGACAACTGTGCATGTGGTCCGCGCTACTGGTCATGACTTATTCAGACACTAAGTGCAGGAATCCTTGCAATCTGTTAATCATCAGTGTTCTGTGTAAACAGGTTGCTGAGCTAGGTCTGTGGGTATTTTGTGACCAATATTAAGTCAAGGTTGGGGAGGGGAATGAGGCCACTGGACGGCCGGCTTGCTGTAGTAGCGGAAACCCTGGATTAACATTAATAGACAATATAATTGCGGGTTGAACTATGACTGTGGGTCAGCCTACCCAAATTTGGTTTATTTCTGCAATTGTAAGCATTGGTATAGTGTTACAGCATTTGAGTACTGGGTTACTAGAGAGAGGCTAGCATTTCATTCATTCACTCAGAAACAGTCGCTCAATTGATCCCACTACTGAGTAATTAAATATGCAATTTAAAACAAATTTCCCTTTCTTTGGATAAATTTTGCCAGGAGAACTAAATTTGTTAAGATTTTAGAGAGTAGCTGAGAAACATACTGGTACATGTGTGTCTAAATTGTGGCCTGCTCACTTACATCAAAAGCTTTTAAGGCCCATGTAAAAAATATACTAGTATGTAGTATGGGTTTCCCCATTACATGTACCCTATTTTAAACCCAGTATGTTACTCTAAAAGTTTTTTTCATGGTATCAAGATATTTTTTAGAAATCATTTATAAAAATAAAAAAATAATAATTGTCAATGTCTCAGAATGTTATCTGTCAAAGCATTGTGTTTTTAACTTTTTATTACAGTTTATACAAAGGAAATCACAATTAATGTTATCAAAATCTTGCAGTAGATATGAAAAGCCATAAGAATATGTCAAAATAAAAAAATAGACTGAAAATAATATTTCAAGCCTACCTACCGACCAATTTTTTTTCTGACAAGTCACTCATACCAGATATATATTTTTCTTTCCAGTCCTAAACCTTAATGCAAATTTATGCCGAAAAAACCACGATCAAGGCTAATGAAAACAATTATAGACAAAATGTAGCCATGCCCAGGATATATGTTCACTAATAACTTTGTTAAGTGATGCAGGCTTTTAAGGGCCACCCTGTTATGCTTTTATACCTGTTATGTTGCATTATCTAAAATCCTTGCATGCAGCATTATGGTAGTTTGCAGCCCAGATATGTTGTCTGTTTATTATATCCAGGCCTTAAAATCAATACAAATGTGGGAGAATCAAAATGTACTAGTAGCATTTCTACAGTGAATCAGCTGCTTTTATGAGAATCAAACTATGTAATAATCATGATTCTAAGCCCAGATATCTACCCTTTGGATCACATTCAAAGGGTAGGAAGTAAAACCTTTAATATTCAATTGGGACTTACCAGGGACTATAGAGTATGTGTTACATGTACCATATACTACCATGGTAGCGTAATCATTAAAGGTTTCACATGTCATTGCATTCCTATGATTGTACAGCCCTTGAAATTGGCATTTTTATTCTATGGAATTTCTTTTGAACTGCTTGAAAGTCTATATCGGCTTATATGACTTTTTCTACAGCATTGCCTTTTGAGGCAAATTTGCCGCAGCTAATTTCGAGAACTGATTGTACATGTATGTTCATGATTGTTGACCTGCAAATCATCCATAATTTCATATTGATCTTTGTTTAAACCACCAGATCATGAATTTATCAACATGACTGGGCAAACTCTAGCCAAAAATATGGTTAAACAGTGCGTGATTTAAGTTTATATTCCTTTCTTGAATTAATGTTTGAAGTGGCGGGGATCCAAAGGTGGTGGTCTGGTTACCTTAGTGGGTAGGTGGCAGTGAAAATGGGACCATATTGCTTAAATAATTCTGAACCGGTGGTAGAAATAATCTTGTGGTATTGATATTCATTAATATTATTTTTTGACTACATTACTTCTACTGTTCCCATGCCAGCCAAATTACAAATTTCTGACCAGCAGCTATCCGTTTGCATACCGGGTAATTTCTCTCACCCCACCTCAATCCTGATTGAGTATGATATTTAGAGCAGCAGCTATCCTGTGCATACCGGGTAATTTCTCTCACCCCATCTCAATCTTGATTGATATTCAGATGCCTAGATGTATACTGACAAATTGACAATAATGATTAATTTTATAACCAAAATTTCTTGGGTGTTGGGTATGTATAGTCAAGGAATTGTATAGCCAGGTGCTGGGCAAGGTTTATAATAGTGGTGAATTTATTAGACCAAAAGTACATTTTACAACATTTAGTTAATAGTTTGGATTGAAATTGCTATATGAGGTGCAAAGTTGGCAACAGTTGCAATGTTTGGAAAATTTGAACCCATCGTGCCAGTGGTAGGGACAAAATTTGATTTCTCTGAATTGTGGGGAACTTGGTCTGGCTTGTTCTACTATGGGGGTGATGCCCTTTCTATGTTGGGTACATTCTTGTCCCTGAACTTAAGTGTATGATCCTTTAATATGAATGAGAGTTTAATGTATTCTTGGGAGTGCTTGGTCAGGGATGAGTCTAGAGGTTTCAAATTGGGAGAAATGACTTCTCCCTGTTAGGTTATCAGGGAGAACCAACTACATGTATGGATGAAGTTCAATTTACACACCAACACCATTCTATGGTCCAATAAGTATCAGGCAACACATTCTTGTCATTATCTTGAGCCCATTTATTATAAAACTATTATAGTGAATAAGAACACCATTATAATCTATAAAATTATAAATATACTTTAAACATGGTGTCAGCATGATGGTATATTAGAGAGGTCACTTCTCCCTGGGATAGGAGAGAAGGAAGAAGTGGCACATTTGAGGGAGAAGATGTCTCCACAGTCACCCTCTAGACTGGCCCATGTACATGATACCGGTACATATACCATTTTGTAAAGCGAGGTACTCAACCACACCGATTCGTTAAGCGAGGTACTTGACGGTAATGACCGCAGATTATTAAACTGGGCACTCAACCGCATGTCGCATGATGATAGTAATAGTGACCCCTTCAGCCTAAGTGCAGTAACTTATTAAGTGCCAAGGCCAGTCTGTATGGGAGGCCATTTTCACACTTGTTAAGGGCAATTATACAAGTTGTCACCCCTCGGAAGATCGAATGAGGTTCATAATCAGGTTTGGCCGGATAGTCATCCTGCAGACTATTCTATAAGAGTTAAGGGGGTTTTGTTTATGACGATCAATAATTGCCCTTAAGCTTAATTCAATTTAGAGAGTTTTTAATTGCGCTTAAGAGATATATAAGTGCAATTGTATTGCGATTGAGCGCAATTGAATTTCAATTTTGTACAACTTATTGCGTTTATGATCAATTAATTGAAATTAAGCGCAATTAATTGTAATTAAGTAATTATTGCGCTCAAGCGTAATTCAATTGCGCTAAGTAATTATTGCGCTCAAGCGTAATTCATTTGCGCTTAAGTTCAATCTATATATATAAAACCCGTCGTTTGTGTGTGTATGTCTACGTATAACTCGGTCACGCTTTTGGTGCGTTTATAACTTTTCAACGATGCGTGCAATATGGCCCAAATTTGTACCACGGCCTATACTGTGTCGTAAAAGATGACTCACCAAATTTCAAGTCGATTGGTCAAAGCAAACCTGAGATCTAACATGGTCCCGAAATGCAGTATTTGCACTCAAGTATAGACACTATTTCTTACGACGTTTGTCGAAATGACGTCGCACGCAAACCCGCATTATCTTTGCTACTGTCGACGAAACTTCCATGCGCTAACAGCGTTGTTGGAAATAGGCGATAAATTCATTTTTCAGTTCAGGTTGAGTGTGAATAGAAGTAACAAATGTTGGTTTTGTCGTGAACGTGCATGTAGTGGGTGTAGAGTCGAGACCGAACGCTCTACCATCGTTGGGAATGGGTGCTAATATATTATGGTATTTTAATTCGCCAGTTCGGTGTGAACTAGTGCTGGGACGGTTGGGGTTTTTTCCTAACCGGTTAACCACGGGCATTAACCTAACCATAACCGGTTAGCCGTGACCAGTATTACCCTCAGTACGAGATTGAATACACTGGTCACTATATCGGCAAAACAAATGTTTATTACGCGTCCCAGAAACGTTGATATACATGCGATCACACACGATGTCTTGGTCGTACAATGAGTTCCCGTTACAGCGATCAAATAGTTGTAAATGTGTATAAATTAATTCAGTTTTGAGCCCATACAAACTAAAATATAAATATATATTAGTGGTGCGCTAGTATATCGATGTTTACGGGAGTTCCGCACCGCATAAACAACGCTTGCTTGCAAAACCTTCAGCGACGAAATATAGTTCCTCCCTTGTGTGTATCCCAGGGCCCCCGGGCACGATTAGCCCAAACAAGGTACTGAAGATAGGTATACTGTTGTTTAGTAATGTTTACTAGTGTTTGGGTATAGGCAGGTATGTATTAATCACAGTGGCTACACGATGTTACTTCAATTATTTAATAAACCAATTCAAACAAAATTAAATCGTCGTGATTCATTACGCAAGCCCCAGCCAGTGTTTAGGAATTACAGTTATCGAACGCATCACTAGATATACTCTTATTTCCCACTCCCAGTAGGCCTGTGTTTTTTCTGGATGTGCGACTTCATATTGGATGTTGATCCAGAATAAACGAATCGCGTTTGGCAGGCCTTGCATACCGCCCATTTCTTCTTCCTTTTTTTCGTCATCTTCAATTATATGACTAAATGTCCCCAAACGTTCGATTTCTGTTTTTGTAGGTCTTCTGTCATCGCTTTGAGACGAACTAATGGTAATGACAAAGGGGGGCAGTTTCAAGAAAACATACATAATATTGACGACGAAGTAAAAGTCTAGACTTGATTGCTTTGATGTATGCCGCGGTGCGCGTGCAGCCGTAACGTCATGTAATGCCGCCAAAGGAAATTGGCATTGAATGTGTAGCAAGTGATTCACAGACTGACGCAGATAAGAGTGTAGTTGTTGGTTTCATGTCTAGAAAAGCCGCCGGTGATCAAACAGGCATGTGTTGTCGGGTATATGAATACACAATCAACTGTCCAAATCGCTTCTATAAGCGGCTTCTTATTACTTACTCTCGTTACTTAAACTTCTGTAAATGATTTCGGCAGCATTTACTCGTCGTACTACGAGGATAGTACGATCGTTATCAATAGTACGGTTATCCGGTTGTGGCCTCCTCCAACCGGTTGACACGCGTAACCGAACAGTAACCGGTTATCCGGACAACCGTCCCAGCACTAGTGTGAACATAAGTAAAGAATGCTGTCTTTATTATGAAAGTTGTGCGGAAGATGGCGAATGGACACAGCCTGACCTCCCGTCAGTGGGTATACCGTTCAGTAGATTCGCCGGAGCTCGGTTAGAAAAACCACATTCCCGATTCGGGACTAATACAGTGTAAACAATACTGCCCATGCTAATTAATGCTCTTTTAATGTTTCAGTTGAGTGTAAATGTGTTGAAAGAATGTTTAAAAGATAAAAATGTGCGCGAAGCGCGCGCTGTTTAAGGTCATATAATGTGCGCAAACCGCACAAAGGGGCTGCAGGCTCCTCCATGTGCGCGCTGTTTAAGGTCATATAATGTGCGTTTCAGTTAATGTGTATGTTTCAGTTAGTATATAGTAATATTTAAAGTAATATGCTGATTTTGTTTCGTTCAGTATGTGCATGCGTATATGTGGGGTGGGTATGTGTAGAAATACAGTTTTAGTGAAATAAAGTGTTCCCTCGCGCATCCAGTGACAAAAAGGAGAAGCATGACCATTCCATTTCTTATATAGAAATGAGAATTTGTTCATGACCGCGGACATTAGAAAGTTACAAAGAACATTTGTATGCCTGTCATTTTGTGACGGGCAACCTCCTAGTTATATCAGTGCGCTTGAGAGTTATATCAGTGCAATTGACGTGAATTGTATTGCGATTGAGCGCAATTGAATTTCAATTTTGTACAACTAATTGCGTTATGATCAATTAATTGAAATTAAGCACAATTAATTGAAATGAATTTTAATAAAGTAATTATTGCGCTCAAGCGTAATTCAATTGCGCTAAGTAATTATTGCGCTCAAGCGTAATTCAATTGCGCTTAAGTTCAATTATTTAATAAATGTGCAAAATGCCTCCCATCACTGGCATAACCAGGTCGGGCACAGGTGCCAAATGAGCTAAATAGCTCATTTGAGCTCACATAGCTAAATCGAGCTAAATTTTTAATGTGATTTAAGTCCATTTCCTCAGTTCAACACATGCATCAAATTATCGCATTGCGAATTTACATTCATTAGTTAGACCCCATGTCAAGCTTCACAGAAACTCCTTCCATACAAGTAATTAAAACAGCAGTGGAGTGATCAAAGGCAATTTGATTAACACTTTTAGGAGAATGATTAAACTTCTTTTTGAACTTACGAATTGTGTTTATAAAACTGCTGCTTCTGCATATTAATTTACCTGGAATATATTTCTGAAGGTTAAGGACACAAGGTTACAATGTCTTGTCCGACTGGATAAACCACGGGCATCGATTTACGATAAATCGTTTGCCGAACGTACACTGATTTGCCATTAAGAGAAGAAAAAATACGGAAGCTCGAGTGGTCAGTAGATTCATATTTTACGCATCGTTTACTGTGTCTTCTATTGTGTCGATGTGGTAAAAGCGCGTGGCTTTCCATATCTTCCAACCAGTGAAATTCAATTAAAATCATGCTTATAAACACATAGACGGAGCCTGTTTTGAGCAGCCAATCAGAACGTGTGTTTCATTTTATCTTAGGATAAGCTTAGACATAGCGGAGCGAATCTGACACAGCACGATTTGCCGACTGAAAAGTCAATTTAAAACTATTTTCTCTCACGAATTTTAATGAAAACATATGGATAAATCCTTAAGCAAATGTCACGTAAAAGATATCAAGAATGTTGTGAGTAGATGAGCACACGATGTATTTGTGAAGCTCAATACTAGGTTGGTCCAGTAGAAATAAATTCGCAATGCGATAATTTGATGCACACGTTGAACTGAGGAAATGGACTTAAATCACAGTAAAAATTTAGCTCGATTTAGCTATGTGAGCTCAAATGAGCTATTTAGCTCATTTGGCACCTGTGGCTGTGCCCGACCTGACAACTTCGCCATAACTTGGCATAAGACAAGTCTGTGACTGCAAGTTATTGCAATGTGCATTAATGTCATTGTTTTCGAAATTGAGAGAAAAGAAGTGTAAAGACGAACTGACCAAAATATTTATACAATTGGGCGATCTATTGTGAGGGATAAAATGAATAAGGGTTCGCAGTTGTTCCCAAAAATATCGCACATGCTGACATTCACTTGAGCGGTTACTCAACTAGAGCTAACAACAACATATTCTGTGCACATTTACGAATTATTATTTATACAAGATAAAGCACATTCAAGTGTTTCCAAAAATAGTACAATTTCATAGCGTCCAGATACTATATTGATATTTTAATATAATTCTGGGTTCCTGGTAAAATAGAAATTTATAAACATTCGAAACTTCCTGCAACAAATAATTACCAAATAAAAATGGCGGCGTCCAGGGTCAACAAGTTTTTCATTTTTTGTAAATCGTCATGTTTTATGAACTTCGAGGTGGCACGTAGGACAGTTTTATGTAGGACGACAAGACTATGTTTGAGCACTGTGAGAAATATACCAAAACGATCATCATTCTCTCAAAATAGGTTAGAAGTAGATAATAAAATGTTGTTACCTATTTTCGTTGTATCATTAACTTGATTAAGGGCATGATCAATTCAGGGAAAACCAGAACTTGGCAGAAGTTGGACATATACTATTACGTAATAGGACTGTGATGTATTTCGATTAACCCACACTTTATTACATGCCTGTCTGTTCCTGAAAAAAACACCGTACCTGCTTCTTAAGTTAATTAGGATATGTCATCTTTTTAAAGCGATTCTACACATTTGTCAACACACAGTTACTGGACATAAAGTCCCAAAAATAAGGTTTTAATCGAATTTATAAATCGGTATAATAATATAAGGAACTCAAGTTATGAAAGAATTACCAAATGGCTTGACAAACATATCCCAAATACAAGCACAAAATACCGGGCATTTGTCACCTGTTTCCTATAAATAACATACTCAGCTAGTAGTACAACCCTGCAGCGATAAAATCGTTCCGGACACCAAATTAACGAAGTTTAAAATAGTGCTGGGCGGTATTTAACCATAAAAATACCGCGGTAATCCTAAAATAATACCGCGGTATACGGTATTACCGATTAATTAAACTAATCCATTAAAACCCCCGTTTAGTAGCATTCGTTTGGTGCACAGGTCGACTGTTTATGGAGGGAAATCTAATCGCTACACAGATTACATAAAATAAGGAAATTTACGCTCCGTTTTATTAAATTATGAAATGCAATCAATGAATGTATCATTATCTGCATGCATGGATTCATGAGCTGATCTTAAATACAGGTAATAATTGCGATTTATACAACTTAATGCAAGCATCATTCAGTGAAGTTGGATACACCCAAGAGCTTTGAAACAATCCCCAACTGACAGTGCCGACTTGCAGAGCACGTGCTGTGACGTTGATATTGGAATGTTCCGCCGGGTGTGAATAACTTAAGAATAAGTACGATGATTTTATTAAATGTCGGGAAATGAAGTGTATTACTTCCAAAGTATTTACTTCTAGAACTATTATTGACTTCCCGTTGCATTATTATAAATCATACTTTTAAATCCAGGTTTATGAATGTGATCAATTATTCCCACTCGATAACACCCCTGAAATAATGAGCTGCCCCATGCATTCAGTCGATTAAAAATAGCGCAGAATGATGCAATCATACCTTGCAATATAATGTTGGGCTGGATTTTGTCCCAGGTGGGGAAGGAATGCATTTTGTTTGGAAATGACATAAACTTGCACACGCCAATCATTGAAACGGACTGGTCATTTTAAAATTGTCGATCAGCACGTGCATGGGGCACACAACGTAAGTCTTGAAAAATATTCGCGCCAATTTCGGGGATTACTTGGTAAACAGAATCCGCAACGCTAGTAGCTACTCCAACCCAATTTACAGCAACGCTGTCTCCTGACACAAACTCGCTACCTCTTAATTGTGATTTCGATGAAATACGGTGTAAAGAAACGAAGTAATTTCTTTGTATCCCGACAAAGGAAAACCACAATATACTCGGTAATGGGCCTGTATGATATGTAACCGCGATAATACCGTCTTCAAGGTTTACCGATTATGGGAAAGAATGACGGTAACGGTATTGAAAATCTTACCGACTATAATCGGTATACCGAAATACCGCCCAGCACTAGTTTAAAACATTTTCCACCATTAGCGACGAGTGACTCTTCGCCATCCATATTGCCATTTTATTTCTTAGCATCCTGTGAAGAGAACCGGTGTTCTGAAAAAAAGTGCATGTGTTCCGACATACTATTTGTTGCAGATCACTGGTCTTTCCAATTACCGATTGAATAAGTACCTATACGAAAACATTGAAAACATGGATGGCGATGAGTAGGGTCCTGCGAATATTCGATATTCGATTCGAGATTCGATTCGAAAGTCAAATTCGATTCGAATTCGAGTCGAAATTGCCAACTCGAAATTTCGAATATACACTGATGGAAAAGTAGGCTGTTTACGGACAAGTACACACATCTATCTTAGTTGTTTTTGTGCCATTTAATTACAGAAAATGATGAATATACGCACCTTATAATTCTTATTGTACATCGTGATTATATATATTAAACATAAGTATAGCCAGCAATTAGCCACTATAGGACTACTAAATACGCCTGAATTATAGCTTTGAACATGGTAGCCAAAAGCTCGGAGATCACCGATGGACCGACAACGCGCGTGAATAATAATAGCTATGAGACTGAGCAACCGCTAGCGTTATCCGCCGTCTATCCGTCTCAGATTCTGCATTATGTAATATACATGTAGCTGAGGATTTGAACAACACGTGTTCCCGGCATTGAAAAGTGCATTTTGGCGATGTTTTCTTTTGAAGTTTACTTTCAATTTCGGAGCGTTCTTTGACACTTCTTTGACAAAATGTCGTCGTTATTCATGTTTATTTTAAACATGATAAAGCTGCAGGTAGTGCAGGAACTTACACGTGAGATGAATGCAACCTGGTGTATAAATTGCAGGCATCTGGGACAATGACCCATCTATGGAATCATCTGTCCAAGAAGCATCCAGCACTACATAATCAGGTTACCCTGCGACTGTTGTTGCATCTTCAAGTTTATAACAACGGGTGATTCCGAATGTCGATTTGAAATTTTGCATGTACATGCAAACTGTACAAATTTCGCGTGAGTTTAGTTCTGATAATCCGTATAGTGGTTATATATTAATCGTCGTGACGGCCGCATGGACGTTTTTTTTAAATCTGCCTTTTTTTCTCGACAATTATCATTTGAAGTTAATAGTATTGCAAACGAAGGTTCATCGCCACATAAGTTATGATGGAACTTCGTGCATGCAGTTGATAGAACGTTTCAATCGTCTAATCGTTGACAAAACATGCCCAATTGAGAATGTAACACACAGATATGATTCGATTCGACATTCGATTCGATATTCGATTTGATTTCCAGAATTCGATTCGATCAAAATCTCCAATTCGCAGGACCCTAGCGATGAGTCACTCGTCGTTAATGGTGAAAAAAAATTTAAACTCCGTTTATTTGGCGTCCGGAGTGATTTTATGATTATCGCTGCAGAGTTGTAGCTGAGTATGTTATTTATAGGAAACAGGCGACATATGCCCGGTGTTTTGTGCTTGTATTTGGGATATGTTTGTCTGGCCATTTGGTAATTCTTTCATAACTTGAGTTCATTATATTATTATATCTTGTCTTGTCTTGGTAAATCCCTGCGTTTATTTATTCGCAGCACCTCTGATTCTGTTGAGTCAGAGTAATTTTGATTTCTTCGATTTGTATTCGCTATGTTCACTGATTAGTCTGAATTTCATACAATGAAGTAAAGAACTGGAATAATGAAATGGGAATCTTCTACTTCTAAGGATTGAGGAGCGGATGCTATGGAGCCTCCCAATATATTGTCTGCGCCACATCTCAATAGAATTTAACATCAACTGATCCATGTGTAGGCGTATCATTTCCACTATTACTGACATTGAACAGTCCAATATGAGTTGAGTTAGTAGATTAGAATCTGCCAGTACGTTAGTAAGAGTAGAGTCAGGGAGAATAGATTGCAGTTTTCTGATCGCCTTCTCTCTTGCGTCAATCATTCGGTCATGCCTGCAGGCTGTTAGAAAGTGCTCCGTTGTTTCTTCGCCATCTTTACACAGTTGACACTGTAAACAGATCTATTTCTCTGGATTGTATAGTACCAGTCAGAAGTCTTGCTTTTATTGCTGCCAAATTAACATCATGAACATTGGAGTGTAAACTGACCCATAAGTGATGAGGGGAACCAATCTGTACTGTATCTGGGTTAAAATACTTCAGTGAAGATTTCAACTTCATGTCCTCCTTGATCCTCCCTTCCCAAAGCTCATGAACCTTCTTGTCTACCAACTCCTTCCAGGACTTCTTATCAGGTGGGCTTTCCATTACTTCAAAAAATGATGGCAACTGAACTCGTACATCCACAAAACCTTTCTTACAGTCACAAACCAGCTAGTAGAGTCCAAATTCTTAATTGCAAGCTGTCTTATTATACCGATTTATAAATTCGATTAAAACCTTATTTTTGGGACTTTATGTCCAGTAACTGTGGTCAACATCACATGACATTCACCTCGACTGAAACTGAAACTATAAAATAAAAGCATCATCACTGTGTGCAGAGCAGGCTTTTCGTTCATCATATTTATTGGTATATGACAGTTTATTGCATGTTCGTGTCTCACAGATTTTATCCACAGGTACAACCGTATGGTATATGTACATGTACATATGTAAAAACAAATTGAAATAACATATCATCTGATAATACTTAAAAATACAACAAGTTACCGCTATGTCACTCTGGCGGCCATAGTGAGTCCAGGCCTGATTCAAACAACTTTTTCTCAGAAGAAGTTAATTTCTTGCTGTTTCATGACTACCTTACTCATATTTAAATTCACGCAGAACTATTTTCATGCACCCATCATGGGGGGGGGGGGGGGGGATAGATATCCTGTTACACACATGTTTCATAGTTAAGGTGAACATCATTTGCGTCATGTGACATCAACTGAGTGCATCACACACGGAGGGAAAAAAAGTATGGGCAGGCTGGCGTAAATTTTATTCCAGTCTGTGTAGATATTGTTGCATAATAAAAAAAAGTTTAGTACTTTAGTGAGGTCTATTTAGAACTTGATGGCCATGTTATATAGAACAGCTGCAAAATAACAATTCTCCATTTCGCCGTTCAGTTGCAACAAACAGGATCTTTGCTCTGAATATGAACATCAAAACAGGAAGCGATAAACTCTATATGAAAGAATAATAAAGGAGCTGGTGGTAGTCAAATTTTATGCATCAAGATGCAATGTTTTCTGAGATTTTATCAATATGGTTTCCCCTACCCCATTTTTCTGATATTCAAATTTGGAGTCAGTTTCCAGAAAAATGAATGAAATCCAGTGACATGTATTGGCATATCCAATATAAAGCTAACTTTTTCAACACTAAAGTGTTTTAGGAGGAAAGTTCAAATAATTTTACATATTAAACGCTCATTGATTTTACTATCTATACACAAAAACTTTTTTAAATTGACAAAACTCCCGAAAGTGGTATTTTTTTTAGAAAAGAGTCAATACAAAGGATTCATAAGGCCATAAGTTGATTTTTGGAAATTCTTCACAGTGTGTTTTATAGCATGGTATACTTAAAGTGGTTATCATTTCTATTAAAACTCAATGTTGTTTGTTTGCCAAGGTCAAAAGGCGACCAAACGGTTGGACCCTCGAAGTGAAAAATTTGTACTTAGGGGTAATTTGACCCAGGAATCTTATGAGATAGGTCCTGTTGACCTCAGATGTCTTAAAAGGGCACTAGTAATTAATTTATATATATTTTGGCTATAGGCAACCAACCGGCTAGACCCTCAGAGCTGAAAATGTGTACATAGATGTCAATTAACCCAGGGAGTGTCATGGGATAGGTGCTGTTGATATCAGAATGTCTTAAAAGAGCACTAATTATTAATTATGAGTTAAGTTTTAACTGTTTTTATCAAAACTCAACTTATGGTTTGGCAGGCGGGCGTGTGGTAACAAACATTATATATAACATAACCATTTATTGATGGATTCTGACAATTTTTGTATGTCAGTTAATTGTCATATGCGACAGCTGCCCATATTTCAATTTGTCACCATGCAATTAGCATAAACTTACCACTTGTTCTTGTATAGGTCTGTGCAATTTTAATAGATTATATCTATCGACGTGCGCTGTCTGACAGTTGTGACATAAATTCAATTGACTTGGCGACAGTGAGCAGTTTTTAACAGGTGTTGAGAAGGCAGTGATCAATTGTTTGATTGAGACGATGGGTAACGTATTTACCTTCTGTTCTCCAATGATTTCATGGGTTGAAAATAACCTTCATGCATTCATAACACCTCTGCCTAATGGCATTGGTGTCATCAGTACACTCTCAGGTCCTTTCAACCCATGAATACATCAAGAGAAGTAGGTAATTATTACTGAACCAATTGTGGCACCACATCTATATGATTTTCGCCGGTATGTCGTTACAGTTACAAAGAATGAGCTCATTATAAATCATGAGATTAAGAGCCTCAGTAATAAACTGTTAGAGCTAGTATTGTGACAAACAGCTCGCATTGTCACACCACATGATCGGAGAGGCAGGCATTATATATATATACAGAAACGCGAAAGTACAATAACGATTATTGATTGGGGTAATATATAGCTACATGTATTTTGTTTTCCCCCATGTTGCAAATTTAGCATTTGATATAACAGTGAATTAAATTTATAACAATATAATTATTCCAACAATGTACTAGTGTCTTTATTATTGGCAAGTTTGTGGTTCATTGTTCAAACATTCTAATTTTATTTTCATAAGGATAAAACACACATGAGAACAACGAGACACTATATAAATACCTTGCTAATCTATTCTTTCAAAACACGCTCTATCTGGTTTGCTTGATTTGGGGGGTGTCAAACTTAACACCTCTTGAAACTGACCAAATTTAATGGGAATGTAATCTGCACCCCCTTGGGACGAAATTTTCCAAAATTTAGCTCGGGCAAACTTTCTACTGTGTATATTTCCAATTTGGCCCACCAAGAACGCTTGATAGCGCTTCAGTCTAAAAATATGACCGAAAGTAGGAACCATTTGATTTTTGGTCAAAAACAACAAATTTCAGAATAAACAATTAGAAAAGTTTCAATCTTCATTTGATCTGAGATTTCCATTTTTGTTGTGTCAGGCAAGAACTAATCAACTGCTGAAACATTGGACCAAAGTGTTGGGGTGTAAGACACCCCACCCCGCTGCACGTCCATGCTAAAAATATTATCAGATAAACACAAATGTTTCTTTTTAACAGTGACGTGGCTCCACATTATGTTTGGGTGGGTGGTGTGCACCTTTGAATTTCCAACTGCACCCCATTGAACCAGACCAACATTGCTAAGTCCATGACATTCCATTTGCACCCCTGGTTGAGATTTAAGGAAATTTCTTACCTAGGCTAGCACCCTTCAAGATTAAACACCCCGATTCATATCAACGGGCAGCGAGCATGTAAACCCCACACTGGTCAATCTGTAAGGGCCATCATTGGATAATCTCATGCCGCAGCGATGTCTATCCGATGGAACATCACAAATACATTTGCCTTGAGCATCGCCCTGTATACACTACTAGGACTATATATAAATCCAGCTGGTGACTACAACCCCAGATGTCTTAAGAGGGCACTAATAATTAATTACACTAAATAATTAATTATATACCAAAAATGGTTGGAATCTGGTCATTGAACATTGATTCACAGAGGTAAATTGACCTGAGGAGTGTCATGGGATAGATGTCGTTGACTTCAGACAACTTCAGATTCTTTGACCGCAGATGACTTTTAACGGGGACTAATAAATTGTATTAACATAGATCAGATATGATCAATGAGGAGCGTTGCTTATCAGCTCAGAAGATACTAGTATGTGGGCAAATTGGCACATTGAGGTAGTTTGACACGGGATGAGTCATGGGATATACTGGTAGGGAATCTACAGGGAAAAAAGACTTTTTACGAGAATCAAAATGAGAAATACAGGGCATATGGATATCAATTTATTGAGTTTTATGACCTTAAATATGGTATTTCATCACGCTGGTTCTGGATCACAGTCAAATTTAGCTTACGTACAATGGAACACATATTATGTTTAAGAGTATATTTGTCCTCTCAATTGCCCAATGACGCTGAAGTGTTTTGTTATTTTTCAGGCTGTTTGGATTGGCTGTACCATCAGGATTGTGCTTTTCTCTCTTTGGGTTTTGGAAGAAAGAGGAACCTTTGTCAGATGCCGATGAAGTACTTCTCCTTATTAAGAAAGGAATTGTACAGAAAGCTAAACTAGAATTTTCTGAGGCTGAGAACTTTTTCCACGATGCACTGCTCTTAGCTGATGAAAAGGTGAAGTTGGAGAAAATGACTGAAATTGAGCTTCTGCAAACTAGGCATCATTGCTACTCTAATATGGCTGATGTAGCACTGGCCTCCGGGAAATTGAAGAATGCGGAAAAACTGTACAAGGAAACAATCAAAGTTTTATTAGCGTTGGGTGGTGAAAGAACTGATAATGCTATTGTGGAACTTTCACTAAAACTCTCCAGTATCTATGCCATGAGCAAGAGAAATGAAGATGCTGTGACTGGATATGAGTTTTGTATTGCAACACAGGAGGAAAAACAGGAATCTTGTGGTGAAATGGATGAGGACTCATTAGCAATATTAGGTTCGGCGCTCGAGTCTTATGGACGATTCCATCTGTTCAATAAAAATTACAGCGAGGCGGAGAAATGTATTATAAAATCAGTGAAAATCGCAAAGAAAGTACTCGGTGAAGAACATCCACAAACACTGGTTCTTCTGAACGACTTGACCACTGTTATGCTTCTGATGAAAAAATATGATGAAGCTGAAACCATGCTGAATGACGCCATCAAGACTGGAGAGAAGATTGAGGCAACAGAGCTGCCTGCTCTCTATTGCAACCTTGGGGCACTTTATCTCAGAACTTCTCGACTTGACGATGCACACAGCATCTGTGCTAAGGCATCACTTCAAGCTAAGAAGTTCAAAGATATGATTTCTGTTCATCAAGCTCAGGCTTGTCTGCAGAAGATCTCTGATATTAAAGATACTAAGGATACTAAGGAGATTAAAGACAAAACATAGAAACTACTGTAGAACATGTCATGAATATCTACTCTGGCTACCCCCATAGAGGTGTTATGCCATACGTTCAAAACCTGGAACTTTTTTGGTGTTCTGAACCTGTTCTCATGGGAACAGTATAATATTGAAATACAATGTATGGTATATATTTCCTGGTTAATACTTTTACCGTAATAACATATTTCACAGCAATAAAGGTCCTTTGTAGAGATTACATGATTTGGGCGACATTTGTGAGCCAATTTCGCAATGAACATTAATTAATTACCCAGGGGAAATTCCATGATTGTTATCGATGCGAAGTATAATTAGCGGACAAGTCAACAAAATCAGGCAATCTCAAGCTGAAACCTTCACCTACTGTGACATTCGCCTACTGAAATACATTACTAAGGAACGGTATTATCAAAGAGATACATGTACTACCTGCTTTGTTTTTCAATGTTATAAAGTTCCCCATCAGGACATCAAAAAGTTCCCAGCTGTTGAACTGGTGGAGTATGCTCTCTTTTTGTGTAGCCAGAGTAGAGATTTGTCACATAATCTAAAACACTCTAGCTCTTTTTAAATAAAGAGAACTTTTCAAGCTTGCATGGATCAATATGTCTGGATTTTCAATAAGGATAGATGAATGGGGAAATAGCCAGTTTGAACATCTATAAGAATGTTTTGAATAAGCACAAGAGGGCTGGTATTAAAAAGTTCCTGGCATTCTTCTGGCACCCACTTTTCATTTCAAACTTATTACTATACATTTTCAGATACAGGTACTCCTATATAACTGTTAAGACTGATTTTTTGGTTTAGCTTTGTAACAAAACTAGAAAACTCAACCTATAGTTTTTGATGAATGATGGTAGATGTCTGTCTTTTTTGTTGCGATGCATTAACCACTATAATTCCCAACAAACATTATCTGATTTTGAACAAATTTGGTTCATGGCTTCTAATAAATAAAATCGGTTTGAACTATTAGTACAGTAATGCCCTAAATAATCGACTCCTTAACCCTTAACCACAGCAGAATTATGGGTAATTTTTCAGGATTTAGTCGGAAATATGGCTTGTTGCCATTCATCGGAAAGCTCTCACTGGATGTCGGTCAAATGGTGTTCCCTCTCTGTATTGTGATATACCCCATTGATTACAAGTCATCTGCACAACCTATGCCAACAATCGTTACTATAATTGAATTAAACTGCATTCGGGAAAATCTGCTCAAATGCATGCCTGAACAGGATTTTGAACTGCTGAATGGGCATGGTGGTTAGTCAAATGATGTATAACCAAAAACCTTGCAACAGCCAAAAATTATGGTTTGGCTGTCTGACTATTACCCTCTAATGTCCGATGAAAACCGGATGAGGGTAGCAATTACATCATCTATGATTTATCAGACTTCCATGAAATTTGTTATGGGAGATTGACAGCCAAACTGCTTTCAATTGAAAAGGAACTCCAATAAGGTACCCATTTTCCATTTTGGAGATATACTTGGTTTACCAGGAAAGATTGGTTTTCCATGCAGATATCTCACGATCAGATAAAAAATATATTTTATATTGAGGTTTGCTATCAGGAGTATTTTCAAAAGAGAAGAGAAATAATCATGGATTCATAATATGTACAGATTTCTCCATTACGCTGGTGGGGGGGGGGGGGGGGCATATAATTGATCCGGTTTTGGTACTGAAATAAATGGGGTGTAAATCAATATAAAAAGAGTTGTTTTGTACAGGTCCGGTTGTATTTTATTTCTGATCTCTAGTCACCAATGCCACAAATTATAACACATCAAAGGAAAGCAGCCATCTGTTTTACTGTCGACTATTTAAATTTCCCAAAACAAATTCAAAGAGTCATTCCCAAAATGAGGGAAACCATACATGTAAAAATATCAGGGGTTGGGATAAAATGACAAACTTAACTTTCTGTATCAAAAGTATGATTTCTGTGAGAAAGTCCATGTGGCTAACAGGTGGTAAAAAAACTGACAAGTGTGCAGACAGGGTTGATCTTGAATTCAAGATATTTTTGAGCTATCGTCCAGTATGCACTGTACGATAAATCAATCATCTGTTAATCCATTTAAAAATTTCCGTCGTAAAATTATGAATTAAATGGGAATGTATTATCCTGGGCCAAGAAAATTAACTTTGATGAATAGTCCCATTGACAATTTCATAAATACATGTAGTAATTCCACGCTCATGATTAGATTAATCTGATATAACCATGAGATCTATATCTGTGACCAGAGTTGTCTCTTGTTCATAGATGATAAATTTATTTTTGGAAATAACATGCAATCGGGTGTAATGCGGTGTGATTTTTTGTATAGCCCAATACAACTGCCCAGTACTATTCTCTGGTGCAAGGCAACAGGGGGTTTTTGGCCATTAAATTTCAATATGTGCATAGGAAGGGGCCGTGGTCGGTTCTTCCTATCCAAGGTTCTATGGGCCATACATTTTAGCCCCAGCAGGAAAGCCTACATGTCTTTAATGAAAGTATCAATGACGATGTAGATCAACTTGGAGAGGGGATAATGTCATACATTCCAGTCAATGGAGCATTAATGAATGCAGAAAGTTGAAATATTTAAGTAATACCAGAGGTCAATCCAAAGAGCCATATATATGAAGTTTGTGATCAATTTGATAAAAAATGTTGGCTGTAGGGCATGCCGAAGTATTTAGTGATGTAAAAAGTAATATCCAGAAGCCATGTTTTTGATCGAAAATAGTTCAAATTTGATAGCTCCCATACAAAAGTAATCCTGAACATGCATGTAAATTTTCAAACAAAAGTTGGAAAAATTGAATAACTCCCATCCAGTGGTCACCCCGAAGTACCATATGATGTTTGGTGATGCTCGAATGCATGTTTGTTCGGTGTGCCAAAATATTTAGCCATGCCAAGAAAAAAATCCATGATGGCCACAGGCAGTCATGTTTTTGAACAAAATTCATAAAAAATTTATAACTCCCATCTAGTGGTCACCCTGAAGATCCATATGAAATTTGGGGACTATCAGATGAGTCATGTGGTCTATAGGGTGTGCCAAAGGATTTAGTCATGCAAAGAGTAATCGAAGATGGCTGCCAATAGCCATGTTTTTCATCGCAAATCTTTAAAACTTGATATTTCTCATCTAGAGGTGATCCTAAACATGCCTGTAAATTTTCAAAACAACTCTCCAATAAATGTGGGCTGCAGGATGTGCTGATGAAGCAAATTTCAATTTCCACTTAATCCAGTAGCCTATGATTAAAAATAATTTAGCTTGTTGCAATTAAAAATGGCTAATCCCCTCAACTTTTATTGAGGTAACACAACTGATAATCTGAATAGCATGACCATGTTTGTTTCAAATTGTGACCGAGGTACCAATATTAATTGCTCAATTGGATTGCACTTCACAGCACCTTTTATTTCCCTTCCAATGAACTGAAGCATATACTGCTCATTTGAGTTGTGCTGAAACAGAATTCCGCTTAAGTTAAGCAAAACATAATTATGCTTAAGCGAAACATACTTACGCTTTAAAAACATAAAATTTGCTGAATTATGCTTAAGCGGAAATCAAGTTGGCCTCCCATAATAGTCATGTGAACTTTGGTTATATTTGCGGTATATAGACAGCTGCATGCAGATTAGAGTTAACACTATATGGGAAGCCAATTACACAAACAGAATTCAGATTTTTCATTACGCATAAATTGGATTATACTTAGCATAATTCATTTTCATGTCCTGATGAATTATGCTTAAAGGTACTCAATCCGTAAAGAGGGTCCCCATCTCAACAGATTCCAACAACAACAATCCGATCAGAGGGTCCTATATTACTATTTCTTTGGCTTTGGGGGTAAAACATATTTGATTCGAGTCAAGGAACCCATCAAACAAAGCTCAGTTATTAGATATTGATTTTTGAAATTTGTTAATTGCTCGAGATGAGTACAAATAACTGCCGTCAATTTGGTAACCTGCTCGAGATTTTACGCCAAAACTCTATTCAAACAGACAAGGATGGATAACTCTATAATCAAGTGGTAATAATAACGAAATTTTGACTGTCTTCTGGGCCAGAAAGAATTCCCGATAATGAAAAATAATAGATTTCTAAAATCGATATCTAACAAATCTGAGCTTTGATGGGTGACTTCCTCGACTCGAATCAAATATTTTTGACCCCCGAAGCCATTGAAATAGTAATTGAGAGGAGTTTTATCGGATTGAGTACCTTTAAAGATGCATAATCCGAATTAACGCTCCCAAGTAACTATTTCTTTGGCTTCGGGGGTAAAAATATTTGATTCGAGTCCAGGTGCACACCCGTCAAAGCTCAGAGTGATCAGATATCAATTTTTGAAATGTAACAGATGATATTCAATCAATGACCTGTCAGTTGAACTTAGCTTGTTCCTCAATTTGGATACAAATTCAAGCACTGCAATCCATGAATGTGTGAATTCTATTTGATGGATTGCATCTTTGACTTGCAACAATCATGGTAAACTTGAATATAAGGTCGCTGACCAAAATGTCCCCTGACGAAGGTGGCAGGTTCGAAGGATTTATGGCTTTCAGATCCCTACACTACAAACTGTAGGAGGAATTGATTATACCAATAGAATACAAAGTGCATATTCACTTAAATATGTTGCACATCTTCAACGTGTTGAGCAAGGGTCAATAACTCTAAAATCTATGTGGAAACTTTGCCATGCTGGAAAATGATGGAATACAGGCTCGGACAAAATAGGCGTCCCAGGATGTCCCAGCATTGCCCCGGCAATTGACTGCAGTGGGCCATGGACTGCCATAACAGTTGATAACATGTTCACATTCGGCGGATCGGGCACTGCGGTCAGTCAAAAAACATAACGCGCACGCTATAACTCCGGTATCACTAACATACGCGGCATTGGATGGGTTAGGTTAACTTCCGCCTGGATCCATGTGGCGTGACGTAATTCACAACCACGTGTATTTACTGTTGTGATGAAATATCAGACTGACAGGACATCAAGTCAAACCAGGGTTCTCAAATTCAACCCCTCAACCCCTTCCTCAATCCTTACATGAATGTGGTGATATACATCAAACTTGAATTCAAGATTAGTGACAATAAAACTTTTATTTCAGTTTCAATATCGACATGTCAACAAAGTATACACCTAAGCCCATTGATTATAGTTTTTTCAGGAGCTGCCGGACACTGGCTGAAGCAGACTCAAACTATAGAATAAGAAATCAAATGCCTATTATACTATAGGGAACTGAGCCAGTGTTTCAGTGAAAAGCCTGCAAATAGTGTGTGTCATTTGCAGAATGAGGTCCCCAGAGGGTGAATTTAGTGACGTTATCCAGCATGATGGGCTTTTTATCTTCTGCACATTAGGGGATATAGAAACTTCCCAGAAGGGAAAAAGTAACTAAAACAATGCTAATTTGAGACTGTAGATACTTCCCAGAAGATAAGGCCTAAACAGAATGAGGTCCCAGGATCTTTTCGACCATCCTGGGCGCTATGCGCCCTACTACAACTTCTACCTAAGCAGAATGAGGTGCCAGAGGGTGAATTTGGTGATACTAGCCTGCTGTGTGGGATAGCATAACTAAATTCACCCTCTGGGGACCTCATTCTGCAAATGACAGACACACTATTTGAAGACTTGTTCAGTGAAGACTAAATAAGTCATTAATACTATTGTGCTACTGGTAAGTTTTCAATTAGACATATTTTTGGGGGTTTTCATGTGTAATGTTTACATGGCAAAATATTTGCCAGTTGAGGCCACAACCAGAAGTTAAATAATATACCTAATATTGCAGTTAACTAGCACTACATAAAAGTTGCTTCTCTGTCATTGAATGCTTTTCTGGAATACACATACATGTACCTGTACCTCAATATAAGCTAATTTTGTGTACTCAATTGTTAATGTTGTGGTATAATCAGAAAATGTAGATTCTCAAAGCATTTATAATGAATCAAAACAATGGACACTAATGATATTTTCATAAAATGGTGGGAGGAATGTGGTGTTATTTAAGAAATGACTTGCAGATCGATTGGGGTCATTGGATTTTGGCCGGCAGAGTAATTAAACAAAGTGAATGAATTACGCGTACTTTGTTTAATTACTCTTTGTTTAATTACTCTGCCGGTTAAAACCAATGACCCCAATTGATCTGCAAGTCATTCCTTATAATCATATACCAATACATGTTAATAGAACATTAATCATTTGAACAACTTTTCAAAACAATTATAAGTAACATATATTTCAAATATTCATGTAAACCATATGGCAAAATGTACTGATTCCTACGGGAGCTAATTGTGTGAACGTAGAGGGTGTGTGATTATATATCATGTAAATGTATGCAAAACAATAAATGGAATATTACATTACAGTAGCATTATAAACAAACAAAAATCCAAGTCACATGATAGAACCTTACTCACACTGGGTTCCTGCATTGTGGAATGGTCATGGGTAGCAGTGGCACCACATGAACATGCAAGGATTTATGGTCGGTTCTGGCCACAGAGCCGATTTAGCAAAGAAAGTCTTCGTGCTATTTTGACCGCCATGCACGACTTTTCGAAAATTTGGATGAGACTATTGGGTCAGGTTCTTGATCTTCGGGTGGCCATGAGTTAACCCTTTTTATACTAGATGGATTCTCCCATTCAGTTATAAAAACATTCATTGGAACAGTCTAGTATTCATTTGGAGGGGTGTTCAGTTAGTAGAAGCAGAAGACAAGACAGAAAAACAATATATTCATTGGTGGGAAATATTTCAGATAATGGTTGTTTGTTGAACTTATTATCTGAACACTTCCTAAGGGAACTACTCGTCAATGACTGTTTAGTATAGAAAGGGTCAAATTCGGCTCCACTCATGACATACTAGGTCAAACAACAGGCCCCTGGGGAAAATTACTAAAATACAAATATAGACTATACCAGTGTAAACACAGTTTACACTGGTATAGTCTATATTGGTATTCTAGTAATTTTCCCCAGGGGCCTGTGGGTCTAACAATGTAAAACAGAACGTAATTGAAGGAATATTACTAGAAGTCCTTCCTGTTCATACCGAGTGAGGTCAGTGTTCTGAGGGTGAAAATCCAGTGCATTTCGCATAATTTGCAGGGTCGGGTTCCCAAATCGCTCTCTAACCATACATGAGAACCATATGAGAACCATTATCAGCACTACACTCACTCATGCCTGACCCAAATAAAACCATGGCAACAGCCAATCACAAGCTTCTCCCCACACAGACTATATAAAGGCGAGGTAATCTGTATAAATGATATCAACTTGATTCACTTGGCTTAAAGTTGATTCAGGAACTCTTTGTTGAAATCACTTTGAGAAAACACAGAGCAATATTATTTGCTGAGTGTATATTAGTACATAAGTCAATTGTTTGTGTACATAATGCAGCATATTACTGTCATACAATCTGAACAAGATTGGTAAAGCTGACTATTATCGAATTTGCGATACCCGTTCGACAGGAACGGGTACGGGTAAATCTGTGAACATCGTCACGGTCACTTGGGTACTTTCAATGCAGCACATAAAGCGATAGCGAATTGAAACGGGTAGATTTGTCCCATTGACCGGTAGCCTTTCATTACGATTTTCTCACTCAAGGGTCCATGAATTCCATGAAATTCCAGTCAGCTATGCGTTAACCTATTTATTGAAAGATTTCATGGGCAAATATTATTGATAAAGTTGTCATTTTAACCCAGGATTTGTGTTCAAATTCTCGAGGCGGCTTCTAGCATTTAGATAAATACGGAAGGCCGATTTGTTTTCACTAACAACTTTGTTCACTGCATTAATGACAGGTTGTGATTAATAGAGTGAGTAGATGGTGCTATAGACGCCCATTGCAGGGACGTGGCTATAGATGGTCTGCGCGTTAGGAAGGGTGTCCACCTTCGAATTTCTAACTACACATCTCAAACCATATCAAATTCACAAGTTTGCACGTAAATCCACCCCTCCCCTTGGCTGGCATCATGCTTTCCAATTGTTGGAAATTTTGAGACCTGACAGCCCCCACCCCCAAGCTTGAACAATTTCCAACTGTTTCTGACAGCCATTTCAGTCCAAATTTTGTTACCAAAAATAGGGAAATATGCAAATGTTGGTCTAAAAACTACAAATTATCCACTACGAAAACAATTTCAACCTATTGTTTGTGTGAAATTTCCAACAAATGTTGTGTCAGGTATATCAAATTTCCAAATGTTGAACATTTGACCAAAGTTGGGGAGGGGGTGTCATCACGTCCCTGTCTCAACCCATTGTACAAGGACATAAATATATCGTGGATTTATCTATGCATTGCACATTTGAATACAATTACCGTTTAGTTACCTTATCGTATGTAGGTGGGGATTGATTTCTCATTTTAATATATATTTACTATCTAAACGGACATGGCGCATTTGAACCACAATACTTGTGTATACTGTAGTGGGGATAATATAGGTCGCCAAATACACGAAATACCTATACATACTCTACAAAATCTAAGCATATAAGTAGAGCGAGTTTCAGCTGTTTTCTGTGTTTCGCACAGAAGTGAAGCAAACGCTCTTTATTCAATCCATATAATAAACAGACTACATTTTGACACCTTTTTTGTTACCAAGTTAAACATTTCAACCTACCTCCGTGTTTAGATCCCGACAACAATCCCAATTCTTGGGATAAATATTCCCTTGCCCCGACGGGCCGACCCTTCGATCTGTTGAAAGATTCCAAACAAGGATTTACTTAAAGCTACTCAAACCGATCAGACGGTCCCCATATCATAAAGTTACAACAAGAACATTTCTTCAAAATAAGCTTTTGTTATCAGAATCGATTAATTACAACAAAATAATGCTAACTGCTGTCAACTATAGTATAAAATTTTGGCCGCATTACCACTTGATTTTAGAGTTAAGCATCTTCGTCTGCAATTTTGTCCGAGACCGTCGGTTTGATGACTCTTTTCTGGGCCACAAATAATTACACAATTCAAGAAATAACAAACTTCAAAAATCGATATCTGATCACTCTGCGCTTTGATGGTGGGTTCCTCGATTCGAATCAAATATTTAGTTTTACCCCCGAAGCCAAATATAGTAACTTCGGAGCGTTAATTCGGATTATGCATCTTTAATATGACTAAATATTCCCCAACTAAAATAAGGGACAAATGCGGTATTATATCGAACTGAAAGTACATGTAGGACAATATTAGACCCTTGGTCTAAAACAATACATTTTACACCGAATATTGGTTGGACATTTTAACTATATATAACGTAATTGTATATTTGAGCTATCATAATCTATTTTCTAAGTTTAAAAATTCCAACCGATTTATTGTCAACACTCGATCGGTCTATGAAATGTAGAATCCAATTGTTGAAAATGTTACCAATATGAGTGAAAGAAAAGCAACGTCCTCGTCCAACTGCCACCTAGATCGTCCTTGATGAAAGCAACTGATTATCATGGGGCTCATCTAATCTAAATACATATTTCCAACAACCCATAACGCTAAGTATAACATAGGCCAATAACGCGAATAACAATCTATATCATAATATCTTTTTTGTTGCAGTTGGCTCACCATACATTACCAGTCGATGTGATGAATTCTACCGGTAAAACAGTTTGCGATTTCAAAACGTGTACCGGTACGGGTAGCTACCCGTACGCGTACCGGTACCCGTACCGGTTTGTAATCGCAAACTCGCTATTAATATCTACTCAATGGCAGTGTTAAAGATGCATTATCCGAATTAATGCTCCCAAATTACTATTTCTTTGGCTTCGGGGGTAAAAAATATGTGATTCGAGTCGAGGAACCCACCCATCAAGCTCAGAGTGATCAGATATAAATTTTGGAAGTTTATTATTTCTCGAGATGTGCAATTATTTGTGGCCCAGAAATGAGTCATCAAACTGGCAGTCTTGGACCAAATTGCGGATGAAGATGGATAACTCTAAAATCAAGTGGTAATACGGCCAAATTTCATGATACTCAAGTGATAATACAGCCATATTTCTTTGAATAAAATGTTGATAAATAACACGTTTTGGGAAATTTGATACCATATTTGACTGGTTAGTATTATTTTGTTGCAATTAATGGATTCTAATTACTAAACCGTATTTTGAAGAAATGTTGTTGTTGTAATCTTGATGATATGGGGACCGTCTAATCTGGAATAACCAGTTCATTTCATCAGGGTAGATGCACACCTTAACAAACATAACGTCTGACTTGCATGTACTTATCCAACTATTTAAGCTTGGGCATTCCAAATAGAATTCTGATTAAAAACAAGTCTTCTTATAATTCTAAGTGGCTCTTTGCCATCTCAAGCATTAGTGAAAGTAGGTCGTCGGTCACTATAGGTTACACTGGTGTAAATGTTTTCCATAGGCCTCAGTGCAAACGTTTTAGCATTTTCTGTTCACAATATAAATCCTAGGTCCAAAATTTTCATTAAATCTGAAAGATTAATATTTGCGGAAACTTTTTATGCAAAATAATCATGTCCGTCTCGCAGGGAAATCGCCTTTAAATCTTGCGTTTTTGTAACTAGTGTCAGAACTACACTAAAGAAATAATTTCATATTTTAGACCACACCACAAAATTCAAACTTCACTACAAAGGGTTAATTCCTGTGCCAATGGCTATTTTACCAAGGGAAATCATATGGAAGAGGGGTGATGATTATTTTATGCAAAAAACAAACAAGGCTATTGACCAATTAGAGCTCAGTGTCTATTAACGCGCACGCTATAACTCCGGTATCACTAACATACGCGGCATTGGATGGGTTAGGTTAACTTCCGCCTGGATCCATGTGGCGTGACGTAATTCACAACCACTTGTATTTACTGTTGTGATGAAATATCAGACTGACAGGACATCAAGTCAAACCAGGGTTCTCAAATTCAACCCCTCCCTCAATCCTTACATGAATGTGGTGATATACATCAAAATTGAATTCAAGATTAGTGACAATAAAACTTTTATTTCAGTTTCAATATCGACATGTCAACAAAGTATACACCTAAGCCCATTGATTATAGTTTTTTCAGGAGCTGCCGGACACTGGCTGAAGCAGACTCAAACTATAGAATAAGAAATCAAATGCCTATTATACTATAGGGAACTGAGCCAGTGTTTCAGTGAAAAGCCTGCAAATAGTGTGTGTCATTTGCAGAATGAGGTCCCCAGAGGGTGAATTTAGTGACGTTATCCAGCATGATGGGCTTTTTATCTTCTGCACATTAGGGGATATAGAAACTTCCCAGAAGGGAAAAAGTAACTAAAACAATGCTAATTTGAGACTGTAGATACTTCCCAGAAGATAAGGCCTAAACAGAATGAGGTCCCAGGATCTTTTCGACCATCCTGGGCGCTTTGCGCCCTACTACAACTTCTACCTAAGCAGAATGAGGTGCCAGAGGGTGAATTTGGTGATACTAGCCTGCTGTGTGGGATAGCATAACTAAATTCACCCTCTGGGGACCTCATTCTGCAAATGACAGACACACTATTTGAAGACTTGTTCAGTGAAGACTAAATAAGTCATTAATACTATTGTGCTACTGGTAAGTTTTCAATTAGACATATTTTTGGGGGTTTTCATGTGTAATGTTTACATGGCAAAATATTTGCCAGTTGAGGCCACAACCAGAAGTTAAATAATATACCTAATATTGCAGTTAACTAGCACTACATAAAAGTTGCTTCTCTGTCATTGAATGCTTTTCTGGAATACACATACATGTACCAGAATCAGAATCAGAATACTTTATTTCATGACATAACATAGTATATAAAATATAAACATAGACATAATAAGAAACATAAGTGAGATGTCATGTGGAGGCAACATGACCTATCCAGGTCGTCTTCCTGTTGCTACCATTAATAACAAAAAAATTTGATTGATTCTAAGTTGATTTTATAATATAACCGGTCATATGACACGCGAGAGCTGGATTGCATATGTTATAATCCTTGTTCATTACTAAAAGCTAATAAAAGGACAAATAGATTTAGAAATCATGACGAGAAACCACATTTTGATTGGTTAAATAGACAATTTTTTATAAATCAATTAATTGATTAATTAATCAATTAGCATTAATCCATCAATTAATTAATTAGCACTGAATATAGGCACTGAATATAGGCATATAAATATAAATATATGTCAGGCATTATGAAAATTCATTTTACTAATAAGGGAAGGTCGTCCAATAATAACAGTTTCTTTCCTTTTAACTGGTTCATTGAAAGTTAAAGTTAAGTATATCATATTTGTACAATCTGGACAAAACTTATTTTTGCACTTAATAATCATAGAATAATTATCAATAATGGATTTTGTAAATTGGCTCTTAAAAGCTGACTTCGGTCGAGTACTCTGTATTTTTTTATCCAGTGAGTTCCATTCCTTTGGAAACACATGTAGGGGTAGTTTTTCAGTAAATTTAATGCGAGCTTTTGATTCCTGTATTTTACCTGAAGACCTAGTATCCATACTGGGATTTTTATATATTTTAAAACTATTTATAAAAGATTTTGGTACATTTGCACATGTCCAGTCATGCATAAATAGACATATCCGTTGCCTGTATTCATCCTGTAATTTTAAGATGTTATTAGTTTTAAATAAGGGTTCGGTGTGACTATTGTAGCGTTTTTTATTGATAGCTCGAATTGCTTTTTTCTGTATCACTACAACTTGATTTTGAGTACTCGCATTCCCCCATAACTCAATTCCATACAGAATATGAGAATGTACTAAAGTAAAATATAGCATTCGAAGACAATCAAGGGGGAGGAAATTTTTTACTCGATTTACAGCAAACAGAGAGTTAGACATTTTTGCGCAAACGGCTTTCACGTGGTATTCAAATGTCAAATGTTCATCTATGTGTATACCCAAAAATTTGAAAGACTTATCTTGACAGTCTGATCCTATTCTTTCAACATGTTGTCCATTTATATTCAGCCTACGATTAGCAACTACATAAGGACCATTTTTTGGTTGTATAACCATATATTTCGTTTTATTTGTGTTCAATGATAGTTTATTTGCTCTACACCAAATACTAAATTTTTCAAGTTCCTTGTTAAAGTAGTCATACAGATAATCCAGATTACTGTGCGAAAAGTACACAGTTGTGTCATCAGCAAAAGATAAAAGTGATAAAGCAGTTGATTTGTGCATATCATTAACATAAACTAAAAAAAGAATCGACCCAGCAACAGATCCCTGAGGGACTCCACATGTAATTGGGAGTTTGGAAGAAACCATACCTTCCAAATCAACACATTGAGATCTATTGGTCAAGTAATTTCTAAACCACTCATTGGCTTTGCCTCTTACTCCATAAGATTCAAGTTTACTCAGCAGAATTTCATGATTTATTGTGTCAAAGGCTTTAGAAAAATCAATAAATGCAGTTAGAGTACAATCTTTGTTCTTCTTATCATTGTTCAAACCCACATCATAGAGTAGCTTCAAAATTGGATGAATTGTTGAGTGATCTTTTCTAAAACCATACTGATCATGATAGAGAATGTCATGTTTGTTTAAAAAATCAACTAATCTGTGACACACAATTCTTTCTAAAATTTTAGAAAAAATGGGAAGAAGACTGATTGGGCGATAGTTTCCCATTATCTTTGAATCGCCTGATTTAAAGAGGGGGATAACCCTTGCTATCTTCATATCATCGGGAATAATTCCTTTTTCCATGGAAAGATTGAAAATATGACATAGGGGTTGAGAAATTTCATTGATAACTTTCTTCATAATAAAAGAATTAAGGCCATCCTTATCAATACTATGCTTTCCTTTACTGGAAGAAACTGTAGTTTCAATTTCTTCCACTGTTGTGGGGCGAAAGAACAGTGTTTCACTACAAGGTGTAGGTAAGTAAGAAGAAAAGTTTTTACAAGTTTGTGTTATTTTTTCAGATTCGGTGGTACCAATGGTAGAGAAATATGCATTAAAGGCTTCAGCAACTTCTTTTCTATTTGCTTTTTCGACCCCTCCAATAATGAATGACATAGGATATTCCATTTTTTTAGATCTTTGTTGCATTATCTCACCAATAAGTTTCCAAGTTTTTTTCATATTATGTTTATATTCATTCACCATATGTATATAGTACAAATTCTTACTTGCTCGTTTTATTTTCTTAAAAAATTTACAAAATTCTTTGTATTTTAAAACATTAGTTTCAGAGGGATCCTTCAGTTTTTTGTGAAAAAGTTTAGCTTTATGTTCAGAGGAAATCATCAGTCCATTGGAAATCCATGGTTTCTGTTTGATAGATTTTTGCCTCAATTGCTTCAGTGGAAAAGCTATTTCAAAGGCATTTGAATAAATTTCCATAAATGATTTATATGATTCCTGAGGACACGTTCTTCCTACAACACTATTATAATTAGCAGACATTAAAAGTCGTTTGAAGCAGGATATATTTTCATCATTAAAGTTCCGCTGATATTCCATCTTGGATTTTTTACCTGTACCTCAATATAAGCTAATTTTGTGTACTCAATTGTTAATGTTGTGGTATAATCAGAAAATGTAGATTCTCAAAGCATTTATAATGAATCAAAACAATGGACACTATGATATTTTCATAAAATGGTGGGAGGAATGTGGTGTTATTTAAGAAATGACTTGCAGATCGATTGGGGTCATTGGATTTTGGCCGGCAGAGTAATTAAACAAAGTGAATGAATTACAGGTACTTTGTTTAATTACTCTTTGTTTAATTACTCTGCCGGTTAAAACCAATGACCCCAATTGATCTGCAAGTCATTCCTTATAATCATATAACAATACATGTTAATAGAACATTAATCATTTGAACAACTTTTCAAAACTACCAAAACAATTATAAGTAACATATATTTCAAATATTCATGTAAACCATATGGCAAAATGTACTGATTCCTACGGGAGCTAATTGTGTGAATGTAGAGGGTGTGTGATTATATATCATGTAAATGTATGCAAAACAATAAATGGAATATTACATTACAGTAGCATTATAAACAAACAAAAATCCAAGTCACATGATAGAACCTTACTCACACTGAGTTCCTGCATTGTGGAATGGTCATGGGGTAGCAGTGGCACCACATGAACATGCAAGGATTTATGGTCGGTTCTGGCCACAGAGCCGATTTAGCAAAGAAAGTCTTCGTGCTATTTTGACCACCATGCACGAAAATTTGGATGAGACTATTGGGTCAGGTTCTTGATCTTCGGGTGGCCACGAGTTAACCCTTTTTATACTAGATGGATTCTCCCATTCAGTTATAAAAACATTCATTGGAACAGTCTAGTATTCATTTGGAGGGGTGTTCAGTTAGTAGAAGCAGAAGACAAGACAGAAAAACAATATATTCATTGGTCGGAAATATTTCAGATAATGGTTGTTTGTTGAACTTATTATCTGAACACTTCCTAAGGGAACTACTCGTCAATGACTGTTTAGTATAGAAAGGGTCAAATTCGGCTCCACTCATGACATACTAGGTCAAACAACAGGCCCCTGGGGAAAATTACTAAAATACAAATATAGACTATACCAGTGTAAACACAGTTTACACTGGTATAGTCTATATTGGTATTCTAGTAATTTTCCCCAGGGGCCTGTGGGTCTAACAATGTAAAACAGAAAGTAATTGAAGGAATATTACTAGAAGTCCTTCCTGTTCATACCGAGTGAGGTCAGTGTTCCGAGGGTGAAAATCCAGTGGATTTCGCATAATTTGCAGGGTCGGGTTCCCAAATCGTTCTCTAACCATACATGAGAACCATATGAGAACCATTATCAGCACTACACTCACCCATGCCTGACCCAAATAAAACCATGGCAACAGCCAATCACAAGCTTCTCCCCACCCAGACTATATAAAGGCGAGGTAATCTGTATAAATGATATCATCACCTTGATTCACTTGGCTTAAAGTTCATTCAGGAACTCTTTGTTGAAATCACTTTGAGAAAACACAGAGCAATATTATTTGCTGAGTGTATATTAGTACATAAGTCAATTGTTTGTGTACATAATGCAGCATATTACTGTCATACAATCTGAACAAGATTGGTAAAGCTGACTATTAGCGAATTTGCGATACCCGTTCGACGGGAACGTGTACGGGTAAATCTGTGAACATCGTCACGGTCACTTGGGTACTTTCAATGCAGCACATAAAGCGATAGCGAATTGAAACGGGTAGATTTGTCCCATTGACCGGTAGCCTTTCATTACGATTTTCTCACTCAAGGGTCCATGAATTCCATGAAATTCCAGTCAGCTATGCGTTAACCTATTTATTGAAAGATTTCATGGGCAAATATTATTGATAAAGTTGTCATTTTAACCCAGGATTTGTGTTCAAATTCTCGAGGCGACTTCTAGCATTTAGATAAATACGGAAGGCCGATTTGTTTTCACTAACAACTTTGTTCACTGCATTAATGACAGGTTGTGATTAATAGAGTGAGTAGATGGTGCTATAGACGCCATTGCAGGGACGTGGCTATAGATGGTCTGCGCGTTAGGAAGGGTGTCCACCTTCGAATTTCTAACTACACATCTCAAACCATATCAAATTCATAAGTTTGCACGTAAATCCACCCCTCCCCTTGGCTGGCATCATGCTTTCCAATTGTTGGAAATTTTGAGACCTGACAGCCCCCCCCCCCCCCCCCCCCACCCCCCCCAAGCTTGAACAATTTCCAACTGTTTCTGACAGCCATTTCAGTCCAAATTTTGTTACCAAAAATAGGGAAATATGCAAATGTTGGTCTAAAAACTACAAATTATCCACTAATAAATTGTTCGAAAATCAAACTACGAAAACAATTTCAACCTATTGTTTGTGTGAAATTTCCAACAAATGTTGTGTCAGGTATATCAAATTTCCAAATGTTGAACATTTGACCAAAGTTGGGGAGGGGGTGTCGTCACGTCCCTGTCTCAAACCATTGTACAAGGACATAAATATATCGTGGATTTATCTATGCATTGCACATTTGAATACAATTACCGTTTAGTTACCTTATCGTATGTAGGTGGGGACTGATTTCTCATTTTAATATATATTTACTATCTAAACGGACATGGCGCATTTGAACCACAATACTTGTGTATACTGTAGTGGGGATAATATAGGTCGCCAAATACACGAAATACCTATACATACTCTACAAAATCTAAGCATATAAGTAGAGCGAGTTTCAGCTGTTTTCTGACATTTTGACACCTTTTTTGTTACCAAGTTAAACATTTCAACCTACCTCCGTGTTTAGATCCCGACAACAATCCCAATTCTTGGGATAAATATTCCCTTGCCCCGACGGGCCGACCCTTCGATCTGTTGAAAGATTCCAAACAAGGATTTACTTAAAGCTACTCAAACCGATCAGACGGTCCCCATATCATAAAGTTACAACAAGAACATTTCTTCAAAATAAGCTTTTGTTATCAGAATCGATTAATTACAACAAAATAATGCTAACTGCTGTCAACTATAGTATAAAATTTTGGCCGCATTACCACTTGATTTTAGAGTTAAGCATCTTCGTTTGCAATTTTGTCCGAGACCGTCGGTTTGATGACTCTTTTCTGGGCCACAAATAATTACACAATTCAAGAAATAACAAACTTCAAAAATCGATATCTGATCACTCTGCGCTTTGATGGTGGGTTCCTCGATTCGAATCAAATATTTAGTTTTACCCCCGAAGCCAAATATAGTAACTTCGGAGCGTTAATTCGGATTATGCATCTTTAATATGACTAAATATTCCCCAACTAAAATAAGGGACAAATGCGGTATTATATCGAACTGAAAGTACATGTAGGACAATATTAGACCCTTGGTCTAAAACAATACATTTTACACCGAATATTGGTTGGACATTTTAACTATATATAACGTAATTGTATATTTGAGCTATCATAATCTATTTTCTAAGTTTAAAAATTCCAACCGATTTATTGTCAACACTCGATCGGTCTATGAAATGTAGAATCCAATTGTTGAAAATGTTACCAATATGAGTGAAAGAAAAGCAACGTCCTCTTCCAACTGCCACCTAGATCGTCCTTGATGAAAGCAACTGATTATCATGGGGCTCATCTAATCTAAATACATATTTCCAACAACCCATAACGCTAAGTATAACATAGGCCAATAACGCGAATAACAATCTATATCATAATATCTTTTTTGTTGCAGTTGGCTCACCATACATTACCAGTCGATGTGATGAATTCTACCGGTAAAACAGTTTGCGATTTCAAAACGTGTACCGGTACGGGTAGCTACCTGTACGCGTACCGGTACCCGTACCGGTTTGTAATCGCAAACTCGCTATTAATATCTACTCAATGGCAGTGTTAAAGATGCATTATCCGAATTAATGCTCCCAAATTACTATTTCTTTGGCTTCGGGGGTAAAAAATATGTGATTCGAGTCGAGGAACCCACCCATCAAGCTCAGAGTGATCAGATATAAATTTTGGAAGTTTATTATTTCTCGAGATGTGCAATTATTTGTGGCCCAGAAATGAGTCATCAAACTGGCAGTCTTGGACCAAATTGCGGATGAAGATGGATAACTCTAAAATCAAGTGGTAATACGGCCAAATTTCATGATACTCAAGTGATAATACAGCCATATTTCGTTGAATAAAATGTTGATAAATAACACGTTTTGGGAAATTTGATACCATATTTGACAGTGGTTAGCATTATTTTGTTGCAATTAATGGATTCTAATTACTAAACCGTATTTTGAAGAAATGTTGTTGTTGTAATCTTGATGATATGGGGACCGTCTAATCTGGAATAACCAGTTCATTTCATCAGGGTAGATGCACACCTTAACAAACATAACGTCTGACTTGCATGTACTTATCCAACTATTTAAGCTTGGGCATTCCAAATAGAATTCTGATTAAAAACAAGTCTTCTTATAATTCTAAGTGGCTCTTTGCCATCTCAAGCATTAGTGAAAGTAGGTCGTCGGTCACTATAGGTTACACTGGTGTAAATGTTTTCCATAGGCCTCAGAGCAAACGTTTTAGCATTTTCTGTTCACAATATAAATCCTAGGTCCAAAATTTTCATTAAATCTGAAAGATTAATATTTGCGGAAACTTTTTATGCAAAATAATTTCATATTTTAGAACACACCACAAAATTCAAACTTCACTACAAAGGGTTAATTCCTGTGCCAATGGCTATTTTACCAAGGGAAATCATATGGAAGAGGGGTGATGATTTTTTTATGCAAAAACAAACAAGGCTATTGACCAATTAGAGCTCAGTGTCTATTTTATTCTATTCTATATATTCCTCCCGCATCTGCTAGATGTCACTCCGAAACACATTGACAGCAGTATAACCTAAAGATTTGCTGGTCTTGTGCTCTTGAACAACTAGAATTATTTCTACAACCAGAAATATCCCGATCAGAAAATATGTGAAGTAATATAAATAAAAAAAAAACAATACGAGGTATACCATGGCACAGTAATGTTATGATGTCGATTATATGACCAATTAATATTATACTTCAAACATGTTGATACCCCATTTTGCTGAAATACTTGACATTATTCTCTCACATTTTTACCGAACTTTATTATTTGAGATTTTGATGAGAATATTTTTGAGAAAAGTAAAGAGTATTTGAGTGCTAATGGGGTACCAATCAGATTGGCAATGTGTGGCTTGTTGCACCATGTTTTCAGGTGGCTGCTAAAATCTTTGACAAAAGACCTTTCTAATATTATCTCACCACTGTTGAAAATGTCTAATGCAGATCAATAAATGAACATTAAATTATGAATTTTCATAGTGTGACTTTTCTCCAACGCCAGCTTTAGATACATTGTGTGTCAAAATGATTCTAATTTACACTGTGACACCAATCCACATCAGAGATGAATTGTTTTATAGAATTCCCTGAATTCAGGGATTTCAACTTCTTATGGAATAGAAATATCTTAATTTCAATAAATGTGTTCTTTCAAGTTTCAGTTATCAGTGCTCGACGTCATGTTTTGCTATATGTACAAATACAACAAGCAATAACAGATGGAAGGGGAATGCTGTCAGTGCATTCTCTTGATTTAAATTGTGATTTATTTATTTCATTCAGATTTGCTTCAGTCAGTTTCAGAGATTTTTGTTTTGGAACACTTTTTCATCTCTGGTGCACCAGTGTTTCAGTAGTTTGTATACCACTGGGGGGAAACTGTTTCACCAGAATCGATTCTATCGCCCTTCCGGTTCCGTCTCTATCAAATTAAGTTCCGACTCTTTCGCGATTTCTAAAACATATTTTCAAAGTTTTGACCATTGTTTATAGACTGAATGTCAAAACAGAATGTATTCTCCAATAACAATCGACAGATTATGTCTTTATACGCTCAGATTATCGGCCTTGTCTACTTTAAATTGGACTGAAACTTGTCAAGTTTTATGGTTGAACATTAGATAATTATAATACAATACCTCCCGACGGTTCCTCGCTGTACACGTCCTTCAAATTAGTGCCTCAAAAAGCAACAAAAGGTTCCGATTCTATTGTGATGTTTATGTTCACGATCGGTTCTTTCGTTCCTGTTTACAGTACATTCATATTCGATCAGATTATTTGATTGTACATCTATAGTTGCCCAATGACAATACATGGTCATATATGGTTTAAAATGTAGCCATAGTAACTCAATAGATGAGTTTTAGTGGTCCCAAACGATCATAGGTCAGATATTAAAGATGATCGACCGATAATCTTTAATATCCAACCTATGATGCGTTGGGACTACTGAAAAATATGGCAACTAGAAACACAAATTAACTATCTGGTCGAATATAATATTGCATTAAACGGGGGGCGAAAGAACCGATCGTGAACATAAAAATCACATTAGAATCGGAACATTGCGTTGCTTCTTTTGATGGATTAATTTGAGGGTCTTTTACTGTGAGGAGCCACCGAGAGCTGTGCTGTAATCGTGTCCTGGTGTTCGATCATACAAGATGACATATTTCAGTCTAATTAAAAGGTAAAAAGGCCGATAAAAGGAGCATCAAAATGCTGCTTAATTTACAAAGGAAATGCACACAAACACATTACTCTTCTGAGTGTGCAAAAAATAGCCGACTTCGCATTATTATCACCAATAATTACGCACAAAGACACAATCTAGCGATAGTTTTTGTAAAATACGTTCTGTTTTAAAATTTAGTGTATAAATGGAGGTCAAAACTTTGAAAACATTTGTTTCAAGTCGCGAAAGAGACGGGACTTAATTCGATAGAGACGGAACCCGATAGGCGATAGAATCGATTCTTGTGAAACAGTTTTCCCCCAGTGTATATCCAACCTATGATGCGTTGGGACTACTGAAAAACTCATATTGGTGTTGCTGTGACTATAGTTTAAACCATATATGGTAATATGGCAACTAGAAACACAAATTAACTATCTGGTCGAATATAATATTGCATTAAACGGGGGGCGAAAGAACCGATCGTGAACATAAAAATCACATTAGAATCTTCCAATAGAGAAAGTCTGAAACCCAAGTTTACAACTAAATTTAATTGATGAAAAAAAGTTTTCATAAATTAAATTTAGCGCTGCAATTCCTGAAAAATAAAACCCAAACACTACATACCAACATGAACCACATTAAAGTGACAGAAAATGGAAATTGTATCTTTGTCAAGATAACTCAAAAGTTGTCTGGCAATGGAAGCTATGTGAAGAAATCCTCATTTTATTGAAATATGTAAAAGAGCTTCCTAGTCAAAATCAAAAATTAACTTTTGTATACAGGTTTATATTTCTTGAATATTATCTATCTTACAGCTAATGCAGATCAAAGAATCATATCACAAATACCAGAAACTGAACATCGTACTTGTAAAATTGTACATATACCATAATTTCCATTTTTGTCTCCAAGATAACGAAGTAGCCTAGCTGTGTCTGTAAATTGTATAGCACTGAATACAACAATGACTCCTAAGATATTTCCCAGAGTGTAAACTCTCGGAATGATACATAATGCACAACAGACTCCACACCATGTGTCTGAATAACATGTGACATATGAGTAAAGCCGTGTTCAGACGAAACCATTGTATCTGTTACGTTGTGTGTTGAATTGAAATTACAATATACGCAGCACCACTAAGGCTTCAGATGGCTATGATACATCCATTAAGTTGTGTATGATAATGCACCCAAGGGATAGGTTCTATTTTCAATGCAACCCAAGCATTAACACATACCTTAATTATTTATATGGCATTGAAGCGTCATGGACATCATGATTTTTCTGTAGTGGTCAGCTGTAGTGGTTGTTGTATTTAACTGATCAAAGATGGCGCCTTTGTAAATCTGAGGACATTTGACTTTGTTACAATAAATATTCAGTTGTTGGGATTTGACAGCTTTGGTAATAACATAGATTTCATCCATAACAGATAGACAAAGCTTCTGGGAAGTTTCTATATCCCCTAATGTGCAGAAGATAAAATGCATAATTGAGGTGACTAATGGGTGAACATCAACTTCAACTGGGGAACTTCAATCTGAACCTAGGTCTCCCATAACAGTTGAGGCCTAAGCAGAATGAGGTTCTCAGAGGGTGAATTTGATGATGCAAGCCCGGTCTGCGGGATAGCAAGACTGAATTCACCCTCTGGGGACAGGGGCGCCGGAAGAGGGGGGGGGCAGAGGGGGCAGCTGACCACCCTGCCCTTGACCAAGGGGGGGCGAGCGGGGGCAGGACTTGCCCTTTTTCTGACGACAGAAAATGCTTTTTGTGTGTTTAATCTCGTGTTTTTATAGCAAAATGTGACTTTTTTGGTCCAAATACCACCAATTTCACAAGGAATATTAATTTTTTGTCAATTTTATCACAAAACGGCCAAAAACCGACAAATACCATTAAAATAGGGATTTTTGCCACAATGAATTTATGGCTATTTTCCCGAGTTTGCGGAGAAAATGCCCTTTTTTGGGAAAAAGTGCCCTTTTTGTAGGCTCTGCCCCCCCTGCCCTTGGATGCTTCCGGCGCCCCTGTATGGGGACCTCATTCTGCAAATGACAGACACATTATTTACAAGCATGATTGGTTTGCAATATAGCATTTATTCCAATATCGAATGTATCTGCTACTATTTGAAAGTCTGCGTCATAACAAAATACTCTATAGTGTTCCAAATTTACGTGCAGTCCCTAATAAACATGTAACGTGGAAATCAGGAAATTTAAGAAACGTGCAGACCCGAATAAATGTGCAGGGAAGTGCAGTTGGCGATCACAGTGACTATTTATCACATGGAAAATTTGTGGCAGGAGCAAGTGATTTAATATCTGTGTACATAGATACATGTGTTACATTTTCAATACATTGGGAGAATTTTACATGGATTGAAAGATTGCCAAGGGTTTATAATTAGATTTGTTTCCACTACTAGCGAGCTACCGGTACATGTATCTGCATCCATCTATTAATCTAGTAATTATGAGATGGAGAAATTGCCCGGAATGCTCATAAACATACACTAGTATTTCCACAAGGATCCACAAGGGCAGATCCTATCCAGTCTGTGATATGGCTATTGATATGCCTGTTCCAGTGTCCATCATGCACACTCTTGTCAAAACATAAACAACGTGACATCTTAGATGGAGTTAGAAATAAAATCATGTGTTGTATCAATACTAGTCACGCACAGCTGGCATAAAAACATACGTGAAGGGAGAAATAAGAAACACCTTGTGATTTTTGGTAACAAAACATACTCAGATTTCCGATGGAGGTGGCAAATACAAATAAAATAAATGTGCAGACCCAAATAATCAATGTGCAGGGTGGAAATTGTTTTCAAATAAATAAACGTGCATGCATGTTTATTTGGAACACTAGAGTACACCTGTATGAACAATAAAATACAGACACCGCAATGTGTCTGCACAACAGAAGGATTCGTCAGCATCATCGGAACACTGCTTAACAATTCAATGACTGGAGCTTCATGAAATTTTGCAAAAACCCTGTGCCATGCATTCTCTTATATATGTGAGTCTCCACTACTATGTAGCCTCGCATACATAAGAGAATGCATTGGCCTAACAATATTTACCTTGACCTTGTAAGCCAGTGCATTCTCTTATATATGTGAGGCTCCCTATGGGAGACTCGCATATATAAGATAATGTACTGGCACAGGATATTTAATGCTGCACCAGCACAGCTCCCGTCATGAAAGGGTTAAGAATGCTGTTAGACAATTAGCTTTTTGCCAACATCATTCATATACAGCAATGAGCACCATCATAAAGACTCCCGTCAACAGAGCCAGTATCTCCTTGAATGACTGCATAAGACTCGATTCTTTTAAGAGTTCTGGAATCACAGATACGGTGGCTATATAAATAAATCCTCCAGCTGTAAAAGGCAGGATCCAGGCAGTGGCTGCATCACCAATACCTTTGGCAAGAAGACTACAAACTGTACCCAACATCGCACCGATGGCTGTGGAGAACTGCAATTTCATTGCCTGTAAACAGGAAAGTATACAATAATGCCCTAAATAGCAGAGTAGAGATTCATGGCATGATCTACCCTAAATAATCTACTCCTTAACCACAGCAGAATTATGGGTAATTTTTCAGGATTTAGTCGGAAATATGACTTGTTGCCATTCATCAGAAACCTCTCACTGAGAGCTTCCCGATGAATGGCAACAAGCCATATTTCCGACTTAATCGTGAAAAATTACCCATAATTCTGCTGTGGTTTAGGAGTCAATTATTTAGGGTATTACTCTAAATCCCAAGTGTAAGATATTAATATGTTTTAATGGTCTTTAGAGAAATATTAATGTTGGACAACCTACATGTAATGATAAAATAGCAAAAGGAATACATGATACCTACATGTAAGTCATATAACACGTACCAGGTTAACAGATTTTGTAAGATGTAGAATAATTTTTACTGGACACAGACCTGTCACCTGCAGAAGGGTGCGATATACTATATGGTACATAGCCACTTCCCCATTTGATCAAAGCCCAGCATGAGTGTGCCATTTATTCTGAGTATAAGACTGTAAAGCAGTTGTCTGACACTAACAGGGGACCACCAAAAACCGTCGGGGATAGTATAAGAAAACAGTCCAAAGACCATTTATTTCCATTATGGTCCCCAAACAAATGTGAGATTCATGGAGTGATAGGATTTTACCTGGTATATTCATAAGGAAATAAAAATGCAATGATAAAATGACATGCCTGGTTTATAAGACAGATCTATACCGATAAACTAAAGAGCCGCTTAGAATGGCTGAATTGGACCTTAGTCACCCAGGTTTCCGAAATGCGCAAAAAGTCAGCAATGTTACACAAAAAGTCAGCCAGGTTCGCCAAAACTGGTACAAAAGATACCCAGGTTGAATCTAGTCTCTGGATTACTTTTTGCCAAAACCACAAAGGTGAATAATTTTGGAAAATTTGTCATTCTGAAAAAAAGAAAATGGCATTTTCTACGTAAAAATAATCAAGGTTATAATCTAGAAATAATCGGTAAAAAAAACGGGCAGGTACATGTACCATATACTCTACCAAAATTTATGTGTTCCTAGGCAATGCTCAGGTAACATGTTCATAGAAGTCTGAGTCTGTTTATTGTATTTATTACCTGAACATGCCAAATGATCTACACATTGACAGAGGCATAGATGTTGACTGGTGAAAAATGGTTACTTCACAGAGAATAAGATCAACATCTCTCAACAACTTACTTTTTTCTTGCTACAACCTGATTGGACTAGAATAGCGAAATCTCCTATCTCATGAGGAATCTCATGCAGGAAGATCGTGAAGGTTGTTATTAGTCCGAGTGTATGACCAGACAGGAATGATGCCCCGATTGCCAGACCATCGGTGAAATTGTGAGCAAAGTCTGCAGCCAGGTTCAGATAGCCCGCAACTTTAATGTCCTCCACTGCAAGACATAAAATGAAGAGTCAATGACAATGTAGCTCAACTTAGTCAACGGGATAATGTGATACATTACAGTTAATAGAGCGATAAAGAATGTGGAAAGTTTAAATAACACTAGAGGTCAACAAGGAGACCCATACAGTAAAGCCCTAATTAATCGACTCCCTAACCGCAGCAGAATTATGGGTAACTTTTCAGGATTTAGTCGGAAATATGGCTTGTTGCAATTCATCGGAAAGCTCTCGGGGAGCTTTCCGATGAATGGCAACAAGCCATATTTCCAACAAAATCCTGAAAAGTTACCCATAATTCTGCTGTGGTTAGGGAGTCGATTAATTAGGGCATTGCTGTATTTAGTTCACAGGTCCCCAAAACAAACATTTACCCCACAAGCCCACCCCCAATACTTGATCCTATTGGGGGTGAGGTCAATTTTGTTCTGGGGATTTGTCATGCAGTTTGCGATCAATCTGGTGGAAAATGATGATTATAGGGTGTGACGAAGGATTTAGTCATGCAAAGAATAAAATCCAAGATGGCCGTCAGTGGCCATGTTTTAATCGAAAGTCATTTATTTTTGATAGCACCCATCTATACAGGTGCATGTTGGTGTTCCTAAACATGCCTATAACTGACAGCCAATGTTTTTAAATGAAATTCGGGGGAAAAAATTGATGGCTCCCATCAAATATAGGTCACCCCGAGATTTCAGTAAAATTTGGGTTGAATCAGATGAAAGCATTCAATGACATTTTGAGCTCAACTTGGAGAGGGGATAATTTCAACCATACAGTCAACAGAGTGATAGGACATACAGAAAGTATAAATATTTAAGTAATACAAACTTGTACTAGAGGTCAACCAAAATCACGGGTCCGATAAAATGGTAAGCTCCATCTAGAGATCATCCCGAGGATCCATATATGAGTTTGGAGATGGATGAGGGATATGGCCTGTAGGGTGTGCCAAAGGAATTAGTGATGCAAAGAGCAAAAAGGCTAGGCCTATCATTACGAACTAATGACTGTATGGAACACAGGACAGTAGCATGTTATAAATCGACCGGGAGGAAAAACTCATTCCATAAACTTTCCAATTCCAATTTTTGTCTAAGTTCTAATAATCATACATCTGAAAAACCCAGATTTTGGCAAAACAAATAATTAACAAGAGCATGCTACACATGGCATAATACGCCAGTTTCTGGAGTAGAGTGGGGCATGTAGACAGAACCCATATTAGTGTGGTCGTCGGGAGGTCGAACCTAGAAAAAATTGTTATAAAGCTGGTTTTGGTATCATTTTATGTGGAAAAGTATCGGGAATAACATATCCAAAATCCGCATTGGGGAACATTCATGATTCAAGATGGCATCCAAGATGGCATCCAAAAATGAAATTTTTTTCCCAAAGCAGCATTAGTCCTTTGTCAGGCAGAGATAATGAGATTGCTTTCGAAGAAATGTCATTACGTTTGACAGAAGATTCCACGGGAGTCACATTGACCAAATATCTGTCACAGGGAGCCAGAAAGATGGCCACAAAGATGACCACCAAAATGACAATTATGTACTTTTTATTTTGTTGATAGAAATCGGCCAGTGATGACCAGAGTATGGAAATGAGTCATAATTTCGACACCTGTGTATCAGACATATTAATATACTCAAACCTCATCCTCGTCATCTCCTACCAGTATTTTCTTTTGAATTAATGCAGCTCTCTCTACAAGCGATAACACGTTTGAGACCATGTTTGCGACATGTGCACACATATCACATGTTTTGTTTGTGTCATCTTATACACTTCCACTGTACCGACTTGAGCAATACGTCTTGGGCTTCATTCTGGTCAGTCATGACTGGGGCAAGTTCCGTGACACGAAGTCCCCAACCCCATCTCTCATGATTCAATACGTCGTTATTCAGTGTTCTCCGATTCATGACCGGCAGATAGACTCTGGGTCTGTGATAGTATGCCGCTCTTTCTGTTGGTAGGAGTTTTTGGGCTCTTCTTTCTTACCACCACACACAAGGTAAAGCCGCATGTCGGCATCGCCGATGGTTTCTGATTTGCATTAGACTCCTGCATGAGTAATATTTTACGAACTTCAGCAGATTTGTTTATCTTTCTGAGCATACTCGTGTTCCCATGTCGGAATAATGCAGAGGTGGTATCACAGCATCCCCATACATGTGCAAACAGGATATGGGAAGTTATGAACTGGCCAGCCTTGTGCACGGTGTCGTCGAATCGCTAATTGGCAGCACCACCTTTGCCAGGTTTCCGAGCATCAGACTGTCGGCCATGTTCGATTTCCAGTGACGATTCAAAAGAAAATCAGACCGAAATATTTTTATTGCACTTCCCTAAAATTGTTTTTGTTTGTCAAAATCGGCTAACCCGTTTCCTCTTAGCGGCAATCCTTTGCCGTCCGGAACATATTACTCCGTACTTTTTCTACTTCCGGTAGCAGCTCATCGGAACTACTCCCATGCATTTTAGTTCAAAACAAAATTATGCAGATTAACCCCTCGAGTCAATATAATCATTATCAAGGGACATTTATTGAACGAAGTGTCCAGCGATGCGGAATGTGAGCCTTCCAGTGTGGAAGTGGAATTGAGTTGAAGTTTCAGGGACCTAGATTTTCAGGGACCTAGATATCTTTACTCCTGAGTGTAGAGAACCCATTCAGAATGCTTTGGACTTCGAAAAAAACACTCAAATTTGTGAAATTTACACTGACTGAGAGAGTGCCTGAAAGTGAAACAGCACAAAACAGGAAGGATCAGTGCACCAATGCTTTTTATATGCTTTTGGGAACATTAAAAGAAAAGGTTCTGCCCAAGTTTCTTCCAAAAGGAAAACATAGTAAATATATTATTATTAAAATTAATAAATTAAAAATGATTAAAAAAAATTATTGAGTTAAATTGTGCTATTATTACTCCAACCTTTCTTTGAGAATAGGTCACAAATATGCCATGGGGTGTCCACTTTATATTCCTCCCCCACCCTGTCCCAACCAATCCCACTGCAACACCTGCCCAGTTCTTGTTCAATTCCGGCTTGTATATAGCTTGAATTGAGAATGTTTTGAAGGTTTCACGGCTGCAGCAGGCATGCTCCAATGCTGGTGACTGGAGACGACTAAGATGACACCACTCTGGATGCAAGTTGTAAGACCCTGTGTTCAATGAATAAAATATGAGAGACACGGTCAGGCCACCCCACACGCCTAAATATAACTGCCCCTATCTTCTGACTGAAAATCCGGGATACATGCATCGATCCTGCCATGTGTGCCCCGACCCTTGATATACACGTCAATAGAATAACATTCTTGTGAAGCTCATGTTGAATTTGCATTTTATTCTTCGCAAGAGAGTCTGGACATCTGCTGCCACTGCTGTGGGCCAAATGGCACAAGGGACCCTGACATATTAAAGAGATACAAGGTGGTGCTGCCAGTGTGCAAGAAATGTGCAGAAATTCATAAGGAGATCCCAAAGAGGAGTCCAAGATAAAGTCCTAATGACAATTTTCAGCAACATAACTAGTCAAATAAAGCATGCCGAATCATGATATTTGTGATATGTTTTATTATATGGGAAAATTATAAATATCAGGTCTAATGAAAAAAATATATATATATTTACCTACCCACTTCCAAAATCTAAGGTCGGGAGTGGACAAACACAAATATTTTTAATAGTGGCCCGGTTGTGCTCTTTAATAGATGAGCTACCGGTATGACCGAACCATCGAACATGGCTACTTCCTGATATGTTGAGTTTTTGATCCACTTCACTCTATGGGGAAGAGCTTCGCTCCCAAGAATGATCTCAATTCCCTACTGTGATTATTCGCCTTCTAGAACAAAATCAGTCAGAGCCTTTGCCAATTCGTGTTTTTGCCAACATTAACGTGGACATCAGCCTGTTTTACTTGTGATGCTGAGCGTCATCTTGTTCACTTATTGATTAATTGTCCGGAGAACTGGCATCGACTAGGACAACTTCAGCTATCAACTTATTGAAAAACGCATAATCAACTAGGTAGAGATCAAGCAAGACCCTCGACAATGCCTTTCAATAAATATATCATGGGTCACTGTACCAACCCCTTCATCATCGAGGCGATACTCCACATGAAGCTCACTACAGTATGAAATCGTCCGAGCCAACACACTATGTTCATCGACTTAGAGGTTATTGTGTTTACCACCTGGAGCCACACAATCTGGTCAAAAGGGATAAATGGGGTTTGGGTGTTCAATCTACATACATGTTCCTCAACATACATTGAGTGTAGAGTACTAGTAAATGATGGGACGGAACAGAACAACTGATTTCTCAGCGGTCAGTGTCGTCCAGCGAGCAAGCACTTTGCATGAAACCTGACCAGTTCGAGCTAGGTGTTTACTGAACAAACATGCTGAGGGCCATGTACATGCGATCCGTACTGTGATCAGATGGGAGGGTGTAGGATGTGGCCAAACGAAGAAGAGTTTCCAGTTTGATATTGGAAATTCCTTTGCCAATAACATCAACATATTTAGGGATGGACACTCCTTTATCAATCACGAGCTCATCAACCCTCAATCGCTTTTGTCCTATGATCACATATCATGGTCAGTGGCGGTGGATTCATGGGTGTAGAAATTGCAATGATCCCCATTCCATGGAAGGACCCCCTGCCATCGAAAGTTGCTATGTTATGGTCGACATTATCGGCCACCCACTGAGTCAGGCACTGGGTGAACAGTCAGTTAGTATTTGACTGGGCGTTTCGGTTTAACTGACGGAGTGCTTGTATCTCTTAACTTATTCGTTAAAATCCCAACTGAGATCCGAACAGTGATGGTGTTGTAACCAATGGAATGGTCGATGCTATTCTGCTTGACATCGGACGGAATTAAAATCTTAAGTAAGCTTTATTTTCCAAGTAATGGACAACATTTGAACCAAACAAATGCCTGTGTTTCGGCACTACAGAGACTGTGAAACGACTACATTTAACGAAACAAAACAGTTTAAATATGGATTTTTTTTAAAGACTAGATATAAAGTACATACACTTAGTTGTTAATACATAGATATAATATAATCATACTATATCTTGAATAAGAAGGAACATATAATTACGAACACAGCAGAAGATACATTCAGGTTCAATCACTCGAATTCGGTAAATGATGATGTTAATCGCCGAGATTAGTTGAAATCAACATGCGTGTGGGCTACATTTTATGAATAAAATTATGAAATGAACATGTTGAAATTGACAAGCTTCAAATTCGTCATTTGGTCCCTAGCCTTACTATCAATAATGTCTAATTTCAGTAAAATTATCCACTTGTACATTCGAAAGCACACATTTAGCTACTTATTTTAAATTATTTGATATGGATCGTATATATTCTGCAATAATCGACGTAAATCCACAAAATAACGATTAGGGTCAGTTCGTTTACATAACTGTATTGGACACAGTGTAATCTGGTCTGTTCATTTACGGAACTATGGCGTGAAATCCATGATCAATAATCTGGACTCTCCCATGCACGAAATAACGACTCTGCGTATGTTGTCACCGTTAGGTTTCAACAGGAAACGTGTGACCGACTCCGAAAAAACACTTTTACTACTTTCACAATTAGAGATATAAAATCGAAATGATAAATGAGAAACAACTGCGAACAATGTGAACTATTGCTAACACAACTGCAGTGACATGCGTTATGGCGTTCTATGATAACGCATGCACTTTATTACTTGAGCGCACACGTGGCTTGCGTGTATAATGGTGTTTTCTCCAATGCTAGTAGAACGCGCTCTTTATTGTGGAACGCACGCATACATTGGAGTTCTACATCAACGCTCTCTATTAGTGGAAGGCACGGATGGCCTATACTGTAGTGGGTCGTACTATCGTATACTCATACATGTATGACAATTATCCACGCAAACTTGCCACGAATGCGTGGTATGCGAACTCACACAATTAAACTCTCTGCATGTATCTGCAATCGGAAATTTTGTGTCATAATGACGAAATACCCTGCGTGTATTCAAATGTCTCTAAAAAAAAATCCCCAAAGCGTATTTTAGTGGATTTTGGATATATTGTTGTCGAAATATTCCCGGTCAAAATGACACAAAAACTGGCGTTATAAAAGATTTTTCTAGGTTCACTCTTCAAAATCACTACAACGACTATACTATATTTGAACTTGATCTGTATACCAAATTTGGTTCAGTTCACTCGATTCAATCTAAGGTTATCATCTGGAAACTGCATATCAGGTAGAATCTAAGTTGAAAAAGGGGCACAACTCAGTCAAAATCATGTGGACAAAACCCATATTCGAATTTGGTCTGTATTTTGGGGTGGTAAACTAATATACCAAATTTAGCTCAGTTCACTTGATTCAATCTAAAGTTATCATACGGAAACCGCAAATCAGGTAAAATCTAAGTCGAAAAAGGGATATAACTCAATCAAAATCATACGGACGAAACCCATATTCGAACTTGATCTGTATTTTGGATTGGTAAACTAACATACCAAATTTGGTGTAAACCAAAAGCGGACGGATGTATGGACAATGGATAGACGGACAACCCATTTACTAGTACCGGTACATAATACGACTATTTTTTTCAAACGGGCATATAAAAACTACCCTCCAATAGAACAAATTTAATTTAACAGCACACAACTACCGGTAGTACATCAATTTATTTTTGCAAAATATCACATTACCAGTGATATTTATCTTAAAAATATGTAAATATTTCAACATGACATTCTGTCAGACAGTTTCAAAGCAGAGCCTGACAACCTATAAAAATACGCATTTGGCATCCTGACAATTATCTTTGTCAGACCACTTATTTGGAGGCTTGCTGTCAATAAAGCCAAGGAACTAAATCCTGGTACCACCCTTTGAATTTTGAAAAGCAATGTGCATCTTTACTGGCCTAATAACAACGGTACATCACCTCTAAAAGTTTATATTCAAATTATGTACCAGTACTGAGTTATTGCAGTGCCACCTTGTTAACTGCGGCAAGCAATGCTACCAACATTGTTTGCGCACCTTGTTTTGATATACAGTAGTAAACTTAATTTTCCCTGTATATGTTGAACACTTTGCTAAAAGGGTATTTCATTCACATGTCAGTGGACTGGACCACTTTGGACAGGTCCAGACAAGGGTAACACAGGCCTTAAAATCCATTAGATTTTGCGAGCATCAAAACATAGCATTTCTGCAGTGAATCAAGACTTACTTTTTACGAGAATCAAAATGAGAATCATGATTCCAATTCTCGTCAGATTTTAAGGCCAGTAGCAGAACGGAATTGTCTGAACTGGACCACCTAGTGAGGTCCACATCACTAGAGATAAACTATGTGTATTTTCCAACCTGGGGGGGGGGGGGGTAATGTTCAAGGGGGCCCTTAGGGGGTAGATGACAAACTACCTGTAACAGGACCAAAATTAAATCTGCATTTTCATGTGATTAATCCACACAAAATATGAATGCAATCAGTACCACAGCTCCATCAGAAATGGTCAAACTGATCCCAAATTCAAACTGGATTGGACCTTTCTAATAAGAAGACCATACACTTCAGATACTATTAGTTATCTTCGGCAACATCGGGGGTATATGGAGATTTAATACCTGGATGTAGATTTTGAACCCCGAGGCGGAGCCGAGGGGTTCAAAAAGAGACATCCAGGTATTAAATCTCCATGTACCCCACGATGTTACCGGAGATAACGATTTTGTCCCCACAATAATAGTCATGTCTCCTTAATTTAAGTGTGTTTTCATAGGTTCTCCGAATAATTCACATGCACCAATAAGAATAATTCAGTAGCCGACCTACGATCTGGCGTCAGGTGACGTCAAACTCGGCAGGCGAAAGCAACGTCACGATTGGTGGAAACTGTCAGTTCAAGGGTCATTCATATACCCCCGATGTTTCACGTGCTCATATACCCCCGATGTTTTGCGCACGTTCTCTTATACCCCGCTGTCAAGGGTGACGGGGGACATGGTGATTTACACGTGGCGTTGTAGCCAATCAGATTGCTAGTTACAACCGGATGTGGGGACAATGAGTATTATGATATTCTGTCAAATACTATTCAAGTTATTATCCGGACAACAAAATTATTCATCATTAATGATCATATCGGTACTAGCATCTCTGTCAGAATTTGTCGGACTGGCAACAAATTTATACATGATCGGGGACATTCTAGTATGAAGGCCATGTACAAAGTTTCATAAAATTCTGTGAAATAATATTCAAGTTGTGGTTATCATCTAGACAACAAACATTTCAGACAGATGGAAAGACAGACGGACACCACTCATTACCATAGTGCCCAGAAATTTGTTTTCCCGGATGCAACTAACAAAAATTATCTGCGGTGCCAGATGTATGACCATCTTGTAAGATGTCAGTGCAGACTTCATCTGCAATGAATCACTGTAGCCCTATACATGTATGGTATGGCTTAAAATATTTTATGCTGCAATTAATCATTTACCATCATCACGATTATTATCAGTCTTCTTGATGTTTTTGTTCCCATTAGTCTTTTTCTTGGTGTCCTCCTTCGGAATATCTTCCTTTTTATTTTTGGTTTTCACAACACTGCCTGTGGAATGTGAATGTCCATGACCTTCACCCCCTTTCATATATCGCACAAACTTTTCTACACACAGAAATGCTATAATACCAGAAAGCACCCATATGCCTACAGATAAGTCATGGGAATGGCCCTCGCCATCACCGTGAGAATGACCGTGTGAATGTGTGTGACCATGACTATCATCGCTGTGATCATGTGGAGAAACTGCATGTGGAATAAGATGCAGGAAAGCGTCACCAAGCAAGCCTCCAGAAGCAAAACTCAGAAGAATTTTCAGGAAGCCACTATTCTCTTTTGTGTTTTCCAAAGGGATGAACACCAAAATGAAGATTGGAGCAATGCTAATGATGGCAGTTGCCATCAAGGCTTTCCCCCATACATTGAGATCAAATGATGTTGAATCCGATTTTTTGTCATCATTCACATTTTCGGTCGGCAAATCCGGATTTGCTTCTTTCGAATATTTGAAAGACGGTGGTGTATCGGAATGTGCATGCCCATGTTCGTGTTCATGTGAATGATGGTCTGCACTCAAAACAAGTCCAATCAACATAAAACACGCAATAAATATGCCACTGAACATATTTCTGTAAAGCCGGTTGTGTGTAGCCATTTTTCGTTGTATCGACAAATCGAGCTGTGAGTGTGAGTACGTGGCTTTATGATTGTAGATGGCGCTACGTGTTGTAAATAAATACGCGTGGCTGGTCTAAAAATAGACGATGACGCAATCGTCATAAATGAGAACGATATTTTCGAATGTCTCAGAAATACCCAACCTGCAACCTGCACAATGATGCGATCACTTTATAAATCTAATTATATGTGGTATGGAGCACCGAAATACCAATATGTTCTGGTACTAGCAGGTTCTTGCAATTGTTTTCCTGACGGGGTTTTTTCCAATCACGGTTTGTTCGGTACATGAATTTACTGGGGTGAATTGAGAATTCAACATGATAATACCAAAGTTATGTGAGGATTTACATTGATTTTACTATAGGATTATTCGAAAACATGTCCGCACGCTGTTAAATAATAAACCATGTAATGTATAAACCAGTGTAAATCTATGGGAGGCCCTTTTCACATTTATTATGTATTTACGCTCAAGCGCAAATATTTGCGCTTAAGCACAAATAACCTCTATCATTTGCGCTTAAGCGCAAATGATTTGCGCTTAAGCGCAAATAAAAATTAATATTCATTGATTCCCCCATGAATTAATTTTAAATGGCACAGGTCTAAACACATCACTCAAGTCTATAGGCCCACCATATGAGGGAAGCAATCCCTCAGTAACTCCTAGATCCCTTTTATGACATGGAAATGGTATAGATCTGTATGGAATCCTATTACGGCCACTTGCTAATGGCGCTTTCGGCGCACTTTTTGTCGCTTTCGGCGCGCGCGCCGAAAGCGACAAAATGTGCGCCATTAGCGTTGTTTCGGCGCGCGCCGAAAGCGCCGAAAGCGACAAAACATGCGCCATTACGGCGCACTTTTTGTCGCTTTCGGCGCTTTCGGCGCACCGCGCCGAAAGCGACAAAATATGCGCCATTAGTGCAATCGGCGCCTTGCGCCATTAGTGCATTCGGCGCGGTGCGCCATTAGCGCGGTGCGCCGAAAGCGACAAAATATGCGCCATTAGCGCATGTACAATTAAGTATGTGATCACCCCAGCAGGGGTGCCGGAAGAGGGGGCAGATGGGGCAGCTGACCCCCTGCCCTTGACCAAGGGGGCGAGCGGGGGCAGGACTTGCCCTTTTTCTGGAGAAAGAAAATGCTTTTTGTGTGTTTAATCTCATGTTTTTACAGTAAAATGTGACTTTTTTTGTCCAAATACCACCAATTTCACAAGGAATATAAATTTTTTGTCAATTTTGTCACAAAACGGCCATAAAAACCGACAAATACCTTTAAAATAGGGATTTTTGCCACAATGAATTTATGGTTATTTTTCCGAGTTTGCGGAGAAAATGCCCTTTTTTTTGCAGAAAAGTTCCCTTTTTGTAGGCTCTGCCCCCCCCTGCCCTTGGATGCTTCCGGTGCCCCTGCACAGATCGGGCATGGCCATATGTACAATGTATAGGCCTATGTATCAATTTTAAAAGGGAGGGGCTGAATTTTGCTGTAGATAGACCTCCAAATGCTATAATTTGTCATTATTCAGATTTAAAATTATTGTGGCCGTGTGGTCCTGGTCCCTCCTTTGTGGGTAGTTAAAGGTACTCAATCCGATCAGACGGTCCCAGGGATGTGGCTAGAGGGTCTCCGTTGGGGTGTCCACCTTGTGAAATTCCAACTGCACCTCCTTGAATCAGAATCAGACAAAACACAAATTTTACATAATTCCATTTGCATCCCCCCCCCCCCCTTTCACCTTAGTGCTCATGCCTAATATCCTAACATCTAGTGGTCTAAATCCAGACAAATGCACACGGCTATGGACAAGAGACCAGGACACACCGGGCTGACCATTGTTGTTCAACGCAGTGTGAGAAATTTTTTTGAAAACTGTACAAGAAAATCACAAATCCTAGCATCTAGACTGGCCTCAACTGAAGCTGCCCACTCTGCCCCCTCTTCCGGCACCCCTGCTGGTGTGATCACATACTTAATTGTACATGCGCTAATGGCGCATATTTTGTCGCTTTCGGCGCACCGCGCTAATGGCGCACCGCGCCGAATGCTCTAACGGCGCACCGCGCCGATTGCACTAATGGCGCATATTTTGTCGCTTTCGGCGCGGTGCGCCGAAAGCGCCGAAAGCGACAAAAAGTGCGCCGTAAAGGCGCAGGTTTTGTCGCTTTCGGCGCTTTCGGCGCGCGCCGAAACAACGCTAATGGCGCACATTTTGTCGCTTTCGGCGCGATGCGCCGATCGCGCCGAAAGCGACAAAAAGTGCGCCGAAAGCGCCATTAGCAAGTGGCCGCAATAGGATTCCATAGATCTGTGCAGGATATGTCTCATTTATAAAATATACTTGATCTCTGTGATGGAGACACAATTTCTTGGGGACAGGGATGCTGATAATATGAAAATAGGGTTTTTTTCCCCCTATTTCAAGTCAATAAGTACACCATATGAAGGAAGCAAGCCCCCCGGTAACCCCTAATTCCCTTTTTATGGCCATGGAAATGGTATATATCTGTGCAGGAGATATCCCTTTAATAAAATATACTAGACCTCTGGGAGTGAGACACCAATTCCTGGGACACCAGGGACAGAGATGCTGATATGCATATGGAAATATGTTTTTTCTTCAACTTCGAGTCTGTATGGGGCTATAATTACTATGGGCCCATCATAATTTACTATGAGATGGACCACAGGGGCCTGTAACGCGCTCCGCTGTCCGCCCCCCCCCCCTTTGCGCTGCCCATATACGCCGTTGCTATATACGCGCCTGCTTCACACTAATGGTATAATAATAACACAAGGGTAACTGTAGAAATTCTCCTTTTTACCATCACTCGCCGATCGATCAAATATAGCTCATTCACACCAGTAATGCCACAGATATAACCACGGATGTATCGGCGAAGAATTCATCTTTCAATCAATACCACAAACTCCCATCAAAACCATTCATATACATAGCATTTGATAATTTTTTAACCACCGAATATTGTCTCCGAAGACCGTAAATTTTCATTTTGATCCGGCTCAATACAAAATGTCGGAAATCTTCTTATAACTTCACCCCCGCGCGGCTTACTATAATTAAAAATCGGCCAAACGATCAACTAAACGTTTAGCGCTCAGTGATTTCTTGTCGGCTAATAATTTATTTACTCATGCAAATCAACAGATCGTCAGTAAACAATTTCTATAGAGGAGAAATCTGTCGATAATTCCAACTTTAAAACAAAAATTTGTCAAGTCACAAAGTTCCTAATTTTAATATTCATGACTGACATAGTAGAAACAGCCAATCACCGCTCAGTGTTAGAATCGAGGTCCTCATTTTAATATTCATTATGACCTGACCTCGATTCTAACACTGAGCGGTGATTGGCTGTTTCTACTTGTGACTTGACAAATTTTTGTTTTAAAGTTGGAATTATCGACAGATTTCTCCTCTATAGAAATTGTTTACTGACGATCTGTTGATTTGTATGAGTAAATAAATTATTAGCCGACAAGAAATCACTGAGCGCTAAACGTTTAGTTGATCGTTTGGCCGATTTTTAATTATAGTAAGCCGCGCGGGGGTGAAGTTATAAGAAGATTTCCGACATTTTGTATTGAGCCGGATCAAAATGAAAATTTACGGTTTTCGGTGACAATATTCGGTGGTTAAAAAATTATCAAATGCTATGTATATGAATGGTTTTGATGGGAGTTTGTGGTATTGATTGAAAGATGAATTCTTCGCCGATACATCCGTGGTTATATCTGTGTCATTACTGGTGTGAATGAGCTATATTTGATCGATCGGCGAGTGATGGTAAAAAGGTGAATTTCGACAGTTACCCTTGTGTTATTATTATACCATTAGTGTGAAGCAGGCGCGTATATAGCAGCGGCGTATATGGGCAGCGCAAAGGGGGGCGGACAGTGGAGCGCGTTACAGGCCCCTGTGGCATAAACAGTATGTTATTGTCATATGTTTTCCTTTGTTATGTATAAACAAAAGCAAAAAACGTTACGTTATATGTCTTTTGTTTAGATCCGGATATGGTAAACATAAAGAGTATTATTACTTGCGCCAGTCCATGCTGGACGCAAGTAATGTTTTCGGTTCGGATCTTTGTCTGTTGTCTGTCCTTCCGCGAACATGTTACGTCATACCGGAAGTACATACTGTAAAAAAAATGAACACGCGCTAATATGAAATGGTTGCATCAATTGTAATTTAAATCCACATATATACTTAATTTGCATTGTTATCTGGTTTTATTTTGGTAATAAATCGTTCATAAATGAACAATATTGAAAAATTTCAAAAAGTTCAAAAAGTTCAAAAAGTTCAAAAATTTAAAAACTTCAAAAATTTCAAAAACTTCAAAAATTTCAAAAACTTCAACAATTTCAAAAACTTCAAAAATTTCAAAAACTTCACAAATTTCAAAAAATTCAAAAAATTCAAAAACTTCACAAATTTCAAAAAACTTAGTAATTTTTATAGGCGCCAAATTACCATCCAAGACGTATACCCTTATAAACTGCGGGTCAGTCCTAGTAACGCGCACGTCAACGCGTTTGAAGTTTTTGAAGTTTTCAATGCGAATGTCACTTTAACATTATCCCACAGTGAGTGCCTAGTGTCACTTTAACATTCATCCATAGTGAGTGCCTTGTGTCACTTTAACAATCATCCCCCGTGATTATTTTTCATAATAATAAATAGTGTTTATAAAGTGTGTGTGGAAAATCAACACTTTGTGTGTTTATTATAAAACGCTATGACATGTTTTAATATAAACACTAGTGTTTATTCATGTCCCTTTAATATTCAAATACTGAGTGCATTTTGTCCCTTTAATATTCAGGGCGGAAGCTGCCCATCGTTCATCGAGGTCATCACGTGATATACATGTAGATAATACATCGTTCACATGGAGACTTCGTTCAGCGAGCGCAGTGTGTCACTTTAACATTCAAGACTGAAGCTATCCCCATCAAGGTCCTCACGTAATATACATGTAGATAATACACCATGCATCGGAGTGGCCTAAATCTGATAGTTGGTTAACAGGTAAAAAACACTACCAATATGTCTCACCTGTAATTAGATCGGATAGAGTTATCGTTCCTAATATGCAGCCAACTGGGGTCCATATATATATCATCATCTATTATGTCCGTACACACAACTATTTCAGCGATGGATGAACAGAGATTTGATATCTAGATTTTTGTTATCGATCTCTCAAACGAGGGGCCAGCACCCGTGGTTCAAACTGTTGTTGGCAAGACACCACACAACATGTCAAATGTGTGATGGGCGCAAGTATAGGCAGCTCCAGTGAGTGCATTCTAGTTTGTTACTGTTTTCCTGATATGGAAATAATAAAGAGCGTTTATATCATTTGTGTGTGATTAACCAATAGAATTGCGCTGTGTTATGTAAACAGAAGCAAAATTTATGTAACACGAGCAGGTTCTTGTTTATGTACACCATCGTATATCTTGACGACAATATACTATAAATTTACGCGCTGATTATGTTTGGCATAACATCGGGTGCGTCAAACTGATGTTATTGTTCGCTATGCCAACTGGAGGAATTTAGCATTCTACCAACATCGCAGAAAATCTCAAGCAAATCGACCACACCAGCCCATAGAAAACATCGTCTAAACTACGCTCAATTGTAAATATTTACTACTCGATTCTGGACGCATCTATCGGCGAGAAACAAACGAAACCCATTTTGCCATCGATAGTCGCTGTGTTTAATTAATATATAAGAATGACGGTGTGCGTTGTCAATTTAGATATAATATTTGTAACCATAACTACTTTGAAGAAGATTATTCTCCATTCTATTTGATCACCCTATCGGAGTGTTTCACATCACTTTAAATTTATATTGATTCTACTAAGGTACGTGTTTCAAAAACACAAAACCGATTATTCATATCACAAAAGAGTAATTAAGCATATAGTGATATCACAAATTCGATTTTGTGATTTCCTAAATTCATTTTGTGATATCATAAATTCATTTTTGTGAAATCATAAAATTGAATTTGTTATATCACTAATTCATTTTGTGATATCAATAAATAGAAAATAGCATAGCTGGACTTACTATACTATTACTTCAACAATTTGTGATATCATTAAATCATTTTATGATATCATAAAATCGAATTATTTATATCACTAAATGCTTACTTATTTTGTGATATCATATATCAGATTTTGTGACATCACAAAATAAATTTATGATATAACTAATTCCATTTTGTGATATCTTAAAATCATTTTGTGATATTACTAATTCCCCAAATTGTTATGATATCACAAAATCGAACTAAATTGATACTTACTATTTTGTGATATCTACAATTTGATTTTGTGATATCCAAATACGACTTTATGATATCACAAATTGGAAATAATGATAACATATATATATATATTCGATTTTATGATAACATATATTCATTTAGTGACATCCCAAAAATGAATAATTGATATCACAAGAAGCACGGCGCCCGTGGAGGCCGTGGATTAGTTATATCATAACATCGAATATGTGATGTCGATGTCATGAAATAACTACTATATATTGATATCACAAAATTAATATATGATATCACTAATTCGAATTAGTTATATCATAAAAATTAATCTATACGGCTGTATACGGTATATATAAAAGAGTAGGAATCATCAGGGACGTGGCTAGAGGGTCTCTGTTGGGGGGGGGGGGGGGGGGGGTGTCCACCTTCGGAAATTCCAACTGCACCCCCCCCCTTGATTCAGAATCAGACCAAACACAAATTTTGCATAATTCCATTTGCACCCCCCCCCCCCCTTGTACCTCAATGCTCAGGTCTAATTTCCTATATATTCATAAGCCATGGTTCTATATTCCCGGTAATATAGCGTTCAAATATTTTAACCTTAAAATTGCACCAAAAAAAACACCTACTGGTCTAATTCCAGAAAAATGCACACGGCTACGGACAAGAGATCAGGACACACCCGGCCGACCATGGTTGTTCGGCCCGGTGTGAGAAAAATTTTAAAACTATACAAGAAAATCGCAAATCCTAGCATCTAGACTGGCCTCAACTGAAGTTTTCCTGGTGTTGGAAATTTCAAACCTGATACTCCCCATCAGGTTGGAATATTCTTCAACTAATGACCATTTCTGTCCACAAGTTTGACCAAATGTGGTAAAATATTGTTTTGCTGAACTAATTATCAGTTTTGTATTGAATAGGGGCAATGGTGTGCGAAAATTTTGAAATCTGAACAAGAAAATCGCAAAATCCTAGCATCTGGACTAGCCTCAAGCCTTCCTACAGTTGGAAATTTCAAACCCTATAGTCCAGGAGATATTGGTCGACCATTACAAATTAGCCAAAAATCCGACACCAGCATCCAATATGGCGGCAAAGATGGCCGCGAAATGTGAAAATATGCTATTTTTCTGACATTTCACCACCTTTCGTTTGTCTCTGTGGGAAAATATTGGCATCTTGGCGTGAATTTATACATTTTAATCGTATCGAAGAGTCATTGGCAAACACAAGGCGACCATAATATACATTCATTGTGGGATATTTTGTCCGATATAAATTTTTCCCAAATGAATCGACGCTGATAACGCGATGTAATGTTTCGAATCAATGAATGTTATTGCTATTATAACAACAGTCATGCATATATATGTGCAGTAGATACTCGAGCTAGGATTCCTCTTATACCTGAGTTGAGGAATATTCACCCAAATCCAAGATGGCGGCCAAAATGGCCACCATAAATAGAAAAATCGCCGATTTTAACATCAGTGAGCGTTATTGTCACGACAAATCCACACCTGTTTACTATTGTGAGTTGGGAACACTTAGGCGAAGAACTGTCCTTATATCATATCCAAATAAAAGCCCCCCAAAATGTAAAATGGCGCCCACAATGGCCGAAATATCTTTGAAAAATCACCGAATTTCCCTCATTTCCACATCATTGGGAATTATTTTCGAGACAACTGGACACATGCTGACAGTTGAGCTGGAAATACTGAGGTGAAGTAATTAACTTGCATCTCATGCAAGTAACTGTTTTCCAAATTGAAGATAGGGGCCAAAATGGCGACCGAAATTTGAAAACAAGCTCACATTCCTTTACTTTCTTACGATGGTCCTTATTTTTGCGCGATTTATGCAAACAATTACATCTTCATATGAAAAATTTATATGAAGTACTCAATTGAGTTTGGCAAATTCTCACAGTCAAGATGGCGACCAAACTGGCGGCCAGAAATTGAAAAGAAGTCGATATTATCACATACTAATTTCAACTTTTTGTCATTATTTCAATGGATAAAACGGTACATAATATAAGCCATCTATCAGTTCCAACACAAGTCGTAGCCTTCTGGAAGGATGAAAACCCAGAATTAATAATCGCGATGTGGCATTTCGAAATCCATTCTCCACTAAGCGCCCATAATGGCCATAACCGTATATAGGTGCGCCGAATAATACTTCCAAGAATCAAAACAACAGGACCTGAGCTTATTCTGATTTGCCACATTCAGCATTATCTCGACCAGTTTCCGTCTCTTCGTCAGATTGATCTATCTCGCTCACACCGACACAGTTTTCTAAACTTCTTTGTAGAAAGGTCCCACTAAACGGAATGTTTCAAACAATGCATATGCCGGTGCCAGTTTCTATCTGCGTATTTTCAGCTTTGGTGACCTAATTGGGATAACAACATGTATCATGATCTTCCCAAACAGCCACTTCTCAATATATGGTTCATCAATTCACATACGCAGCTAATATGCACTGACGTACCCGGAAAACTTCTGTATATGGCTTCGAATGTTGAAAGCCTGACATTTTACGGATGCCTTTCTGCTAAGGCGTAGAAAACCATAATGCATAATATACCCACACTTCTTGACCACCTACTTGACTGTGAGTATCAATTGCCAAACTCAAAGGAATACATATTTCATATCAATAATCCATATCAACATGTGACAATAATGCTCACTGGTGACAATAATGCTCACTGATGGGTAGAAACAATAATGCCCATCGTAAGAAAGTAAATGAATGTAGGCGTGTTTTCAAATTTGGTCGCCATTTTGGCCGACATCTTCGATTTGGAAAACAATTTCTTGTATGAGATGTAAGGTAATTACTTCACCTCAGTATTTCCAACTCAACTGTAAGAATCGGTGGAGTTGTCTCGACAATACTGCTCAATTATGTGAATATGAGGGAATTTCGGTGATTTTTCCAAATCTGTCGGCCATTGTGTGAGTAATTTTGGATTTGGGAGACTTTTATTTGGATATGGTACAAGGACAGTTCTTCGACTAAGTGTTCCCAACTCACAACAGTAAAGCAGGTATGGAGTTGTCGTGACAATAATGCTCACTGATGTCAAAATCGGCGATTTTTCTATTTATGTGGCTATTTTCGCCATCGAGAGTCACTGCAATGAAGTAATACACAAGAATGATGGTGTGTGTTGTTAACTGGGTTATAATAGTTTTAAAAATAACTACTTTGAACAAGATTATTCTCTATTTCTATTTGATCACCCTACCGGAGTGTTTCACATCACTTTAAAGGTACTCAATCCGAATTAACGCTCGCAAATTACTATTTCCTTGGCTTCGGGGGGGGGGGGGCAAAAATATTTGATTCGAATCGAGGCACTCACCCAGCAAAGCTGACCCAGTAAACAGTCGACGACAAGAACTTATCTGACCAAATTGCGGATGAAGATCGATAACTCTAAAATCAGAGCTCAGAATGATCAGATATCGATTTTTAAGTCTGTTATTTATCAACACTGATAATTTTAGTGGCCCAGTAAACAGCCGACGAGAAGACGGTCTTGGACCAAATTGCGGACGAAGATGGATAACTCTAAAATCAAGTGGCTTTTTGTGTCAGATATTTGACAAACCGGCAAAATCTCGTTGAACAAAATGCTTATAAATAACAGGTTTTGTGCAATTTTATACTATAGTTGACTGTGATTAGCATTATTTTTTGGCAATTAATCAGTTCTGATAACTGAAGCGGAATTTTTAAAAATGGTGTTGTTGAACTTGTTGGAATCTGATATGGGGACCATCGACGGATTGGGTACCTTTAATGTATGATAGGGCGTCACGTCATGCGTTTGACAGAGCCATTAGCAGTGTGTGGAAACTAGTCAGTGAGCACATTAAGAATCATTTGCACCCATTGTCTATTCCTGATATGGTAAGAATAAATATCATTCCTTTTTGAGTATTTTTAACTGATTTTGTTAAAAAAAATCAAGAGTGAAATTGGCGTGGCTGAAATGTTTTATAATATTAATTCAATGCTATATTATTTCACTGGGTAAAGTGTCTCATGGGTAGTCAGATATCAGTTTGATTCATTGAAATAAACACATATTATGTCTTTAACCCTTTCATGACTGGAGTTTCCTTATTTTTTGCGAAAACCCTGTGCCTATCACAGGTTCCCAGAACAAAAATTTACCCAAACCACAAATAATACTTAATTCTATTGGATTAAGTATTATTGGGGGGGGGGGGGGTGAGGCCAATTTTTTTTCTGAGGACCTGTGGTGCCAATGTATTATCTTATATATATGCGAGACTCCAATAGGGAGCCTCGCGTCTACATGTATAAGAGAATGTTTCGTCTCGTGCATGGTAAAACATGTAGTTTTGCCCCTATATTGTATGACCCAAATAAAAAATTTAAATGTAACTGTTAAATGAGATTAGAAATAATTTGGGTCTCAGAAATTAACCCTTCTTTACTAAAAGGATTATCCCTTCCAGTTATAAAAGTATGCATTGGAATGGTCATCCGCATGGAGGGGTGCTCAGGAAAAATTAGCAGACGAAAGACATGCAGATATGCGAGATGATAATAGAAGTGCAGAAGGATTCATATTCATTTTTGCAGGGAAATGTTCGCCTGTTTATGTACATTATATTGACTCTTCGTTGTATCAGGATTAACTGTCATGTTGACTGTTTTTATGGAGATGTAACCGTGAGGTAAGTGGACATAACTTGTGTAAAACCCGAAGGGTTTTACATACAAGTTATGACCACTTACCTCACGGTTACATCTCCATAAAAATAGTCCACATGACAGTCAATCCTTATATTTATATACATTTAGCGAAAAAGCCACTTTTGTAAATGTATTTAAATCGAAAAGTGTATCGTGACAAAAACAGCCCAAAATACCCAATAGCACCCTTGGTAAAAGTTAATAGAAACAATTTCTCTTCATATTGAAACCCGATGATGTATAAGTCAATCCTGCGCGAGTCCAAATGCGCCCAAAACATTACGCGTTCGTCTTTCCAAACCCAATGACGTATCGATGGTGTTATGAGCTTGGTGTTATGAGGCGTTGCGCATTCACCGAGAAATAACTGCAACTAGCCACGTGGGCGCCGACCAATCAGAATGCTGGATTTAGTGATGACAACACTTAGTATGTAAATATATTACGATGAATAAAACCAATCAGTTACAATTCAAACACTAGCTCGCCCTATTTACAGAATGTAGCGATGAAGTAAGATTATCGAAAAATCCAACCATATTGAATGACAGAATATACCATTTCAGAGAACACAATAGTTTGAACTATGCACAAATGTAAATATTTACTACTTCATTCGGGACGCATTATTAGGGTACGTGCATACACTGGCAAGTTTGCACGGTATGGCTTGCAGGCATTTTGTCGTAGAAAACGACATGGTGCCATATTATGAATGGAAAAAAAAAACATAAAGTGCATCTGTGCCATAGCTAACTAAATACGAAGTAAAATCTCCGTAGTTCCACTAGTAACGATGATACTGGAATTTGCCTGTAAAAATCGCGCAATTATCTTGCAAAAATACCAGCGTATATGAACTGCAAAAATTCCATGCCCGATGATCGTTTAGTTAGCTGGGATTTTTGCAGTTTGCAGTGCAATATTGCCACCGTATAAACATTGCGGCAATAAACATTGCGGCAATAATTGTGCCAATAATAATAGTCACTGCATGTAATTCGTTTACAACATTGACGCTGGTGTCTGACTATTTGGATATACAATCTCTGAAAATAACTTTATTTGGTTATCTGTTATTTCGTTCGGAACACCTCAACGGAGTGTTTCACGTCACTTTAAACTGATAGCACCCTTCTGATGATAGGAACGATATTTACATAGGGCTACACACACGAGTATCTTTCTATAATGTTTTAATAACTAGATTATATTCATGTACATGTATTAATAGGTTTAGCTTTCATTTACCTCGATAATTTCTCGCTCAGATTATTTTCTGATATGCCGATAATTATTCACTCTCTATAACCAAAATATGCACAAGAAGTGTGAACGCCAAAGAAGAAGGAAAACAGAAGAGTAATACGACCTGCCCACCAATAGCTCGATAATAATAGATGAATATTCATGGTGTCAGCGTTACAATATTAGTCTAGACGTGTTTTCGTAAAACGGGCCTAGAAATTTATAATTTTAACGACATTTGCACGGACAAGTGGTAACTCAGGTGATTTTACATAATTTGGATATGCTGAACAAAATGAGCCACAGCGCTATGCCGATTTCGGTGTCCTTGTCCTTGAAAATCGCGTTTCAAAATGGCCGCCGAAATAATCAAATTTACGCATGTATATCGGAATTAACATAATTTTAATCAATCAACATAGAAAGAGAGCTGATTTATTTTTGTGATTGGTTTATAATAAAATACGGGGTCAACACGGCCCAAAATAGCGGCAAGCGGACGGTCGAGGTAGTCCCCCCGAATAGCCACAAAGAACATATATTTTAGTCCAGGAAATATTGGTCGACCTTCGCACCCACGGGACTCAACTTAACCCCCTCATTTTCTTCCATAAGGTATCATATAACTTTTTACGGTTGTCAACAAGAAAATAATGGCCGCAGAGACTCCAGACAAGATGGCGCCCATCATGGCGGCCAGTTTCCTTGATATGCACCAGGTCTCTTTGATCGCTATTGTAGTTAATATAATATCAAATGCGGTTTTATTTTCTACTCGATTTGTTATGCTAATATACAACTCTTACAAATTAGCAAAACATCCGACACCAAAATCCAATATGGCGGCCGAAATGGAAAAATAATCTAAATTTTCGGCCTTTCAGGACGTATCGTTTGTCTCTGTAGGACAAGATGGGCACATTGGCATCATTTTATACATTCGTCTTATAGAATAATCATTTACGAACAGGATGGTACCATAATATACATTCCTGGCTGAATATTTTTGCCCGATATCACGTTTTTCCAAATGCCGATAAAAGCCGAATCGAAGCTAAAACGTAATGTCTTTTTCGAATCAGTGGGTGTTATTGTTATTATAACTCCACACATGCATATGTTTGTAGGAGATATCCGGGTGATGATCCTTGTTATACGTGAGTCGAGAAATTTTCACACAAATCCAAGATGGCAACCAAAATGGCGTCCAGAAAATGAAAAATCGTCGAAAATAGCTGATTTTCCCATCTGTGAACGTTATTGTCACGACACTTCATATGGGTGATTCTCCATTAAATGAACAATTTCGTCCAGAAAATTCTGGGGAAAAAAAGTTTGTCACATGCCGATGAATTTTATGTGAGTATGTAGCACAGATATTGGTGACCACGAAAATGACATTGGGCAAAATTATAGGGCCAGGTCAAGGTCAATCAAGGTCGTTCATTACAGCATGTGCCAATGACGTTTTTTTTGGGGTTGAATCAGGGCAACGTCATTGTCAAATTCGCTCTTTCTCCAAAACTTGTTGACATGCGCCCTTTAATAGTTGAATTATCGTTATGAGTATATATTGTTTGAGTAGCCGATGATGTATCCGTCCAAACGACGTATTGCGTAGCTCCGCACGTTGAGACGTCTATGAGATACAGCCATTTGAATATACGTGGTGGAAATTGATGTGCTTTGTGGGCGTGACATAGAGTTCAAACTCTCTAAGAGGTCAACGAATACAGCGTTCAGATATGATAATTGGAAACAGATTTTGATCGCATAAAAGGCGATTCCTATCAAGTCGGGCATGCCCTGGTCCCTCGTACACTTGGTTTGACTCCAAACGATCGAGGAACTCTGATGTAGACAACGTGAACATACGTCAATCAAAGTCTGTTCCCCAAGGGGTTCGCCAAATTGCAATGATAATTTAGAGTAGAAAACATTGTCGATGGATTTCTCTTACATGTTTCAAGATACTGAACTGAAATTTGGTATTTGGGGGTTTCTCGGTGCACTCAATCAGATAGCATTGTCAGTGTGATATTCTGATGGTCCAAAATGTGTATTTTGACGCCGTTGCTATAACATACGAGCCGGAAATCGCCCCGCAGGCAGAACGATTGTTGAAAAGTACGGAAATAATTGACTTTTCAAACTGTCATCTGCTTCTCACTGAGATTGTTTGATGTAAACGTCAATCCATTTAGAGAATTCGTTAGATTTCGTTGATCACCCCCCCCCCCCCACCACTCATTCACTCACCCCCCCCCCCCCGATTTTATATAAACGCACTAAAACTAATCCATATGTCATATTTGTTCTTTTTATTTACACCCAGATCACCCCTTAACATGTTTTATTTGTTAGATCGTGTTTGCGTCTCTGGATATTTCAAAATTAAAATTGCGTCATTACCCAAACAGAAGGAGTGTTTGGGTAATGACGCGTTTGGGTAATGACGATTTTCGTTTCAGCGCGCTCTTATATTTTGAATATCCATCACCTACGAAAATGAACTAGTTTATGAACAAACAACCGCTGCGAGCTTTCGAAATAAACTTTTAATCGTTCGCATACAGCATGTAACATTTAAATGGTCTGCGTTTGTGTAATGACGCTGAATAAATATACGCTAGTGATTTCTAGTTTCAAAGGTTGATTTTTAAAAATTATTCAAGGAAACATAACCTGGGTTTATTTTTTCTAGACATTAAAGGATATTTACTCCACGATGCAACCATAGATATGAACAAGCTATGTTTCTGGTGAAAATATCAGCCGTCTTTATCGTGCGTTTGGGTAATGATTCTATATAACGGGACATGCTTTTGGAAGACTTCACATGCTTTCCACTAACTAAATATTTAATTTCATAAAAATTATACGAATTGCATGGCGTTCAGTGCAAAATTCCGCACAAGAATATTAATTGGTTTAAAGATAAATCGTTCGTTGGCGAATGGGAACAATCAGGGAAGTTGAATGCCTTTGATTTGGGACATGCTGTTTCGGGGTGCGTAGCCTATAATATACACATGGCATATATGTTGTCACACGTCCATACTAAACCCGAAATGTCTCTAATAAATGCCTGTATCGTGAGCTACAAGATCATTACCATCACTTTTATGTATGGTGGCCATTGTTTTTCATAGGATGAACTAATAACGCAGGACATGGGTTTGCTCGTTTACGGGAGAATCACCCATATATGCTTCATGTAGTGAGTTGGGAACACTGAGGCGAAGTATTGTCATTTTGCCACATCCAATAAAAAGTCTCCCAAATCCAAAACGGCGCCCAAAATATTGGACATAATTTGAACATTCACCGAAAAAACCTCCATATTCACATCATTGGTCGTCATTGTCATGACGACTCAAATCCATAGTTACATTTGAGTTTGGAATACTGAAGCCAAGTAATTACCTTACATCTCATGCCAAAAAATGTTTTCCAAATTCAAAGATGGCAGTTAAAATGGTGACCGAAATTTATTTTAAAAACCCGTCGATATTCCTTTACTTTCTTACAATGGACGTTATTCCAGCCATATTTGGATTAGGGTATTCACTGCCCAACACAAACGAATACTTCGTATCAATGTTACCTAGCAACGATAACAATAACACACAGAAAGTCGGAAAGAAAAGAAATAGCGACGTGTTTTTTAAATTTCGGACGACATTTTAGCCGCCATTTGGATTTAGAAAACCATTTTTTGCATGAGATGTACGATAATTACTTGGGTCAGTATTCCTATCTCAACTATAAGCATGGAAGTAGTCACGCCCAATGATGTGAATATAAGGGATTTCGGTTATTTTTCAAAATGTGTCCGACACACAAGGGCAATACTTCGCCTCAGTGTTTCCAATTCACAAGAGTAAGCAAGGGTTTTTCAATTTCTGGCCGCCATTCTTACCGCCATCTTATATTTGGGTGATTTTTCCTCAATTCAGGTATAAGAGGAATTCTAGCACGGATATATATGCGAAAGGTGTTACCATTTATTTCAACCCAACTATCAATCAGACCTATACGGCTACACTACTTTACCTACAAGATGACTACCAACACCAAGAACAGCCTACCAGACTGGAGATTATTGAGACTCAAGAAACGTTATGCACAAATCAACAGCGATTTGTTCTTCATCAAGGAATGCAAAAAGAATCAACTCATCCCGAATGGCTTGAAGATTTAAAACCCACATGCTAACACTCATCGGACTAAGTATTCGGATGACATATGCAACCGTTCTAGCGAGAAAATTCGAAATCACCTGGTGGATGTGTTGTACAGTAAAAAGGCGACCATCGAGCAGAGCCTTACATCATTCTTGGACTCCCACGTTTAAGTGCCAATTCCCAAACAGCAGATGACTTTTACAACAAAACTCTTCACGATTTACTCCTAACCAAGCGTAAAAAACTAACTAAATTGAAAGAACAGTCCGCCAAATCACAATGTGTAGGACCGGGAGAAGTTATATAAACAGTGGTTATTTTATCGAATTACAACCCTAGTGATACGGAACTTTCTGTTCTACAGAAAGGATTGTCGTTTTGTCCAAGCAAACCGTTAGACAAAGTTCAAGTTTGTGATGATTTTGATGCTTATTTTCGTCGTCTCCGACTCAAGCAATATTTCTATGACCGAGACCAACCGAAGGAATATTGTTCAAATCCTCAAAAGCGTTCAACTTGGACACCCCCCGGCTGGTCGTAATTTGAAACTGGACCATTATTTTGATACTGTGCGAAGTAGAGTGAAATCGGAAATCACGTCACATAACCACAAACTGTTAACTAATTTGAAACCTGAGAAATAGAACATAACATTCTAATTATTACAAAACATATAATTTATACACCTCCATTATTGGAGAGCATTAGATTATACATTTACAGTTTGGTATTAGGCACGACATATATATATATATATATATATATATATATATATATATATATAGCTATATATATATATATATATATAAACACTACAACGAAAGTGAGTATAATTGTCCCTCTAACCATAGTGCACACAGGAAAGAGGAAAACGGTTGTGTCAATAATGTAACAGAACGATGTGCGCCCCTGCCTGATCACGCCCCTGTAAACTATTGCATCAGTTCCAACTATTACGATGCATGAATAACAGGCGTGGGATTGTTAGTCGGACAGCCGTACTTAGCACGATGACGAGATCACGCGATGCTGATTCTAGCTAGTTCTCAGGAAGGTCCCCAGTCGAACCAGTGCAGAGGTCTAAAAGTTATTAGTTGTTTTGGTACACTGCACTGGTAATGATATACGAAAGCTATACTAAAGCTAACTTTAGTGACGAGCCGTTGACAACTAGTTGTCAAGCCTGGCCAGTAACATCGTCCCATGATTTTGAAAAGTAGGTTACCACTTTTACATATAAGCACTGAGGTTTTACCCATCAGTGTTCAGTTGACTGAGTCCTCCTATGAGTACCGCCCTGGGAATGACTTACTGATCCAGAAGAGCCTGAGAATGCTAGCATCAGCTGACCTATCTTGAGAAGCGAAGTTATGCTCTAGAAATAAATAGATATCTACGGTTCCATGAGTTGTCGTCACACCAAAAAAGTACACAACGTGAAGTCCGGTCGGAACGTCGTATCTCCAACGTACGGGGTTCTGCCACATAGAGATCAACTGGTTGCAGTGAGCACGGATCAACCACGACGACAATTTCAAGGATGAAGATAGGTGAGTACACCTAAGACCCTAGAATCTGACGTTTTCTAGCCCACCTTTTCTAAAAAACCATGGCTCATAAAAACGAATTTCTGACACCCTGGGTTCTAAAAATCAAAATCTAACATCCTGGCTTCCCAAATTCAAGACGAATTAAAACCAGATTTATTAGCTAAAATTCATGCAGCATTAAAAACCGTTCCGTCCTGGCCTGACGAAAATTATGACGATTTTCTGCCGGACTGTTTTGAATTGGAAAAGCTAACGTATGATGAATATTGCGCCATTTTAAAACCACAAATATATCAATTAGAAAATACACGGTACGGGACCGTCTCCGAAATTAAAATAATTCGAAAATGTATACTATTTAGAGACTGGGTCCACGTCATAGAATTCTCCGTGTGGATTAAAAATAACAACATTTGTCACACGTTTGAAAGTGGTCGATGTATAAAGTATCCGTTTAAAACGAGTTAAAGATATTTTAAACAATGGCTCAAATTGTTGATGATATACAAGGTGCGCATTTGAACGTACCCTTACCCGCGGACGAAGCAAATATGGACGCACCTGTTCAACAACAACAACCGCAAAATCCTCAACCACAACCCGGGCAACAAGGCGACTTAAATGCCGCCTTACATTTGTTGAGACAAAACGAGCAAATCGGGCTCGTCTTGGCAGGAATCCAGCAGCAATTTGCTGGATTCAATTTGAATCTGGGACAACAAACCAATGCGATTCGTACGCAAAGCGCGTTGACTTTATCTACAATGGTAGAAAAGTACGAGGGACAACCTCGGAAATTAAGGGAATTCTTAAAACAAATAGACCGGTATTGTAATATACTCGGTACACCAGAAGAAGAAAGATGGTTAGTCGCACTTCAGCGTACAGGCGGCCCTGTAGCTGAATTTCTCACGCGATATCAACACGAAAATCAAGGGGTCACGTGGAACCAAATAAAACGCGAACTAACGATTAGATTCGCGGAAATAACAGACAAACATCAGGCTCTTGCAAAAGTAAGAAGCTTCAAACAAAAAGCAGGGGAAAATATACATATATATGTAGAGGCAGTTCGCCAATTAGCAGTGGATGCTTTCGAGTATGAAGAATTAGCCATCCCTGCAATACAACGTCAGTTGGTACAGTATTTCACTGACGGGTTAAATGACACAAACCTCAAGATGAAAATCTTGAGAGAAGATCCACAAACATTGGATCAAGCAGCTTTCGTAGCTGTGGAGGAATTTAATATCCTTAAACGATTTTCAATGCGTTTCAATCGCACACCGACGAATGAAACCCCATCGGGACAAGAACCGATGGATGTAAATAGGGTCAAACCAAAAATAGTGCAGTGTAATTACTGTCACAAATTGGGCCACAAATATGAAGCTTGTAGACTCCGCCCAAGACAAAATACACATGTTCACACAATAAATAACTCTCCTCAACCGCCAACCAAATTTTGTCGAAGCTGTTGGAAGCTAACATATCATGATACTCGTGAATGTTGGTACAAGGACCACTTGTACGATTATGGGACAACGAACCCAAACTTTAAACGCCGAATGCGTAACGAGTTGGACGAGCAGCAAAACAGAAAACCGAATCCCTCTTTAAACGAGTAGAACCTGTTCGTGACAAGGCGCGCGCGCGGGTTAACCATATTAAACATAAATCAAAGCCTTACAAAACTGTATCCAATAAAGCACTCTATCCAAATTTAACACGTAAAAATTTACCCTCAACGAATGTAATTCCATTAAATTCGCACAGATTTACTAGAACGTATGACAACCGTTACGATTCACATTGTAAAAACATATCTGGTCATGGGAGTACAAAGCATATACACTATGCCAGACCCACAGTAAAAATGATTGACAACACGCGACCCAACGCCGACCTTCATGTCAAACCGGTGCACCATCACTTGCATTCCGAATTGTCATATGCAGATCGAGTAAAATCGAACAAGAAATCATTGGAGAACACAAATAAGTTAAATAAAGTGAAGAATACTTATGTCATGGGTCACAAGACGCCAAATACAATTGACACTAAACGTGCGGATCCACGAACGCGAAAATTCGACAACCGTGGGTCCAACTCCCATAAACATGGTAAATCACTGAATAATCCGCAAAAAATACATGCGAATCGAGAGAGACACTCCATAAATCCGCGATTCGCCTCGCCATGGGATAATAAAACTGAAAAAGCACAGCAAAACTCGAAAAATAGGAGTTTTCAAAAATCATCTATTGAGTGCCCATTTAAGGGACAAAACACTCAGAAACAACCAAATCAAGCCTACAGTAACTTATTACATTACGGGAAATCGAAAAATTCACAAAAACAAAAAATTAAAAAATTTCTGTATGATGGCGACCAAAATGGCCAACAAGATGACACAAAATTGAAAAACACAAAAAATGGAATAAATCAATTTCCAAACAAAAATCTTAGTCCCAAACAACGAATTCCGTATTCTCAAGGTCAAACGAACTCAAACAAGACTGAACATCGTAATAAAACTCTAAAACTTAAAAATCAGCCCAATTTTCAAATTTCTTATCCAAACAACAGGTATAGTGTACTGGAACAAGACTATTGTCCTCCAGACTATACAAATATACATGTGCCTGATAGTCCAATGCCTTCAAGGCCACAACACCGTCGTAAAACAAAGGATTTTATGAAAAATCAAAATTCCAACTCCAAGTTCAAACTTGTTGAGACTAATGATAAATACAATGTACTTAAAATGAAATTACCCAAACCGAATGTACGGTACACAAAACACAATAAACCTAGTAAAACTGCTAAAATAGTTGAAAAGTCTCATAAAACAAATGATGTTGCAAATCAACTTAAAGATAGAAAAGAATGGTTAAACCAAGTTAAAAAGTTAACTAAAGCAAGCAAGCAAACAGATACTCAAATGAAACATACCATACATGGTCGTGGAGTCTCTCATAACCCCAAATCAAATAAAAATGGAAAAACTTCTGAAAAATTCAAAAATGAAACATCCAAAGAAGTGAATGTTACAGGTACGCCTGTGCCATCCTCAATATTGCTTCAAATAGGCAAACAACGTGTTCGTGCCCTTTGTGATACTGGAGCACAGTGCTCCATAATTAGCAACCGTTTATATAAACAAATCACAAATAGACCCAAACTTAACAGAAGGAAGGATAATTTGACTTCAGTCACAGGAAGTGAACTCAAATGTATCGGTCAAATTGAATTACCTTTCAAAGTTAGTGGGTTAAAGATGAAACATGATTTTTATATCGTGGAAAATATGACCCGCAATATAATCTTAGGTACTGACTGGATGGTTCAAAACTGTGTGCGAATATTCTTCGACTTACAATGTTTGAAGATTAATCATCGCATCGTTCCAATGGTACCTGACTTAGAGATTGCAAGCCTTGTTAGACTTAAGAAGGAAGCACTTCTCAAGCCCCAGAGTTGTCTCTTAACTTGTGCTCACATCGTTGGCGGATGTGGCTTATTCGACACTAACCTGTTACAAGTTAGTTCTCTGGATCATGGGTTCTTGTCTGAACAACCCGGCTTGAACTTAAGTGATGCAGTCATTAATGTTAATGACCTTACTTCTTTAGGCAGCATCCCTGTATACCTTGTCAATGATACTGACAAGTTCTATAAGCTTAGAAAGGGATGTGTCTTAGGCAAGGTTGAACCTCTTGAGACAGCTCAGATTTCTGAAGTCTCCCAGTCACCCACTCAGTCATTTTCCCGTGACACCAAGCCATCAAAAATTAATTATGCTGAGGTTGATGTGCCCTCAGATAAGAAACAAATAATCACAGATCTTCTTAAAAGTAATGAAGGTCTCTTTGCTGCAACTGATGCAGACCTAACCTTTACTGACACAGTAAAGATGAAAATAGATACACAAGGTAATGCACCCATCAAGTGCCAACCATACCGTGTTCCATTGGCTAAAAAGCAGATCATGGACCAGGCAATTGATGATATGCTTGAATCAGATATCATTACCCCTGCTAGATCACCATGGTCCTTTCCTTGCTTACTTGTGGGCAAGAAAGATGGTTCATCAAGATTTTGTGTTGACTTTCGTAAGCTCAATGCTATTACTAAACCAATTACTTGGCCACTCCCGGTCATTGATGACATATTGAATTCTCTAAATGGCTCTAAATACCTGACAGCGCTTGATCTTAAGTCAGGCTACTGGCAAATCTTATTAGATGAAGATGCCCGTGAAAAGTCTACATTTACTTGCCATAGAGGGACCTATTCTTTCAAGGTAATGAGTTTCGGTCTTTCAAATGCCCCAAGTTTGTTTCAAGAGCTAATGTCCGTCGTCTTAGATGGCCTACAAGATCGCTCATTAGCCTACTTAGACGATATTTTGATATTTTCGCCGACGGAGGCTCAACATCGTAAAGACATTCAAACTGTCTTCGATCGCCTTCGACAACATAAATTGAAACTCAAATTGAAAAAGTGTAAGTTTTTCCAAACTGAGACCAAGTACTTAGGTTTTGTTATTAACTCAGATGGTGTCAAACCCGACCTTGATAAAGTCAAGGCCATTCGAGATGTTCCACCACCTACCAATATTAAAGGAGTTAGATCATTTATGGGAATGACATCATACTATCGTCGTTTCATTCCTGGTTTTAGCGCCATCGCTACACCTCTGATTAATCTCACTAAAAAGTATTCAAAGTTTAAATGGACTGATGAATGCCAAAGAAGCTTTGATACCATGAAATCAAAACTAACTGGAGTATCTTATCTTGCATACCCAGACGTCAACAAACCATATTGGTTATATACTGATGCCTCTGACAATTGTATCGGGGCATGTCTTACTCAACCTTATGAAGACCCAAGTCTTGATCCCACCATCGCTGGTAAATTGGAAAGACCAATCTATTTCCTCTCACACAAACTTAGTGATACTCAACGCCGCTGGGCCACAATTGAAAAGGAATGCTTCGCCATTCACTATGCCCTTCGGAAGTTTGATCATTACTTATCAAATGCTCAGTTTACCATTCGTACTGACCACAAACCTCTTGAACATCTTCTTAAAGGCCCTCTTAGTGCCAATAAGAAACTTCAGAATTGGGCACTGGATATTGCTGGCTATAATTGCCAGATTGAATACATACCAGGTCCTTCGAATCTCTGTGCAGACTGGCTCTCTCGTCCACCTGCACATTCTCCGTTAAATCCTCATACTCATACTGATTCCTCAGATGGTGAAGACATTCCTGAGATCAGTGATAAGGCTTATCAAGTGACAGCCATAAATTCTAACAAATTTGAACCCAAAGAATTTGCTAAGTGCATAATTCCTCCTGATGACTTACCTCGTCAATCTCAACTCACACATGTTGATTTCAACATGACTCTAGAACAAGATAAAGACGCTGAGATAGTAGAGCTTAAGAAACAATATAATTGCAACAATCCACCCCCCTCCATTTGGGAAAAATACATACTTATCAATGACATCTTGCATTATATTAGTCATGCCAAGGATGACCCTGTTCTTCGCATGTGCATTCCATCTCATTTACAAGCTCACATTATGCAGCAGTACCACGATGATAATGGGCATCTAGGTACCGATAAAATGTTTTCCTCAATCAAATCCAAGTATTATTGGAAGAATCTTTACAAAGATATATATGCATATTGTGAAAAATGCATTCCCTGCCAAAGTCGAAAACTTCAGAAAAAGAAATCACCTCTTCAAGAAACAGACATAGCACCTTACCCCTTCGCTAAAATTGGTCTCGATTTAAGTGGACCCTACCCTAAGACGTTAAGTGGGAACGTCTACATCGTCACTTTCATCGACCTCTATAGTGGTTGGCCAGAAAGTTTTGCAGTACCAGACAAATCTGCCTCCACTATTGCCAATTTGTTACTAAGTGAGATTTTTCCTCGTTTCTCAGCACCGCTGGAACTGGTAACTGATAATGGCACCGAGAATATTAATCAAGTCATGCATGATGTCTTAGAAGAACTTCGTATTCATCACGTCACTTCTTCTTATTATCATCCTCAGAGTAACGCCAAAGTTGAACGCGTTCACCGGACTATGCATGACATTCTTTCCAAGTTGCTTAAGAATCAACTTGAGACATGGGATCTGTATCTTCCCCAAACACTGGCTAGTATACGATTCAGTGTGAATGAATCTACTAAATACTCGCCATTCTACCTGCTATATCAACGTGACCCCATTTTACCAATTGACAATTTGCTCCGCCCTCATCACAAGTATGTGGGTGAAGACTTTCACAAGGTCGCACTTCAAGAAATGCATCGTTCATTTCGTTTGATGCATCGTCATCTACAGTCTGCTAAAAAGCGACAGAAAACCTACCAAGATAAGAAGGCGACCGATAACTCTTTTGAAGTGGGCGACCCTGTCTATTATAAAGACAATCGCACCAAAAATAAGTTAGCCCTTAAGTGGCAACCATATTTTCGCGTCATTGAAAAGCGGTCCCCTGTTTCATACCGCATCCGTAATCAACTTACAGGTCGTGTGACTAAGAGTCATGCTGACCTCCTCCGCAGAGCTGCCATAGATTGGACTCTGCCTGTCAAAACTGACAAAGAAGCTGCTGTCAGAGCGCAGCGCTATGTTGTACCCCCCTCCTCATCTGATTCTGACTCCGACTCCGAGGATAACATACCTCTTCAGCGTCTTCGTACAATGAAACGCCAGGTCAGATCAGATTCGGAGGACGAAGACGATATACCCCTTAACGAGCTTCGCACCAAGCTGCGTGCTCGTAAACTAGCTCAAGAGGCTCAGAATGATTATAATGCCTCTACTGAAGAGTACAGTGATGATATGCACAATGCATATAACGCATCTACCGACGATTATGATGTACCTCCCAATCTGGGATTACAAGACATCACCATGGCTGCAGACATTGAATCTGTTCATGCCAAATTATCAACAGCAGAGGACGACTCAGCTGAATCTCAGTTTGAACCTGGTCGCCTGCTTACCATTGAACCCCTGACAGTTATCCCCCTTCTAGAGACTGATCTCTAAATATCTGACTACACCGTCAAATAGTCTGTTGTTCCCTTTTCCATTAATGGATATGGATTAGCCGAAATCACATGCATTTCTACTGCATGTCCTTGATTATTTACAAGGTCCCATTAATGGCCGAGCTTATTCCGCGGTTCGTTTATCCCCGCTGCTCATTTATTCTTTGCCTTCTTTAGCTCTGCTAAAGAATTCCTTGTTAGGGAGGATTGTGCAGCGTTGACATGTGCGACGGCACGGTGTTGACCTGTATACGTCTTTGGAAGAATTGACCTGAGTACGTCTGTCACGTACACCTCTTCAGAAGACCTGTCCTCTTTCAAACAAATATCAAACAAATATTTTTTTTGTCTGAACTCCTCCCTGTGACTGCAGTCTGATTCCTTCTTTGTAAAAATAGATAGGTGTAAAAGTAAGAAGGGAAATTTGATTTTATTGACTTAACTTTAAATAGTACCATTGCACGCCTGAAATTCGCCAATCTAAATAATACCATAGATAGGAATGTTTGAATTAATATTAGTTTTTGGAGAAGTGCACATCTCCAACAACGAGTGTATTTAAGTTAAGTAACTAGTTACAATTACAAGGATAACAAAGGCAACCAGACACAACAACTAGACACACCCCAACCCTAACCTACGAGATCACTCTAATCATGTGACTTCTATTTTCAGCAATACTAGTACTCTGTGTGACCTTAATCTCACTAGAATTGGGTCAAACGAATAGCATTATTGTGACGCGACATAATGTGATTTTCCAAAAACTTAAAGATATATATATGACCAATGCAGATTGGACAATAGGTTTCGTAGTAAACTTAGAACCATTTCAAACCTACTTGAAATCCCTGTCAAGACAAATAAAAATAGCTCGAAAAGAGTTGGACCGAACAAAGTTAAAAACAATACAAACAAACGGACATGAGTCGTTTAACTTGACAGGTACAACTAAACAATTCGACGATCTCTTCGCGAGTTTCAGTGAAAACTTAGAGATACTGAACACCGAATACTTAGAAGTTGTTTCGCAATTTGTCGAATACAAAACGCTTCACGATGACTCGCCGCATAAGATTAAAAGGTCGCTGCTCCCCTTCATAGGAGAAGGATTATCCTGGCTGTTTGGAACAGTCAGTGAGAGCGACCTCAATAATATTAATAATAATATTAATAAATTGGCTAATAATCAACGAAAAATTGAGCACACTCTCAAAGAAAGTTTTAGCCTAATGGACGTCTCCCGGAATTACATCCGTGAAAATAGAATGAAAACTAATCAGTTGGTTGAAACAGTTAAATATATTCAGCATGTACTCACTGAGGCATTCAACAAGCAATCACACAAATTAACGACATTGGAATACTACGCTAATTTGCATAATCATATTGACCTAAGAATTACAGAGATAAATCAAATGATTACTGCTGCTAGATTTCATGTAGAACACATGCATACGCAAATAAGTATCTTAACTACCAAACGAATTGCTCCAAGTGTGGTTCGTATTAATACCTTACGACGAGTGTTATCTGACTTGGACAAACATCTTCCAGATCATCTTAAATTACCATTTGATCCCAACACTGAATTGTGGAAGTATTATCAAAACTTTAAGTGTTCTACTCTGTTGACAAACAGTCGACTAATTGTACTAGTGAAAATTCCTCTGATCAACATAAGGAACAAATTCGAACTCTTTAAGATTCATTCGTTCCCATACACACCTAATAACAAATCTTTATCTTCGGATTTAAGACAAATGATTGCTGAATATCGGTTTGACCATAAACACTTAATAATAAATGCTGGTCGTACTCAATTCATAACATTACCCGATAACTCGCTCTGCTTAATGAATCCATTGCCATTCTGTCCTTTTGATGGTGTTATTCGAACGCTTTACAACGATAAACCATGCCCTATCGCATTACTCATGAATGACACGAGGTCAATAAAAGACCAGTGCATTATAGAAGTGCAACCGAGCGTTAAACTACCATATGTCAGAAATGTAAACACTGGACTCTTTGTCATTAGCTTAGCTAAACCAATAACTTTCTCGGTAATGTGTAAAGATTATGTAAGTTCTCAAGAAGTGACATTATTTCCGCCTATTGGATTATTAACTTTACAACCTACGTGTATCGCTTCTGCCCCGAATGTGAAAATTGAGAGTCACTTCTCAGGTGACAACTCTCAGCTTATAAATGCGTTTGATAACGAGATTCTTCCTAAATTTAATCTTTCCAAGTTCTACCTTTGGAAACCTGTCTTGGACAGAATTGATCGTTTTAGGAATTTTACATTACCAATCGCATTAAAAGGTGTTACTAAAATACCTTTACATCAGTTAATTGATTCATTGGACAAACTAGAAAGCATAACACCCCTTAATTCGGAAATTCCAAAATATGTTTATGTAATCATAATTGTGGCAATGTTAGCTTCGGTGCTTGCCCTCTGTCGTTACCGGAATAAAGTTATGTCCCTCTTATGCAAACATAAACGCCGCAATAGGCGCCATAACGTCAGATTTGGGTCACTAGGTGTACGTGAAGACGCAGGTACCTTGAACGAAGAACCAACCACGTCTTCATCACTTACATCAGAAACTAAGCGATCAGCCGAATCGCCATCCACTCCTGTAACTATCAAACGTACCAAAATTCACCTAACTGAAAATGATATTGCCTATTTACAGCAGCACCAACTCATGGAACTGCCAGAACTGATTACCACTGACGAAGCTTCTTCAACATCTACCTTATAAGAAAATGTCCAAAATCAACGTTGTCATCTTCGGATCCAGCCATATTCAACGACTGGCTCAACATTTACTATCAACGGAGAAGAAGATGACGCTATATCCCAACAACTTCCGCAGAGCATTGGATTTAGTCGACCCCAATATTACAGTAACTATGTATGGTATTAGTGGATTGCGACTCCACGACCTACAAACGTCAACCATCAGCCAACTACAACAACTACGTCCGTCCATAATAATAATAATGTGTGGAGGCAATGACCTCTCCTCTAGGTCAGTAGAAGATACATACTACGACCTAACCCAACTAATCCACAAACTACAAGACCCAACTCCTACCAAAATAATTGTCTGCGAGCTACTTCAGAGAAGAAAAGTCCGACTTCCAGGTCCAGAAAAGAAGACCAGTACTCGCAGTATCGATGTCAATCAATATAATGACCGTGTGAGTCAATTAAACCAATTACTTCGGAGCGGGTTACATAAAAATTACCCAGCAGCATATTACTGGCCGCTTCGAAGACTATCCACCTTCGTTGAGGAATCAGCCTTGAATCGTGATAAAGTTCACCTCAACGAAGAAGGAAATATCCGACTATCCCGGAATATAAAACATGCGATTGTGTTCGCATTAACACATTCATAACCATTAGAACCGCTGGATTGGATCAAGAATTTAACCACTTGCGCTTGGGGATTCTTGAGTACGTAGTCACGTACGTCTCCGCCAAGACCTGTGCTTGGACTTGTATCCGGTTCAGCTGAATCATGTTCATTACAGAAGAGGATTAGACGAATAGTATATACAGAATATATGACATTCCCTGAATATGATGTCAAGAAAAGATGAAGAGTATATACAATAAATATATGACATTCCCTGAATATGATGTCAAGAAAGCAACAAGTGTATATAACATAAATATATGACATTCCAAGAAGACGATGTAAAAAAGAAACCTCGTGATTTAAAACACGAACTTATTGTGATGTGATATAATTCCAAATACGGTATTGTATATACCCTGATATTATGTGCATGCTCAAAATTAATTCGTCGCATGCCATAGGATTATATAAAGACCACGGTCTAAGGCTAAAAATTAATCAGATATAATAAGTAGATTAGCTCATTATAGCTGGATACGTGAGATAGGTAGTATCGTAGTTGTTCCATAAATTATAACAGACTTTAAAGTCTTCAACATATAAACACAACTTATGGTTTACTTTTGAATCAGGCTATTAAGCCATTTAGATGTTCTGCACAGACAGATTTTTAATGGAGTAAAAATCAAAAATTTTCCATACATCTAAACCCTGCTAACATGCAGAGGTCATATCCTCTTTTCAACAAGCAGGTACACATATGTGTTCTCATTTAACTATAGTTAACTCTGCTTAGTATCTGGATAGAGATGTACTACTCACGTATCCTGCCCATATTTTCCTTTTACAGAAATTGAAAAGCATATAAATATATACTAACAATAGTAGTCTTGCCTTAGACCTTGGCCGTCATTGTGCTCAGTCTGTCCTTCAATGGCAACCAGAAAGGTTGCCTTTTCACTAAAGGATAACAAATCCTAATAATAATAATAACTTAAACTTAAACTAACAGTGTGCCATCTTTCTGTTAACGATTCCTGCTAGGATGATTTCGCATCAGCCTATGCGAAATCCTCTTGGTATGGGAGGTATGTAACAGAACGATGTGCGCCCCTGCCTGATCACGCCCCTGTAAACTATTGCATCAGTTCCAACTATTACGATGCATGAATAACAGGCGTGGGATTGTTAGTCGGACAGCCGTACTTAGCACGATGACGAGATCACGCGATGCTGATTCTAGCTAGTTCTCAGGAAGGTCCCCAGTCGAACCAGTGCAGAGGTCTAAAAGTTATTAGTTGTTTTGGTACACTGCACTGGTAATGATATACGAAAGCTATACTAAAGCTAACTTTAGTGACGAGCCGTTGACAACTAGTTGTCAAGCCTGGCCAGTAACATCGTCCCATGATTTTGAAAAGTAGGTTACCACTTTTACATATAAGCACTGAGGTTTTACCCATCAGTGTTCAGTTGACTGAGTCCTCCTATGAGTACCGCCCTGGGAATGACTTACTGATCCAGAAGAGCCTGAGAATGCTAGCATCAGCTGACCTATCTTGAGAAGCGAAGTTATGCTCTAGAAATAAATAGATATCTACGGTTCCATGAGTTGTCGTCACACCAAAAAAGTACACAACGTGAAGTCCGGTCGGAACGTCGTATCTCCAACGTACGGGGTTCTGCCACAATAACTATGGCGTCTCTGCATAGAACAATGTCCCTTGTCAGTTGAATGTTATTGCTGCCGAGAACGAATGCTTGTACTGGAGTCCTGGTAAGGTTTCCATAAATATGAAAACATCTGTGTATCCAGTATCTATAATCTATATCTCAAACGATATCCCAACTTTTGCGATCTACATGAGAACAATACAATCATGAATCACCTCGTTGTCATAACTCTGGCCACAGGAAAAGCTCATAAGGAACAGGAAGCTAAATGTGTTCCCGAGTCGGAGAGCGAGTGTACCGTGGAATGATAGAGGTGAAGGTAACTGAAGAATGGCCTTCACGTGATACATGTGACACGTTATTAAATGATGAAATCTTTTTTATTTGATTTGTACATCATATCTAAATAATTAAAACTGGTGAATTAATGTGGGAATAGATTTTTTTGTGAGTGGGAAATTTATTTAACTAGCTGCTGTGGGATAGCCTTATATCGTACACTTTATTTTAAAAAGTAAACACATGACCTTTGATTTTTCTTGCATTTTCGTGATCAGCTGGTGTCAATCTAGCTGGTAAACACCATTGGAGTGGCCTGCAGGCTTCGGTTCAGTGAATTTGTCTGAAACGTTAACAAACGACAATGGTGAATCGCTGCACATATGTATACTCTCATTGAATCATATCTGTACTCCCATTGAATCATACCTGTACTCCCATTGAATCATATATGTACTCCCATTGAATCATATATATACTCCCATTGAATCATATATGTACTCCCATTGAATCATATATGTACTCCCATTGAATCATATATGTACCTCATTGAATCATATATGTACCCCCATTGAATCATATCTGTACTCCCATTGAATCATATACGTACCCCCATTGAATCATATATGGACCCCCATTGAATCATATATGTACTCCCATTGAATCATATATGTACTCCCATTGAATCATATATGTACCCCCATTGAATCATATCTCTACTCCCATTGAATCATATATGTACTCCCATTGAATCATATCTGTACTGCCATTGAATCATATATGTACTCCCATTGAATCATATATGTACCCCCCATTGAATCATATATGTACTCCCATTGAATCATATATGTACTCCCATTGAATCATATATGTATCCCCCATTGAATCATATATGTACTCCCATTGAATCATATATGTACCCCCATTGAATCATATCTCTACTCCCATTGAATCATATATGTACTCCCATTGAATCATATCTGTACTCCCATTGAATCATATATGTACCCCCATTGAATCATATATGTGCCCCCATTGAATCATATATGTACTCCCATTGAATCATATATGTTTTTCCAGGTAAAATTTGGCTGTGGGATAGCCTTATATCGTACACTTTATTTTAAAAAGTAAACACATGACCTTTGATTTTTCTTGCATTTTCGTGATCAGCTGGTGTCAATCTAGCTGGTAAACACCATTGGAGTGGCCTGCAGGCTTCAGTTCAGTGAATTTGTCTGAAACGTTAACAAACGACAATGGTGAATCGCTGCACATATGTATACTCTCATTGAATCATATCTGTACTCCCATTGAATCATACCTGTACTCCCATTGAATCATATATGTACTCCCATTGAATCATATATATACTCCCATTGAATCATATATGTACTCCCATTGAATCATATATGTACTCCCATTGAATCATATATGTACCTCATTGAATCATATATGTACCCCCATTGAATCATATCTGTACTCCCATTGAATCATATACGTACCCCCATTGAATCATATATGTACCCCCATTGAATCATATATGTACTCCCATTGAATCATATATGTACTCCCATTGAATCATATATGTACCCCCATTGAATCATATCTCTACTCCCATTGAATCATATATGTACTCCCATTGAATCATATCTGTACTCCCATTGAATCATATATGTACTCCCATTGAATCATATATGTACCCCCATTGAATCATATATGTACTCCCATTGAATCATATATGTACTCCCATTGAATCATATATGTATCCCCCATTGAATCATATATATACTCCCATTGAATCATATATGTACCCCCATTGAATCATATCTCTACTCCCATTGAATCATATATGTACTCCCATTGAATCATATCTGTACTCCCATTGAATCATATATGTACCCCCATTGAATCATATATGTACCCCCATTGAATCATATCTCTACTCCCATTGAATCATATATGTACCCCCCATTGAATCATTTATGTACCCCCATTGAATCGTATATGTACCCCCATTTAATCATATATGTACTCCCATTGAATCATATATGTACCCCCATTGAATCATATATGTACTCCCATTGAATCATATATGTACCCCCATTGAATCATATATGTACTCACATTGAATCATATATGTACCCCCATTGAATCATATATGTACCCCCATTGAATCATATATGTACCCCCATTGAATCATATATGTACTCCCATTGAATCATATATGTACTCCCATTGAATCATATATGTACCCCCATTGAATCATATATGTACCCCCATTGAATCATTTATGTACCCCCATTGAATCATATATGTACTCCTATTGAATCATATATGTACTCCCATTGAATCATATATGTACCCCCATTGAATCATATATGTACTCCCATTGAATCATATATGTACCCCCCATTGAATCATATATGTACCCCCTTTGAATCATATATGTACCCCATTGAATCATATATGTACCCCCATTGAATCATATGTGTACCCCCATTGAATCATATATGTACCCCCATTGAATCATATATGTACCCCATTGAATCATATCTCTACTCCCATTGAATCATATATGTACCCCCCATTGAATCATATATGTACCCCCATTGAATCATATATGTACCCCCATTTAATAATATATGTACTCCCATTGAATCATATATGTACCCCCATTGAATCATACATGTACTCCCATTGAATCATATATGTACCCCCATTGAATCATATATGTACTCCCATTGAATCATATATGTACCCCCATTGAATCATATATGTACCCCCATTGAATCATATATGTACCCCCCATTGAATCATATATGTACCCCCATTGAATCATATATGTACTCCCATTGAATCATATATGTACTCCCATTGAATCATATATGTACCCCCATTGAATCATATATGTACCCCCATTAAATCATATATGTACCCCCATTGAATCATATATGTACTCCCATTGAATCATATATGTACTCCCATTGAATCATATGTGTACCCCCATTGAATCATATATGTACTCCCATTGAATCATATATGTACCCCCCATTGAATCATATATGTACCCCCATTGAATCATATATGTACCCCCATTGAATCATATATGTACCCCCATTGAATCATATATGTACCCCCCATTGAATCATATATGTACCCCCATTGAATCATATATGTACTCCCATTGAATCATATATGTACTCCCATTGAATCATATATGTACCCCCCATTGAATCATATATGTACTCCCATTGAATCATATATGTACCCCCATTGAATCATATATGTACCCACATTGAATCATATATGTACCCCCATTGAATCATATATGTACCTCAATTGAATCATATATGTACCCCCATTGAATCATATATGTACCCCCCATTGAATCATATATGTACCCCCATTGAATCATATATGTACTCCCATTGACTCTTATATGTACTCCCATTGAATCATATATGTACTCCCATTGAATCATATATGTACTCCCATTGAATCATATATGTACCCCCATTGAATCATATATGTACCCCCATTGAATCATATATGTACCCCCCATTGAATCATATATGTACCCCCATTGAATCATATATGTACCCCCATTGAATCATATATGTACCCCCATTGAATCATATATGTACCCCCATTGAATCATATATGTACCCCCATTGAATCATATATGTACCCCCATTGAATCATATATGTACTCCCATTGAATCATATATGTACTCCCATTGAATCATATATGTACTCCCATTGAATCATATATGTACTCCCATTGAATCATATATGTACCCCCTTTGAATCATATATGTACCCCCATTGAATCATATATGTACCCCCATTGAATCATATATGTACCCGCATTGAATCATATATGTACCCCCCATTGAATCATATATGTACTCCCATTTAATCTGTAGCATAGCTACGATGTACCCCTCTGTTAACATGTATTGTATTGTTAGGCATTGTTAGATTAATTGGCTGTAATAATTTGTGATGCACATTTCCTCATCGGAAACACTTCTATTTCGTTTCCGATTCCGCAGTTTATATATATGCACATAATTTGTGTCATTTCACTCCAATTTCATCGCATCAAATTACACTTTAATCATCATTGATTGTCATATACATGTAACATCTAATATTCCAGCAAATCAAGTTCATAATATGCATATTCATCCAGTTATTATTCAATTATCACTAATTGTTTAGCATATTATTCAAATTTTCCCGCGTTTCCTGGCATTAGCGGGAAAATTATGTATTCACAGTTCGGGCATATAGAGTTGTTTATTATAGGCGGAGCCTATTTCGAATTGTAGCCAATGAAAATGAGATGCTGTGTCCAGCTATATAGCGTTCTTCATTCTGTGATATAACTCAGCTGAAAGATGACAAATTATTCACAATGTTCAGAATATTGATACATCTATAATTATGAGTAGATTTCAATAAGGGTGCGGTCCGAACACCCGAGCTGCACAAACGAGTGGGCTTCGGATTTCAGGTTTCCAGTCCCTATAAAAGGGGTGCATGGTTTTTCCTGACCGGCTGTGCAGACTTTCTAGGATGTATTTACATTGTGTATGTAAACTATTATAGCATGTGCCCACATATAACTTGTGAATCATGTTACGCAATAAACGCCGTCTGTGACCACAGCTAGCGCGGCTCAGTTGCAAATGAGTGTTTGTTTGAAATATGAGAGAATTGGGAATACACGTATTTTATCGGCAATCTATTGTGATATTTCCTCACAATTTATCTATTCGTTACGTGATTGGCGGACACTCTTTAAGCTCCGCCCATCGCATGTCACTCATGTTACCCCGGCAGATTCAAACGTCTCGCTGGGTCGTGTTGTTGGGTTACGTCTCGCTGTGTCGTGTTATCGGGTCACGTCTCGGTGGGTCGTGTTTTTGGGTCGCTTTTATGGTCGCATTTGCAGTGCATCATGGGAAAGGGTCGTGTTGCTATATAAACAAACCCGACCCGATCTCGTGCGCACTCCAACGGAATTAGTCTTCGTAGACAGTCAACACGGAACTAGTGTCAGTATTTTACCTGACGTTTAAAGACCCATTGGGGTCATTTTGTCAAGACTTTCGGGGATTTCGGAGTGCCACCCCTGTCTTTGGCTGTTGGTTCTCAATTGGCTAATTGACTAATTGATTGATTTATAGTCTGGTCGATAAAATGTTTGACCTAGAAAAAATTTGGACTAAGTTGGTTTGTATACCATTTTGAAGAGGAATATATCCTCTATAACATATCCAAAATCCGCTAAAATCCGCTTTGAGCATTTTTTAAAATTCAAAATGGCGTCCAAGATGGCTGCCATTTTCCTATAAGTCAGCTTGAAGCAATTATAGTGAGAACATATTGTCATATGTATACACATGTATACACCTTTGTGAAGCTAAGACATAACGCCACCGTATGTGCCAAAATTGGAACTCCCCCCGTCCAAGATGGCCGCCAAAATGGCGACCGGAAGTGGAATTTTAAAGTTTTTCACTAATATCTTTTAAGATAAGTTTCTGTGGTTTGGAACTGGTTGAGAATTGTGACTTTATTTTGTATTTAGCATGTTAACTGACCATTGGAGCAATGAAATATGCTATTCGTGGGGTCCACACCCCTTCCGATCACTCAAAAATTCGATTTTACAAAACGCGGTATAACATTTTAGAAAAGATCCCCATTGGGTTTCTAGTCATATTTCATCAAGAAGTGGGAAGAACTGTGTACTGTAAGTGATGCATTCTATATCTTATTGATATTCGAACTCAATGGTACCAAAATTGTCACTTTGGCTCAAAATGGCTGTCAAAATGGCCGCCAAAATATGGAAAATGTTAATTGTTATCCCAGCGTGCCATGCAACCGCTTACAAGTTGTGGTGATGCACACAATTGACAATTCTGTCTTATATAGCTTGACTACTAACATTTCTGATGTACCTTGTGTATTTGTTACTATTTCAACCACTGAAATTGCCAGAATTATTCGGAATTTTCTGTCACAAACCTGAAATCAAAATCGGCAAAAAATCGCTGTTCAGGTTTGAGCCATTGTTTAAAAGTAAAATGGAACCATGTTTGGTAACAAAGATGTTTATTTTTTTGATATGTGTAACATGATGTGTCACACTGAGGTGTTTTAGACAAAATTACTCAAGATGGCTTCCAAAATGGCAACCAAATTTGGTAAACATTATTATATACATATACATATGTGTATATACGTGGTGTATATGTATGCATAATCAATTGTGACTCACATGCTACTTAATCAACTAAATGTTCTATTCTGGTTGTCCCGGTACCATACGAGGCATGACAAGTTAATTTTGAGGAATGCAATATGGATTTTGCCAAAAACTTCCTTGTTTTTGAACGGAAATGGACAGAACGTTGAAACGAAACTGAGAGTGATCATATTATGTGGATATTCTGGCCCATTAGCTTCAACATTAATCAACTTAATACAGTGTGTATGTCTGTTGAATGTATGGTCATAGGCGAGGTGAGTAGGTATACATGTAGCTATTATATTCATGAATGATGTGAATAGTTATACTATGTGGTCATGGATGGGGTGTCCATGGTGAGGTGCATATATGGTGAAGTGTGATGTGAACATGTTTACAGTGAGTGGCTGTCTGGTCATTGAAATGGTGTATGGCCATAGCGAGAGAGGCTACACTGTCATGTATGTCTATATGGAGTGACTGTGTAGTCAGGGGAGGGCTGTACATGTGTATACATTGGGTGGCTGTATTGTCATGGGTGGGTGTATATGTATACATATTTTGGATGTATGGTAATGGATGGGTGTATGTATAAATATGGTGTGGTTGTATGGTTATGGGCAATGTGTATATGTGTACATGGAATGACTGCACGGCCATTGTTGAAATGTATATGCATACATGGAGTACACGTTGATGGCCACTGGCGGCTAGTGTATATAGCGAGTGACCTCATGGTGATGGGTGGGATGTATATGTTTATATGTATGGCCTATTGTATTGCCATTGGTGGTGTGTACAAGCATACAGTGAATAGCTGAATGCTCATGGAGACGGTGTTTAAGTATACAGCGAGTGGCTGAATTGTCACGGTTGAGCTGTATATGCAAGTCTGAAGTGTACGAATGGCCGTGTGTGCGGGGTATTGGTATATCTAGAAGGGCTGTATGGCCATTGCTGATATATATATACACACCTGGAGTGACGCTGTGGTCGAGGGTGAGGTGTATAATATTATGTATATCATGAGTGACTATATGCCATTGCACGGCCAATTTGTATATAGGGATTGACAGTATGGCAACATTAATGGTGGGGTGAATTGATATACAAGGAGTGACTATGATCACGAATGTGGTTTATGCGTATACAGCGAGAGGCTGAATTGTCAGTGATCAGGAATATATGCAAGTCTGGAGTGTGTGAATGGCCGTGTGCGTGATACTGGACATTGATATATCTAGAAGGACTGTAAGGCCATTGTTGAGATCTATATGCATATACCTGGAGTGACTATATGGTTTTGGTTGGGCGTATATGTATATCTTTAGTGGCTATATGGCCACGGGTGTCGCAAATATGTATATATATACTGGGAGTGAGACTGTATGACAACTGTATGATCATGGATGTAGCGAACGGGTATACCGGGAGTGACTGTATGGTCATCGGTGGGGTTTATATGTATATCTTTAGTGGCTATATAGTAGGGCCCGGCGAAGGTTCGAGATTCGATTCGATTCGATATACTCCCGATGATTCGATTCGATTCGTTATCATTCGTCCGATTCGTCTCAAAACGAATCTTAACAACATCAAATATAACACGCAAAGATCGTGCCATTTTTATCGCTGTCATCGGGAAAAAATAGCAGCACTACCTCTACTTAAGCCAATGGCAGAGGAAACGTCCTTTTTGAGCGCGGATCGTTCGATAACTGTATCAATGGTGGTCCCATATATCCAGAATCTGACTAAGCAGTTGCGACTCAATGACGCCAAAGGCGTGAAAAAGTTCAGAGAATAACTTTCATGCACAACTTCGATCCAGATTTGATCTCACCAAACCCCCACCTGCTCGCAGGTTCATACATGGATCCGCGATTTAAAAGTAATACAGAAATGTTTAGAACAGGGCTTGACCCACTATGGACTCCATGAAACAGAGCAGTCTACTAGTATTGGCAATGCAGTTAATAAACCGGTAACTCCACCTACCCATAGTTTAGTTGACGCTATGTTTGATGACGTTGAAGCTGCCCACGAGAGGGACAATGTACTGGACCCTGGTGACAATTCATTATATGTATGGCTAACCACGGAAATGGGGGCATACTCGCGTGTTGGGTTATATTAAAAAGGGATGAATCGCCACTGGAGTTTTGGAAATCGAACCAGTCGTCATTGCCTTTACTCGCTACAACTGCGAAGGTTATACTCGGTATTCAAGCGACGAATTGTTCCAGTGAGATAGTAACGGACCAAAGGCATAGTCTCTCCAACTATAACGCGGAAACGTTAATCTGGGCCCGCAACAACTCTAACTAACTATTTCCGTCACTGGTACAAACTGCAAAAGCCAATGAAATTTGGAGTGAATAGTTTGGTCGCTTAAATTTCAAGTATATACACGATTACATGTGCTAACTGCTAATTTCGCAGCTTTTGCGAGTAAATGCAGAGATGACTTGTTGAGTCTCGTACGCTTTCCAAAACCCCAGCGAATATTTTTTCCAGGGAGATAATCGCACATGGTGAAAACAAATCAACTAGTTAACGAATATTTTGTAACGTTTATTCATAAAATCGATGTTTATTCACTACAAATTTGTCCCAGTAATTGAAGTCAGGTTTTATATGATTTGATTCGAAGATTCGATTCGATTCGATATCATTCGGCCGATTCGATTCGAGATTCGATTCGAACCAAAAAGTCCGATTCGCCGGGCCCTACTATATAGCTATGCAAATGGCAAATACATATACATGGAGTGACGACTGTATGACCTATGGTGAGGCGAATAGGTATACAAGAGGTTACTTTGTGTTCATGTATGTAGTGAATATGTATACAGGTCGTGTGATGTGTAGGAGTATACCTGGTGTGTTTGCATGGTTATTCACGGTTATAGGGCCATGCGTTGGTGTATGGGTAAACACAAGTGTGACTGTATGGTAATGGGTGAGATGTATCCCTATACAGCGAGTGGCACATGGCCATTTATGTGGTGTCAATGTATATATGGAGTGACTGCATGCTCATGTGTGATTTGTACTGGTGCACCTTTGGGTGACTATAGCTTTCCACAATAACTCAAGGATATGTTAATCGATAGAGTTAATATCAGAGTGTTCTTCACATTAATTGCGTCTTATATGCAATGTGATGAAAACGGCTTTCCTGACAAAATAGTTAATCAATTTTGATGATTGTGGGCCAGAGTAGCCACATAATGATCCCTTTCAATTCAGTTTCAACGTTCTGTCCGTTTCCGTTAAAAACATGGACATAATCCCAAAAGAGGTGTTCGGCAAAACCCATAATGCATCACTTAAAATGAATTTGTCGTGCCTCACAAGGTGCTGGGACAACCAGAATATAAGATTTAATTGTCAGTTGATTAAGTAGCATGTTTAATAACCAAGTCAGTTACAATTTGCCACCATTTCGGAACAGCAGAGAATAATGTTCGGAATATAAACTTTTAACCAAATTTGGTTGCCATTTTGCAAGTCATCTTGAGTAATATTGTCGAAAACACCACACTATGACACATTTAATGCATATCAAAATAAAAAGAACCTTTGATACCAAAGATAGTTCCATTTAACTTTTTTTTTAAATGGTCCAAACATGAAAAGTAATTTTTTACCGAGTTTGATGCTGTTTGTGATAGAAAAAATCCCATAATTCTGGTAATTTCATAATAGTAAACAGTAAAAATTAATCAAGGTGCATAAGAAATGTTGGAATTCAATGTATATAAGACAGTATAGTCAATTGTGTGCATCACCACAACTTGTAAGCGGTTGCATGGCACGCTGGGATACTAATTACCATTTTCCATATTTTGGCGGCCATTTTGACAGCCATTTTGAGCCAAACTGACAATTTTGGTACCATTGAGTTCGAATATCAATAAGATATAGAATGCATCACTTACATTGCACAGTTCTTCCCACTTATTGGTGAAATATGACTAGAAACCCAATGGAGATCTTTTGTGGAATGTTATACAGCGTTTTGTAATATCGAATGTTTGAGTGATCGGAAGGGGTGTGGACCCAACGAACAGCATATTTCATTGCTCCAATGGTCAGTTAACATGCTAAATACAAAATAAAGTCACAATTCTCAATCAGTTCCAAACCACAGAAACTTATCTTAAAGATATTATTAAAAAACGTAAAATGTTCACTTCCGGTCGCCATTTTGGCGGCCATCTTGGACGGGGAGTTCCAATTTTGACACATAAAGGTGGCGTTATGTCTTAGCTTCACAAAAATATATACATGTGTATACATATGGCAAGACGTTCTCAAAAAAATTGCATCAAACTGACTTATTTGAAAATGGCAGCCATCTTGGACGCCATCTTGAATTACATAAAATGCTCAGAGCGGATTTTAGCGGATTTTGGATATGTTATAGAGGAGAGCTTCCTCTTCAAAGTGGTATAAAAAACAACTTAGTCCGAATTTTTTCTAGGTTGACCCTAAAATTTAGTTTATCGACCAGACTATTATGCCATTTAGCTGGCTGTTGGTCATACTTTGGCCGTTTGAGAATCGTAAAGATATAGTTATTTTATGGGCATTTTAGCTCATACTCACCTGAAAGAGACCCAAGAGAGCTTTGGTGATAACATATCTTCATTCTTATGTGAATCATTCTGTGGAAACTTGGATATTGTTCTAATAAATCATATTGCTTTGTAACTGTTTGTCTGTGGTCACTTAACGATACTCAGTGGGCTCATACATTGATAGTCCTACTAGGGATTAAGAGGATTCACAACTTCACATATGGAGATCAAGCCAAGACACAGACTCAAGCAGTAAAGAACAGACAACAGATTATTCAAGAAGCAAGATCCAAGAATCCACAGATACATTTCCTGTAACGTTGAGGTTTGGGGCAAAGATAATTATCGACGCTACCCAGAAGTAATTACAAGAACCCGGACCACGTTACGAATCATATCTCTACTCCCATTGAATCATATATGTACCCCCATTGAATCATATATGTACCCCCATTGAATCATATATGTACTCCCATTGAATCACATATGTACTCCCATTGAATCATATATGTACCCCCATTGAATCATATATGTACCCCATTGAATCATATATGTACTCCCATTGAATCATATATGTACTCACATTGAATCATATATGTACTCACATTGAATCATATATGTACCCCCATTGAATCATATATAAACCCCCATTGAATCATATATATGTACCCCCATTGAGTCATATATGTACTCCCATTGAATCATATGTACCCCCATAGAATCATATATGTACTCCCAGTGAATCATATATGTACTCCCATTGAATCATATATGTACTTCCATTGAATCATATGTATACCCCTATTGAATCATATCTGTACTCCCATTGAATCATATATGTACTCCCATTGAATCATATATATACCCCCATTGAATCATATCTGTACTCCCATTGAATCATATCTGTACTCCTATTGAATCATATATATATACCCCCATTGAATCATATATGTACTCCCATTGAATCATATATATATACCCCATTGAATCATATATGTACCCCCATTGAATCATATATGTACTCCCATTGAATCATATATATACCACCATTGAATCATATATGTACTCCCATTGAATCATATATGTACTCCCATTGAATCATATATGTACTCCCATTGAATCATATGTACCCCCATTGAATCATATATATACACCCATTGAATCATATATGTACTCACATTGAATCATATATGTACTCCCATTGAATCATGTGTACCCCATTGATTCATATATATACCCCCATTGAATCATATATGTACCCCCATTGAATCATATATGTACTCCCATTGAATCATATATGTACTCCCATTGAATCATATGTACTCCCATTGAATCATATATATACACCCATTGAATCATATATGTACTCACATTGAATCATATATGTACTCACATTGAATCATATATGTACTCCCATTGATTCATATATATACCCCCATTGAATCATATATGTACCCCCATTGAATCATATATATATATACCCCATTGAATCATATATGTACCCCCATTGAATCATATATGTACTGCCATTGAATCATATATGCACCCCCATTGAAGCATCGATCGATCACGACAGCGGAGTGTTCCACTTCACACTAACTATGAGTATATATATACTAATACTCATTGACGAACAGCTATATATATATAGTTCCATTATATTAGGAAATGTTACGATAATAAGCTCACCAAACGACCATCGTTTGTTGAACTTATTATCTCAACATTTCCCACCAATAAATATCAATCATTCTGCTCTTGTATTTGTTTTTCTCTCTCTGTGTCTGCATTTGTTTACTGGTCGAACACCCCTCTACATGAATAATAGACCGTTCAAATACATACTATTATAACTGAATGTGAGAATCCATTTAGAAAAGGAAGGGTTAATTAGCCTACATCGGAATGATTCGTGAATGATTAATAAAGGGTGTTCCTAGCTGGTCCTTTATGGATTTGGTAACAATAATGAGCGTTTGTCTCAAAAGCTGTGTTTAGCTTTTACTGACGATTTGTTTTATGGTTGTAAATCGGGAGTATATGCTATTTCTATCGGGTTATATATCCACAGGAGCTTGGAATTTGGTCAAAACCCCTCTTTTATTGGCAGAACCACCAATAAAAGAGGGGTTTTGACCAAATTCCAAGCTCCTGTGATATATCTATCTGTATACAATTTGTTTTAGCCCTACTACTTCTGCAGATGAATGTGGGTAAGTGTTCATAAATACAACAAGACATTTTTTGAAGAAAACAAATTTATTCAACATTGTATTCTGAGGTCTTGTCAGCGAGTGAATGTGGTGGACACACATCCCCAGTCATATCGTAGGATTTTATTAAAGGTGGATTATCTCTTTGTAAACATGTATTATATAGTTACCGGGGTATAAAATATTAGATCTGAACCGAAGACTCCTGTCGGAAATGCTTCTATCGATTAATATTAATTTTATTTCGAATAATTTCTGGTCTAAAAAGGTGTGGTTGTTTAGCTAACGAATAGTGGTTATATATAGAATACACCCATAGTAGCCGAGAATAACAAATTTTCACCACAATTGTTACGGTTCCTGATGATTGAAAATAATCATTTTTGTGACAAAATCACGCATAATTATAGATATCTTGAATATATTAAACTTTCCTGAATGAACAGAGGCTGCAGAAGTGTCGTGTTATCGAAACCTGAACTCTAGACCACAATTAACTCGGTATTAGCGAGTTAACGCGTAAATACCAACATGTTACCACTGAAAATCAAGCCACGTGGACGCAATTTCTTTGTTTTTCGTGGCGTATAAAATATGAAACGCATTCTGAAGACAAACACTGACTATAAAGTGTACCCGTGTTATTCTTTTGTAAAATAGCTGAGAAAGTATCCCGATAGGGGTTGATAATTGGGAGCTGTGACCTCGTAATCAACACGGGTGCGTGTTACGGTTCTATTTCAAACCGATCATGGCTGTGACGGTTCTGTCCATGATATTTATTCGAACGATTTCTGCACTTGGGTCCGAAAATCGTCTTGTGTATCTGACATTTTAAACCAGATAATGACTGTAGCTTATGTAATTTGCATAATAGAACAGGTATATTAAGAAATAGCACAATAAATACCTAATACGGGAGATTAAGTGACATTAATAGGCAGAAATGAAATATTGAAAGTCCCGATGAGTATAGTATCACAATCATGCCCGCCTATATAAATGACAAATGGTAATATAAATCTACCCTCAGGAGAATATGATATGTTATATTCATTTACTTAATCTGGGCATTATTGAAAGATCCAGGTGTGACAATATTTTAATGCCAGCGCCATCATATTGCCTCCTCTGAAGTCCACATGAGGGACATTTACACATGTTTGTCGCCTAGACATGAATATAACTTATGAAATCACGTTCAACTGAATCACTGATAGGTTATGACGTGATTGGGGTGGTGGGGGGGGGGGCTTGGGGAGGGGGTGCTTAATTGGTGTCTATCCCCAACTTTGGTCAAAATGTTCAACAGTTACAAATTTCTTATCTTACAATAGATTTGTTTGAAATTTAACTCCAACAATATGTTGAAATTGTTCTCTTAATTTGATTTGACAACAATTTAATAGTGGGGATTTTGTCGTTTTTAGACTAACATTTGCATTCTTTCCTACACTTTAAACATGTAATCAACCATATTTGACATATACAAATGGACACCTCTTCTTTAGAGTTGATCCAAAACTCATGATGGGTGGACATGAAGTAAGGAGCAGGTGTGATCTAGTTTTCTATATCACATTTACCCCCCCCCCCCAATTGGCAAGAAACTGGTTTAATGGACAAATAATATAATTCCATTTAATTAGTATGCTTTGTATTAAATAATGTATGCTCTTTTGCAAAATAAATCATCTCTCTCTCCATCTGTTTGGAACATTTCCAATGTTGTGGGGGTGGGGGCGCCAGGTTGGAAAATTCCAACACTTGGGAATCTTGAAGCCAGTCTATATATTTTTTTGCAATTTTCAGGTTCAGATATCCACATTGTCTCACTGGGCCCATGTATCCTGAGTTTCTCCCCCGGTTTGCTTGGTGGCCAATCAAAGGCTACTGATCAATTCACTTCAGAATGGTATACAATCTAGAGCTATAATGTGTCATGCATTTGGGGAAAACCAAAGCCCAGGCCTTGTGCATGAGTTTGGTCTGTTTCAAGGGGATGGTGCGGTTGGAAATTCCAAGGTGGACGCCCCAACATTGGATACTCTCCAGCCCATGTCCCTGGTCACTTGATAGTTGACACGTTAGTAGCGAGGAATAATAATGTGCCTTGTAATAGCCAGGTTCAGACACCCATAACACTAATTTTTAATGATTCATTTGTATGAATGTTTAGCTAATAATTCAAACATTCTGTTACTGCATGTTGAATTTAATAGCTGAGCATTCCTACAAATGAATCAATAGGATTCAAGTCGCTGCTCTTTATAGCACATTTAGTCATCAAAGAATTAACATCCATATAATAATATTTGTAACTGCATGATTCTTTTCTCTTTTTTATATGTTACTGCTTGTTGAACTTAATAGCTAAGAATTCCTACAAATTAATCAATAGGATTCAAGTCATTTCTCATTACAGCGCATTTAGTAACCAAAGGTTTAACATCCATATAATAATATTTGTAACTGTAGGATTATTTGCTTTTTTATATCTTCTAATCAAAAATCAGAGATTCCTAGTCAATCTAAAATATGATTGAATGGAAGATTACCGTGCTTGTATATATATGCTTTAATAGCTGCATATTCTAGAATTCTAGAATTTAACCTAGATAATCAGCATCCAGCAAGCGGGTGCCCGACATAAACTTCATAAACTGCGTAATCAGAGCATTGTATTGGGTGTCAACTAACTTTTAACGTCTTATTTTTGGCCTTTTGTTGAGTAAAATACGTCTACGAAAATAGACAACACTAGCCGATGTGCCCGGCCCTCTTCGTCTGGGCTATTTAGGGATTTTTTTGTGATCGTCTCCGCCTGGGCAAACTATTGTTCGATCGGCCCGGAAACATGCCTATATGAGCGAATATGGTCAATGTCAAAGACATGGTCGCACGTGAAATTGGACCCACCCAAAGTAGAACCAGCTACCAAATTTGAGTGGGATCGGTTGAGGTCCAGAAACATGCCTATATGAGCGTATTTGAGCGAGTTCATGGTCAAGGACACGGACGCACGTGAAATTGCACCCGCCCATATTGTTCCCCGGATCAAAGTAGGCCTATACACCAAATTTGAGTCGGATCGGTCGAGCAGTTTTTCGAGTCTATAACACAAATACATACATACAGAAGTTCCAAAATATATAATAGATAAAATACAAGACAGATAACTCTATATATCCCGTCTACGCTCACGCTTTACGAAGTCCAGCGCAAAGAAATTTCACTATTGTTAACCGGCTGTTGACTCATGGAAATGTCAGGCCTGCAAAACGCGTTATTTTTCAAACTAGCTGGCGACTTTGTGAATTTTGATAGGCATAACACAGCTTATTGGATAAGCATAGAAAGGCAGTGTAATTCGTCGAAATTAATGACAAGTGGTGCAAATTTCAACTTAATGCATAGTTTGTTGTGTTTATCTTTGTATACTTTCACAAAATTGGCAGTTTGAACCATGTACCATGGCAAATATTAGCAATAGTTTTACCCGTATAGAACGATTAATGAGGATAGAACCGACTCGATCAGGAGAGAACCCAAACAATAATCAAAACTCGCGGTTCTTGTCGTTGTTATTACTCGCACAATAAATGTTTCGTTATTAACACGCTCATTGGTGCCACAGATTGTTATGGGATCGAAAATAACTAATCGAATTATCACCTATATGCCTCAAAATTGCGTTTTAACTGTCAAAAAGTCGTGAAAATGTATAATTTCGATCAGTAAGAACCGTCACAAATCAGGCAAGAACCATCACAACCCGGCGATAGAACGATTTCCGATGTAACAGTTCCTACACAGTGCAGTAGGGTGTAAAGATGAAATTTACAAAACAGTAACAGTAGCATAGCCAATTATGGTATAAATACTGTTAACAGAGACCAGAAATTTGATTGTGTAATTTTGTCAAAATAAACGTTAATTATACTCATTATCCCTTATATCTATGGAATAAAACAATGCAACCAATCAATCTGGGACATTTGACGTTCGGTACGTAGCCATAGGAAAAGCCTAATGCTCCATATCGCTATATGGTATCACCCGAATGGTCTGTTCTAAAAATAGACAAATAAACGGTCCCAATAAAATAATCGAAATAAAATCAATATTAATTTTTAGAAGTCTTTCCGGACAGGGGTCATCAGTTCATATTTATTATTTTATACCCACGCAACTATTTCAAATTTGTTATTTAAAGAGATAATCCATCTTTAAAACCCGAAGTATCTGAACCGTACACATTTAATCACGTGATAATATTGCTTAATGACAAGAGTCGCGCTGGTGCAGCATTAACGATCATGTGCCAGTGCATTCTCTTATATATGCGAGTATCCCACAGGGAGCCTCGCATATATAAGAGAATATATGCAATAACATACAAGGTCATGGTAAATATTGCTAGGCCAATGTATTCTCTTTTATATTCGAGGCTCCTTGTTGGAGACTCACATATATAAGAGAATGCATTGGCAGATGTTTTCGCAAAATTCCAGAACGCTCCAGTCATGGAAGGGTTAAAATGATTCATGGTGCTGATCCATGCATATGGCTCTAATATAGTTTATTGTTGACACAATGAAATAGCATTACTGTTATAGCATAGTATCTGAGTAAATTTCCAAATAAATTACGACAATGCCACACGTATCTCTGAGCACAGTGGTCCGGGAACTTATTTTATAATAAATTAAAAAAAAAAAAGGTTCCTGGACCCCTGTGTCTTTGAGGGTATATCTCGACACTTTTTATTCTGAATCAACAGCAGTGGTCTTCTGGTGACATTCAATATCGAAAAGGATATTTCAGTAACTGCTATATACCACAAAGACACGAACGAATTACATTTTTATTTTCATGTTTTTTTTTCCATTGATAAATATAATCATATCTAACTTGTTTGGCGCTAGTACATAGCTAGTATTAACCCTTTTATGACGGGAACTGCGCTGGTGCATCATTACATATCATGTACCAGTGTATATAAGATACATGCACTGGGCCGGGAACATACGTCACAATTTCTCGAAAAGGGCGACAAAATATGTCTCACTTCGAAGTGAATTTTCATCGTTCTTCGCCTATATAAATAACTCAACCAAATATATTGATATGTATCAATAATCCAGTCCCCATATAAATATGACTGTTGAGAGGATTTATCCCTTTCATGACGGGAGCTGCGCTCGTGCATATTAAAGACCCTGTGCCAGTGCATTATCGTATAATTATATGCGAGTCTCCAATAGGGAGCACTGGTTTACAAGATCAAGGTAAATATTGTTAGGCCAATGCTTCTCTAATATATGCGAGGCCCCTATGGGCGACTCGGATATATAAGAGAATGCGTTGGCACAAGGTTTTCGCAAAATTTCTGGAAGCTCCAGTCATGAAAGGGTTAAGTGTTCAAGTGACTTTAATTTTAATGTTTCGAAGTTCAGAAATTAGAACGCCAAAATTATTAATAACGGTGAATCTGTTCTATATTCGTTCTTTCGTTTCGGCAGAATGCGGGATGAGTTGTTGGGATAGCTCGTTAGTTTAAACTGGCTTGCTGATATCTTTGGAAATATAGAAAAACCGAATGCTGAAATTTCCAGCCGTGATAAGTATCTTGTCGCCATTTCGTGAAAATTATGACGTAGATTTCAGGCCTCGAGCATGTGACTTTAGACACTTTTTCGAAGACTGGGGATGGCGATCATCGCAGAAGAAATAGTAAACACAAGGGGACAGCTCTGCCAGCAGAGGCCTCGTATATGTATCGCCCAAAGATCAAGTAATCACAGAAAACTATACATATATCAACATAATTATACATTCCATTCAGTTAGACATCAAAAATAGCGTTCTAATTGACACTAATTTGCTACCGTCATATAGCCCTCTTAAACTGAGTTCTATTTATTTGTATTAAAGGCATGACACAAGGCATCGACCTCACGCATATTTACTGTCAATCTTTTAGCCATCTAGCACTTCTGTTTCCCAGATTACGTTAACTGGTATGGATCATTCACACAGCGCTTCGAAATGATATGCGCTAACCCTTTGTCATAATTATATTGTTTTGACACAGTTTCTCGCCCGTTTCAACTTGGGTAGGCCTTTAACATATTGTTATATCAGCGATGTAATATATATATAGAACCACCAGTTGTAACCGAATCACCTGAGTCATCGGAAATCTAAATATTTTAATGCTGCAATGTCTGGACATTTCAAGTTGTACCGGGACAGTGTGAAGTCTATACTGTTATCCTTAAACGATGGAGTGTAATTGAGTTTTCCCGTGTAAAGTGTGAAGCACACCTTGAGTCATTTGAGACTATGCATATGTTATCGTTCACACTGATGTTTGGAAATCAAAATATTTCAGGGCTCCGGTTAACTGTATTACGAAACACTCTTTTGTGTGATATTGATTTGCATACCATGTTGAAAAAACCGGTCGGATTATGTCCGGCCGTCTGTTAAAATGTTTTGGTTTCGGCCGATAACTCCAGTTTTGGATTATTTGATCTGAACGAAAGTTCGTATGTGTAATTCCGAGCTAAAAATACAGACCAAGTTCGAATATGGTTTAGTCGAATTATTTTTACATGAGTTACGACCATTTTTTCGACTTAGAATTTGACCGCATTTTGGCATTGATATTAGTGGTATATCAGATATTATTTGAACGCTCAAATTGTTATTGTATTTTGAGGTAGTGCAATTCGAAATGGCTAACGGGCGTATTTTCCACGCCCTATAGCGATGCTCTTGTTTGTCCATTTGTTTCCTATAGATTAAAGTTACTCAATCCGATCAGACGCTCCTAAATTACTATTTATTTGGCTTCGGGGGTAAATTATATTTGATTCGAGTCGAGGAACCCACCAATCAAAGCTCAGAATGATCAGATATCGAATTTTGAGTTTTGTTATTTCTCGAGATAATAATATGTGGCCCAGAAACGCGTGGTCATACGGACGGCCTCGGACAAATTGCGGATGAAGATGGATAACTCTAAAATCGAGTGGTAATACGGCCAAATTTCGTGATACTTTTGTGATAATACGGCCATATTTTGTTAAACTAATTGTTGATAAATAACAAGTTTTGAGAAATTTTATACCATAGTTGACAGTGGTTGGCATAATTTTGTTGCAATCAATCGATTCTGATAACTAAATCGTATTTTGAAGAAATGTTGTTGTTGTTGTTGTATCTTGATGATATGGGGACCTTCTGATCGGATTGAGTACCTTTAAGTGTTTTAGATGGACACCAATAATTATGTTGTTACTTTTTCATTAACAAAACGACATTATTTGGTATATGGGTGCAGTTTAAAGGTGGATTATCTCTTTGTAAACATGTATTATATAGTTACCGGGGTATAAAATATTAGATCTGAGTCGAAGACTCCTGTCCGGAAAAGCTTCTATCGATTAATATTCATTTTATTTCGAATATTTTATGGTATAAAAAGGTGTGGTTATTTAGCTAACGAACAATAGTAGTTACTGTTAACAGAGACCAGAAATTTTATTGCGTAATTTTGTCACAAATAAACGTTAATTGTACCCATTGTCGCTTATAACTATGAAATAACAACATAGAACCAATCAATCTGGGACATTTGACGTTCGGTACGTAGCCACAGGAACAGCCTAATGTTCTCTATCGCTATATGGTATCACCCGAATGGTCTGTTCTAAAAATAGACACATAAACGGTCCCAATAAAATATTCGAAATAAAATCAATATTAATTGATAGAAGCCTTTCCGGACAGGGGTCTTCAGTTCATATTGATTATTTTATACCCACGCAACTATTTAACATTTGTTATTTAAAGAGATAATCCATCTTTAAATGTCACATTTGGCTTCCAACATTTTTTCAATGCACAAAGCAAAAAGAAAACTGTTACATTATATTGTGCATGTAGTTGTGGCTAGAGGTCTGGAACCATAAAACATGACACATCATGACATATATCCTATGGCATTGTGGTAGTGACGGTCGAAAACTAAAGAAACTATCTACTGGGTCTCGCATTTGTGGTACAACTACCGACACATAAATCAGAATTGCTTGGCTGTTGCCAATTCGTCAAATTGAATTAAACATTGATAGAACACATGCGAATGGACATATTCTGTCTCCATAGGAGATTGTATAATGGAAAATTTGGGATAGGAACAATTCTGAAAATGACCTATATACACAGATAATAACTTATATACACTGAAGTTAGACAGTAAAAATCAGGGTGCAGTCTTTGAAAAGCCAACCGGACTTATACACTAGAAGACGAACTGGGTCTATTTTTGAAAACAGGAAATGGGAGTGTGTGTTATTTTGAATCCATGGAACCCATATTCCATAATCATGAGCACATTACGAAAATTTCGATAATTTATTTTGCTTCCCTGGGTTGCACCGTGTCCAGCAAAAAGTGAACCTCTATATATTCTTTCATATTGGATTCTCCAAAGTTTTTCCATACATTACACACAATCTTAAAATTGGCATTCTAATAATCCAAATCCATTTCAACATGATCATAATATCATCGACCGAAGAAAGACATCAAAGAGTTAATATCACTGATCATTATTCGGAACATTTTATGAAGAATTGAACAAGTTTGAGATTCGATCGATGCAGGGGCGGCGGAAGCTACAAAAAAGTGGGGGGGGGGGCACCAATTTAAAAAAAATATATACTGCATGTATGAATTAAAAACTGTTCAAAAGTGCGACAGCGCAAAGACTGTTTAGTATTATGTTATTCGGGCTTTGTTACTGTTATGAAAGATGAAAACCACAGGTTTGAGGTTTTATTGAAGACACTAAAATTTAAACCTTTGATTGGTATGATGAATGTGATTTTAATTGGACAAGCTGCTGTGTCCAAGACATGGCCCTGGTGGTATCCTTTGAAGACATGGGGTCTACAAAGAACTAAAAGTCTGTAGTAAAATTCCCAGAGGGCAATTACTCAGACACAGTGTCAATATTGACCAAGCAATTAACTTACTATCTTGCTAGGCATTGGCCATAGTGGCATAACTGCTAAGATTAAACACATGTGTCTAGTAATGGCATGTTTCCTTTGGAATAAAATTATTTTCTCCAATGTATTTAGTATTGGAATATACCCATAATTGGGGGGAAAAGTGGGGGGGGGGGGGCACGTGCCCCCTGTGCCCACCCCCCGGCTCCGCCGCCCCTGGATCGATGCCTGGTGCGTAGGCTTGTGCAAGAGGCTTGCATACATCACTCGGACAATATCGAATTTCCATTGAACACATGTAAGGTTGACATTCGACCGGAAGTCTATTTGATATTAACCCTTTACCCAACAGAACGGCCCTGTGCCAATGCATTCTCTTATATATGCGAGTCGACCATAGGTCGCCTCGCATATATAAGAGAATGCATTGGCTTAACACATTAAAAATTATAAAATTGTTAAAGAATGTAAGAAAAAATGGTAAAAAGTGTTAAAAAAAGATTTTTTTTAGGCCAATGCATTCTCTTATATATGCGAGGCGACCTATGGTCGACTCGCATATATAAGAGAATGCATTGGCACAGGGTATAACTGTAACTATCACAATGTGGTCAAGGAGCCGGTTCCAATGATATCCATATTTGTATGGTTTTATTGAGACAGACCCAAGATATTTTAGGCTGTTGAAGCTTTATTTGGCCGGTTTTGGCCGGTTTGTTGGGTAAAGGGTTAATCCAAATGGGTACATAATTTCAAACGAAATTAACACATCAGAATCAGATTGGCAGAAAGACTACCCTATGAAGGAATCGCGAACCGCCAGAAAGACTATTTTCTCAAAAGAGAAATCGGGATTGAACGATTAAACAAATTTAACTCTCCTTGGCCATGTGAGTTTATCACGTGACCGTAGTCAGAATCACAGAAATTAAAATAGATGCATGTATTGTCGTCCTGAAGTGAACGTCGAATGAACTCAGGGTGCGAATCACGACTTCGAGTGAGTGGCTAGCAGTTCCTGATAAACATGTGACATTAAGAATCTCTGATAAGAGTCTTTCTCCATCAATGCTTGCACTCTTTTCTGTGCATTTGTGAAAGTTTCCCTCGTTGGATGATTGATATTTGCTATGATATCCAGCCTCGTTTTCGAGTCCAGGTTAACCTGAAAATAACATATTAAAGACATATTATGCACTTGTTCGGGTGCGTGCAATTGATAAGTTAGTGCAGGTGCTATAATAATGCCAACCTGGGGAATGTAGCATTCTACTAACATCGCCGAACATTTCGACAAAATCGGTCATATCACTCCATAGAAAACATCGTTTGAATTACGCTCAATTGTAAATATTTACATCTTGATTCGGGACGCAACAATCGGCGATAAACTAACACAAATGATTTCGCCATTGGGAGTCATTGCACTTAATTAATATATAAGAATGACGGTGCGTGTTGTCAATTTTAATTAATAATCGTACAAAATAACTACTTTGAGGAAGATTATTCTCAATTTCTATTTGATGACCATACCGGAGTGTTTCACATCACTTTAATTAATCAGAAATGTAGAACATTTTCACTCTCCTGCTGTGATATGGGCGTAAATAAAGAGTTTAGTCGGTGTCTCCATCAAGAGTTTCGACTGCCAACTGAACCACTTACATGGGGCACGTGAAAGAAAACAAAAACGACAAAGATAATCGTCTGGTCCTAAAATATCTTTTAAGTTTTTATAATTATGGTCAGTCATTACTCATGTATCAGCCTTGTAATTAATTACAGTCAAAGTAGATGGCTTATAAAGGCATCAATAATTATTTGGTACATGTAGAATTTCTTGCAAGACGCGTCCATTTGTGCGTCCATTTATCCGTTAGAGAGAATTGTTGCAAGTAATAACACTAAAATAGAAAGATAGGGACTGACGAAGAAGAAAAAACCAAGTGCATGGCTTCGGCCGTTAATTTGTTGAGAACTCACCTCTCTCGGGGATTTTATAGCCACGAAATCTGAATATATCTGCTCCGCCAACATTGCCATCAAGTCTGACCTGCAGTGTTTATATTGCTCACATGATTGCCAAAACTCGATGTTCTCGTCGCTAAATTCGGATTTCAGAAAACCGCGGAATAACTCAACACCACCTGGAACGGTAATGAAATGAATATACATGTTTTGCAAACATAAACTTCGATGGAGTTAAAATTTAGGTGTTCACAACCACATTATAACTGTTGATGGTAGAGGTCGGAATATTTCTTATTTCGACGTCTACGTGCAAATCACCCAATTTTAATTTAAAAGATGTTTTTTCCAGTATTCGCATTTTTTCTACAAATTGTGAATAGCCACCAAGATTCCAAGAACCAATTAATGGGTCCGTGTTATGGTTCTTTTTTTGAAACTTTATTAGCAGTGTGGATCTTATTTGGATAAATTTATTATCAGTGTCAGAGGGCGATGCGACACACAATGTTCCACGGGTGGGTGGATGTCCAGATGCCAAAACAAGTATTATACAAGATCATGCAATTTTTATCCAAATATTTTGTTTTTATTTTATTTTATTTTAAACAGCTTGCAGGTGTTCTAGTCTAGTTTCTCTGTTGACTAGAAAGGAAGCATTTAAAGTAGTTTCACCAACCACTCTGATAGGAAATAACATTGGTGAAATTCACTATAACCGATGTTGAAAGGGGACAGGGCCAGATTATGACGTAGCTTTTCTCAACGACCAACATGGTTATTTCAGATTCGTGAAGAATAATGTCAATTCTCATATTTTAATAAAGACTATAGACTAATAAACAAACGAAAAGGTTCCTGTAACAATGATTTATGGGTATACATAAAGTAATCATAATGTCAATTTGGAGCCATTTTAAGCAGCCATAATACTACAGTAGTCTTATCACCCCCCCCCCCCCCCCCGATAGCATTTGACCTTACAGTGGCCGAAATCTATACAAAATAAATGTAGTTCTATGCCCCTTACATTCAATGGCATGCATTACGTATTAGCATTTTAATGGCGTTTGAATGCATTCATAAGGGTGCGCTATTTTTCAGGCCCTCGTGCATTGATGTGTTACGAACATGCAAGAAACAATCGTTATTAAGAAATTCCTTGACAACCATGCATGATTGTGGGAATAATTATTCTATTGCTTCAAAATTGATTAAAAGTATATCAAACTGTTCTTAAGGGTGGATACACACATGCATGTAATGTCTGTATGTAAAATACATGTATTTTACATGGCCACACCAATAATTGACAAAATTAATCACCTGCGCGCGAGAGGTCAATTTCACCAGTGAGTAGTTATAAGCCATTATCAAACAAACTGCCATCAAGAAATTTCAGGCCAGTCATAAACATGTCTTCTTTCATGGATGCCGAAATGAGTAATTCTTGTCTGATATATGTTGCTGTTTTTCACGAGTTATAATTCATTTCGAAAAGTGGATTAGAGCCGGTCGATTTTATACTTGATTTGTTTCTGTCATTTCTTGGAAACAGGGTCATCCAAAACAAAAATAAAATATGCAAAATTCTTTTATAGGATGATACCGGCTTGTTGAGATTTCTCTGATAATTTGAGAGCGAGCTCATGTGATAACATTAATTCAATTGGGATTGCAAATATTCATTATAGCGCCAAAAAATAATGCAGGTACAGCGTTGAAATTAAAAAGAGTGACACCCCCCCCCCCCCATTTATATATATATTTCTCAAGCCAAAGGTTGAACAAGCTCCTACCTGTCACAAGCTTGAATTATAACATTTTCGACCATAATCCATGATTGGGGGAGGGGCTGGTTCTCGAAAGCTTCCAATAACTGAGGGAGTTAATTGAATGTATCAGCCGGGATTATCTGGGCAAGAATTACAGTATGTTTTACTTAAATATTCCATTGTTGTAAATTTTGCGTATACATGTATAACTGTATAACACAAGAGATGAAAGGTGACGTAGTTGGGAACTCGTAGCTAGGCAACCCTTTCGCCGAATGAAGACAAACAGCAACACCATGCATTCAAATTTAAAGCTGTATAATATGTTCATAATTATATGAATAGCATAAATTGCTGCATATTAGATTAATCACTCGTAGAAAACAGACACGACAGACATGACTACGATATTTATAAAGCAGGGTGTCAGGACTCAGGGTGCTGCGTGCACACCCCCGTCGAGGAAATATGGTGAATTCGGTAGCTTCTGGGATAATATAGCTCCCCGTGTATGTTGGGGGTCATAGCCCCCCTGCGTTGTGGAAGAGGCCATCACTGGTATTAACATCAATATAATACTGACAATGATTTAAACAGAACATCGACCATTTCAGTTATCGCGCGAATAATTATTTTAAGCGGCCTGACTACTTCGTCCCAGTCAACGGCTCTTCAGCGGTTCAGAGTTTAACTCACTGTGGTCAAACACAGTCGCAATGATTGGGTTGTCAGTGGACACATATTACACGGTGTGTATGATCCATGTAAAACTCGAAATACACGATATTTACAGAGATTACATGCATGTGTGTATCCACCCTAATCCAATGATAACTTGCACCATGTCATCTTCTTTGTTGGTGTATATCACCCCTTATTTAAAATAGTGGGTACCGTCCCTGTTATTCGAGAAAGATGGTACTATAAACTACGGTACCACTTAGAACAAAAACCAATACACTCCAACAAAGTGCCTGTTATCAGTCGGGAAAATCCTTTTTGTCCCTGTATTATGATTTAGCCAGTAGGTTTGAATCCGGTATGAAAACATTAAGAGTCAGTATAGAGTTACGTCGCTTTAGTTAGTTTTACCATCGTTAAATCTTTGTTTTGAAAGTAAAACAAATGAGGGGGTATGTCTTGGTTCGGTTCATAACTTGCTTGCTTGAATATGAAGAAACAGGAAGGTACGTATTGGTTTGAGTATGTTATATATTGACACAATGCAATCAATGTTGTAGACTTTAGCTTGGGTATAGGCAGCTGGGGCAGGTCTAGCAAAGGTGCACATTTTCTATTATTTTCTATTTGAGATAAAAATTAGTCCAAGTTCGAGTTTAAATAGATAAGGGAACATTGTTATTCATGGGTTCACTCGTAAACTTGCCGGACGGTCATGCTGAAGCCCTAAAAATATTCCTTTTCAATGTGCATGGTCATCTCATGTTTAACCGGCCGTTGACAGGCTTCGCAAAGGATATATTTCCATTTTACATATAAGTATAACATATACCAATGTCTCACTACCTTTGTAAATTGCGGAATGTTTCCATAGCAAAGGCACTGGAAGGAGCTCGTGAACATGAATATTAATACTCCGAACGCAAAAGCTACTGCCGACTTAACGAACGCGCAGCTGACTTTTTTCCGCACGGTAAACCTTGTCCAAACTCATTATGGAGAGGTTGGTTGATGGCTAGAGAAAAACCCAAAATTCTGCCGAAATCTCTTTGCATGGAAAACAACCTCTCCAGAACTACATATGACAACGCTGCAGTATGCAAACATTGCCACTCCTCATATTCCCAGACCTGTTGGGGATGTAATTTCGCGGCCGAATATCGGGAAATATAGGGTCTTATTGGGATAAATTAAAATTCTGTGTATACTGGGCGTCCAACATTATGGTGTGCTAATACATGTATAGTGTATATCCGCTATCGAACATGATCATGCAGTCTCCTGCAGCAATATGGTTCCCAGGCTATAGAGTGTCTCCGCGGGTGTCCCACCTTATTGTATATCAACTGTACGATTCCCTTGAGGCAGACCCCCCTTGAGGTAGACGACACAAATTTCCTAGTCAGTGAAATTGAATTAATTGCACTCGCCCCCCCCCCCCCCCAAGTTGGAATTTTCATTCTGTACCACAGACTTTCCAACTGTTGGAAATTTTCAACCTGACACCCCATAAGGTTTAAAATTTCCCAACTAATGGCCATTTCAGTCCAAAAATGCAGTGACTGTAAGTAAGCAAATATGTGACTTCTGATCCGAAAAAAAAATATTGACACTAAATACTGGTTCGCAAATCAAACTATCAGAACTCCCTGCACCTGTTTAAAGGTGGATTATCTCTTTAAAGAACAAATTTTAGATAGTTTCCTGGGTATGAAATAATCCGTATGAGTTGGAAATCCCTACCCGGAAACGCTTCTATCAATTAATATTGATTTTGTTTCGAATAATTTATTATAAAATGAGATGGTTAAGTGGGACACTTTATTGTTCTATTTTTAAACAGAGACCATTCAGGTGATACCATATAGCGATAGGGATCTTTAGAGTGTTCCCTTAGCTATACTCCGAACGTCAAATGTCCCAGATTGTTTGTTTGTATAGTTTTATTACATAGTTATAAGCGATAATGACTCTAATTAACGTTTATTTGCATGTGACAAAATTACATAATAAAATTTCTGGTCTCTCTTATCAGTAACCACTAGTGTTCGTTAGCTAAACAACTACAAGTCTTTCGACCAGAAAATATTCGAAATATAATCAATATTAATCGATAGAAGCATTTCCGGACAGGGGTCGTCGATTCATGTCTAATATTTTATACCCCGCTAACTATATAACACATGTTTAAAAAGAGACAGACCACCTTTAAAGTCGGGAATTTCCGACTGATTTTGTGTCGGGCATGGAATTTCCAACTGTTGAAAAATGTAACCAAGTTGGGGTGGGCCATCCCGGTCCCCGATGGTTTCTCGTATGTATTCAGGTTTCAATTCATTTAGGCACGGGGAGACTGCGCATATACAATATAGAGAGATTTCGCTTGTAGGTAATGGCATGTAACGTGTGGGCATTAAACCACCATTTTAGGAAAATGTCCAATCATAAACATGGTTTATTTTGTTTGGAAGACAGCTCAGGGTTAGTTATAATAGAATATATTATCACTCGAATATATAACCCGTTATAACTCAGCCGATTGCCAGAAATTTGTTTGACTTCAACTGCTACAGAGTATTCAACTTATTTATTAATATATATATCTATTATATATTTTGGAAGATCTGTGTGTGTGTCTGTCTGTCTGTCTGTCTGTGTGTTCGCGATGAACTCGAAAACGGCCCACCCGATTTCGATGAAACTTGGTATGTGGGGGTATTTTCGGCCGGGGACGAACATAGGCATATTAATTTGTCCGTGCGACGTCACCTTGACCTTGAAATCGGGTCATTTCAAGGTCAAACACCCGAATATCACGGGATTTCGATGAAACTTGGTATGCGGGGGTACTTTCTTATGGCGAGTCTCATAAGCATATTCATTTCCCCGTGCGACGTGACCTTGACCTTGAAATCGGGTAACTTCAAGGTCAAATCGCCAATTTTGATGGGATTTCGACAATATTTGATACGTGGGGTTACTTTTGTCCACTGATTGTTTTGGACGGGTCCAATCGTGACCCCGACCAGACCTTGACCTTCAAAATGATCAATTCAATGATTTCGATGAAACTTGGTATGTGGGGGTATTTTCGGCCGGGGGGTGGCATGGGCCTATTAATTTGTCCGTGCGACGTGACCTTGAAATCGGGTAATTTCAAGGTCAAACGCCCGAATATCACGGGATTGCGATGAACCTTGGTATGTGGAGGTACATTCGGCCGGGGAGTGGCATAAACCTATTAATTTGCCCGTGCGACGTGACCTTGACCTTGAGATCGGGTCAATTCAAGGTCAAATCGCCAATTTTGATGGAATTTCGACGAAATGTTATACATAGGGTTACTTTTGTCCACTGAGTGTATTTGACGGGTCGAGTCGTGACCCCGACCCGACCTTGACCTTCAAAATGATCAATTCAAGGTCAAATCGGGTAAAACCGGATGGATTTCGATGGGTACTTTTGTCGAGTACTTTTGTTCGGGCAGTGTTCTGGACGGGTCAAAGCGTGACCTTAGAAGGGATTTCGACGATATTTGATACATATGGTCACTTTTGTCCACTGGGTGTTTTGGACGGGTCGAGTCGTGAGCCCGACCTAACCTTGGCCTTCAAAATGATAAATTCAAGGTCAAATCGCGTAAAACCGGATGGATTTCGACGGGTACTTTTGTCGGGTACTTTTGTCCGGGCAGTGTTTTGGACGGGTCAAATCGTGACCCCACTTGACCTTGACCTTCAAAATGGACAATTCAAGGTCAAAGCCCGGACGAAGTCGGGTCACCTTCTAGTCTATTATATATTTTGGAAGATCTGTCTGTGTGAGTGTGTGTGTGTGTGTGTTCGCGATGAACTCGAAAACGGCTGAGCCGATTTCGATGAAACTTGGTATGTGGGGGTATTTTCGGCCGGAGCTGGCATGGACCTATTAATTTGTCATTGCGACGTGACATTGACCTTGAAATCGGGTCATTTCAAGGTCAAACGCCAGAATATCACGGGATTTCGATGAAACTTGGTATGTGTGGGTACTTTCGTATGGGGAGTCTCATAAGCCTATTCATTTACCCGTGCGACATGACCTTGACCTTGAAATCGGGTCAATTCAAGGTCAAATCGCGAATTTTGATGGGATTTCGACGAAATTTGATACGTGGGGTTACTTTTGTCCACTGAGTGTTTTGGACGGGTCGAGTCGTGACCCCGACCTGACCTTGACCTTCAAAATAATCAATTCGAGGTCAAATCCGGTAAAACCGGATGAATTTCGACGGGTACTTTTGTCGGGTACTTTTGTCCGGGCAGTGTTCTGGACGGGTCAAATCGTGACCCCACCTGACCTTGACCTTCAAAATTGTCAATTCAAGGTCAAAGCCCGGACGAAGTCGGGTCACCTTCTAGTATATATATATATATATATATATATATATATATATATATATATATATATATATATATATATATATATATATTGTTAACATTTTATGTAACGAGATGTACCCTATAATTGCAGGCATTTGTTTGAGTTGTCTCGTATTAATTGTCGCTATCACATGCTGCAATTTACCTTACAACCTCACGTCACACGTTACAAGCGGAAGCTCTCTACTTATATTCGTCCCCAAACGCAGCTCTTTGAATAATGCACATGGTTCTCAATATATGGGGTGTATATCTTGATACATAGGGGTCAGTTTCGACTGACTGCAGACGGAGGCCCGAAGCGGCTGTTGCAGCACGCAATTCCAGATTCAGTTGTGGTAAAATAATATTTCTACGAACACAACAATAAGGTATATAATAGGACAATAGCCGAGGGGCGAGATGTCATTATCCCGCGCAGATCGGCTCTCGAATCACTATGCATTGATTTCCAATGTGCTAATACCCAGTTCACGCACGGGATGTGATAGGTGAGCAAATTTTGCCCGCAGCACCAAGCGAGCATCTTGTTCGATAAAACTACAGAATCTGATCTATAAATATGGGATTGATGAAGCTGGGTCGATCCAGCACAGTGCCATGTAATAGGCGGGCATATATGCGTTATTTATATGGATTCGTGTAATTTTCAATTATATCACTGGCATATATCAATTATATTAACGCACGTTGGAATTACCTAATTATCCGTGGTCTTACTGGGATAAAAATACACAGCGATGTATGCAACGGAATATAAACCAAGTCCTCGTGATCATCCCAGAGATAGCTACTTAACCTTGCGTTATTAACCCAATAATACGAGGCAAACGGTGCATGGATGATATCTTGACGAGTTAAATGCGTAGGAAGCGTCGAAACAAAGGCAATATGTTTTATATCGGTCACCCCAACAGAGAGCAATATATATTGAAAGGAAATTACACGGAATCATATAATATATCACACCATATTTTCAGGGCATCGACAGGCTTGAGTAATTTTTGTGTCCATCGCAATTAATATTTCACTTTCTGGACTTCCATGGCAATAGCACAAGAAAGCATCCCGAATAAAGTTCCCGGCCCTAACGTTTCTCTTATTTTTAAACATGTATTCGGGATCCATGCCAAATTATATGAAACATATATTACTTCTTAAACGGACATGGTTCGTTCGATCGAACCCCGACATTATTTATGCATAATTTAATCAAACAATGGTATCCCAAAACATACCAGCGCGGGAGATTTCCGAACAAATTCGTCGATACAGCTCTGAAAATAGGGGTTCTGATTCTTATATATTTTTCGATAATTGAGATCGTTTCGTTTGTGTCGGTTCAATTTTTTTTAACCCTTTACCCAACAGAAGGGCCATGTGCCAATGCATTCTCTTATATATGCGAGTCGACCATAGGTCGCCTCGCATATATAAGAGAATGCATTGGCTTAACACATTAAAAATTATAAAATTGTTAAAGAATGTAAGAAAAAATGGTAAAAAGTGTTAAAAGACGATTTTTTTTAGGCCAATGCATTCTCTTATATATGCGAGGCGACCTATGGTCGACTCGCATATATAAGAGAATGCATTGGCACAGGGCATAACTGTAACTATCACAATGTGGTCAAGGAGCCGATTCCAATGATATCCATATTTGTATGGTTCTATTGAGACAGACCGAAGATATTTTAGGCTGTTGAAGCTTTATTTGGCCGGTTTTGGCCGGTTTGTTGGGTAAAGGGTTAATAGTCCGCGATCGCGTAAAAATTGCAACCATAGACCACGGGAAGAGCATCTACAGTTGTCGTCGCTCTGAAATGTTCATGGTACTACATAGATACTTTTGATGATTATATATAAGGGGGTTTCCACGCATATAGCCTATATCTGGGTGTGGCCAGTTTTGATGGACCTATGCAGAAAACTACTTAATTGTTAAACCTAAAGTATACAACGTGAAGGAATCTATTGTTATCTGAAGACCACAACATGCAAAATGATATAACAATAAAAATGTCAAAAAGATGATCATATTTTTGAAGGGAAATCTTGGGAGGAGCGTTCTAATGTTTGGAAATGAATAACTGCCATAAAAAGTACATGATCTGAACAACGAAGGGACTATTTAATTGAGAGCAACACTGTGGGCAGCCATTTTCAAGAACTGTATATGTTACAACGAAGAACCAGTCCAGTGAATACAAATTGTGGCACGACTTGGAGACATCGTCAGCTCATTGCAACGGGTAGATACTATAGATTCAGTACTCCCACGAGGCTGCAAATTCCACTTGCAGTAGACGAGGAACGCCATATCGTTTATTGTCATTATCGACTCGTTTATAAACTGCTCGAACCCTTTTGGTGCCATAGGCGTCAAGTCACCAAGAAGGTGTCAACCTACCGTTAACCGAGAATTCTAACATTTGAACATGACAAAATGGCTAGCATACGTGAACATGTTCCCTCTTGGTGAACAGCGACTTTGTGATTTTTGGAATGTTGACTCATCCCATTCAATTAGTGTCAATTCAAGCATGTAGCCACTCACCATATCATTAGTTATAAGATATGTTGGCCACATTTTAGAGGTTATCTTCCCAAAGTTGTATCGCATTCTCATTACATGTACATGTACCACAGCCATGTTGAATATATCATCGAAATGATCAAGGAGAACTTACTTTTTTTTAAGTGTTTAGTTTTTCTGTTTCAGAGGGAATTAAATTTATATACGTTTATAAGTCACATTAACATTATATTTTATCAAAAGAAAGCAAAAAACCCAGTTAGATTGTGTGTGTTGTTGTAACTGGGGGGGGTCTAGAACATTGGATGCATATTTAACGCAACTTACGTCTATCTGACAACAGGTTATCGAAGGTTTTGCTCCATTTTACAATGTCGCTGTGAGTTGGGTGTCCGTCTTTCCATATTTTTCCTCCACCATCTCCGCTTGTCAACACAGAATCTGTGTTGCGCCTCCTCAAAAAATTCAGCTTCTTTTTAACTCCTCTGGCTCTGTGGGGCACACAAAATATAAATTACTACTGTTGTAGTATGTCACATCACATAATATATTAACTCACATGCTATGTTTCCACGAAACCCATACTCCGATTCCTCAAAAAATACACATGTGCACTCACGACGCGTCATTATAACCCTGCAGAGTTCTCTTGTTGCGCCTGCTGAAATTTACACAAGCCCCCCCCCCCTCCCCCATTCCCTAATTTGACAAAAACGTCGCTTGTTAGCTAATCCCACTAGGCGGTTCTTCCACAATTTCATGAAATTTGGTTAGCTAAAATGTTCTCCTCATATAATTGGCTGACACCTCTGTCAACTTAAATAAAATGGCAGCTGGCAAATTTTCATTTGTCACAAAATTCTCACAGAATGACCCTGACACATTTATTCTCAATATGTATTGTCATACGATGAGTGTAGCTAAGTAATGCTTAGAGCCCAATAATTGTTCTTTACCAGAATCAATCGAGTCGAAGACGAGATTTATTCTGGTAAAGAACTATTCGCGTGCTCTGACCGACTTAGAGAGCACATTGATCCCACATAATACAATCAACTGGAAATGTGCCGTTGATCGTGTTTTGACCACGACGCATAATCCGTGTGCTGGCCGCGATTGCACACAATAGCCGGTTAGCCACGCCCAACAAAGAGATCAACATGAACTGATCGCCGTTGAATGTGAATAGATATGTCCGAAACAACACGGACTGGTCCCACTTTGAAGCACCCGTGCGATTTGTCTGTTATGAGTTGCGTGTGGCGAACAATGGGATAATCACTGAACTATTCCTTCGCCAGCCTTGGGAATTGGTGTGCTTTACCAAAAATCGGGGAACATTGTAAAAATGGGATTGTGCTCTAATAAACTGAATTGAATTGATTCCTGAATTTAATCACACATCGACTATTTAATATCGACACGTGGTGACATTTTGAGCACACCTGTTGACCACACAAGAAAAAAAAACCCGCCCACGTATTTTATCTTAATACGTTTACCGTGGATATTGTCCAGCAATCTCAACACAAGCCATGGACTTGGCTTTGAAACAAGTTTGCTGGAAATTTATGTAAAAAAAACAAACAAAAAACAAGAAAACATTTGGAGCACGATATATAGTAACCGGGTGGATTTTGACACTGAGTACGACCGTTAACTACTGCCATGAAGAATTGGTAAGATAAATATTAGCTGTACATATTTTAGAATAAATGTTATATTTATATCTCGTGACCATGCAGGCGTAACTCTGAAAAAATCAGGTATATAGGACTAGTTTCCGAACTCTTCCAGGAGATGCCTGAGTATAGAAGCCATCAAATCTGGTCAAAATCGGATTACGTTTGTTAAAGTTATCACGCTTACCCGTCGCGACACGGACAGACAGACGGACGGCGCCCACCGCCATTCATCAAACCATACAGGTAGAGTTAAAGGGGGTCTGTACTCAAATTTCTGTATTTGAGCGATTTGTTTAGCCTGACCGATATGCAAAGTGTGAATACCAATCGTCGGCTGAGAGCAATAATGTTCTATATATGTCCATTTTGGCGGGAAAATGAGATATTGGTGGCGTTCGATTCGTCTCGTCGAGATTTGTCGATTTCCACAAAGAAAGCCTGTCCACGACGTGTCACGTTGCTCACGATAATGGGATCATGATTCAAATAGTGTCAACTATTGAGAGCTATGGTGCTCTATAGTGCTCTATGTCCACCATTGACCAATGATACTCCGTTGGTATCACGTGATCAAAAAATTTCATGTTTTCCGTGCTATAATGTTCCATCTCCAGAGTTTCAATCAGGCAATTCTTCAAGGATTGTCCACTTATAAACGGACAATCCTTACATAAAATGGTCATTAATAAATGGGCAATCCAACCACGCGTGGCACGCGAGCTTGGGATTGTCCTCTAAATGAAGACATGTATAGCTAATCCTGCATGTTAGCTTCATATTTAATATGAAGGGCAATAACTCTATAAATAATGTTAACTTACCATTTGTATGAGAAGAAGTGTTTTTGACGAAATAACGAAGATATTTGAAGAAAAGTTTTTGACGAAATAACGGAAATATTCGAAGAAGTGTTTTTAAAGAGCGTCTCCCTTTATATTGTTACACAAAATCTGCAACAATAAAACACAAATATGCAAATGAAACATGTTCCAAACTCACTCGCCACAAAACAAGTCAGGGGACGTCAACATAAATGTGTGGCACGACAAGTTGGAATGCCAAATATTATTCATTGAATTGATTGTACTTGCTTTGCTCTCCCATTTTACCGGTGTTTGTGGTTAGTTTTTATAGTATATAACCAGATGCAGTATATATAGAGGATCCCCGACGGGTTGTGTTGGGATATAAGATTTAACCCTTTACCCAACAAACCGGCCAAAACCGGCCAAATAAAGCTGAAACAGCCTAAAATATCTTTGGTCTGTCTCAATAAAACCATACAAATATGGATATCATTGGAACCGGCTCCTTGACCACATTGTGATAGTTACAGTTATGCCCTGTGCCAATGCATTCTCTTATATATGCGAGTCGACCATAGGTCGCCTCGCATATATAAGAGAATGCATTGGCCTAAAAAAAATCTTTTTTTATCATTTTTCTTACATTCTTTAACAATTTTATAATTTTTAATGTGTTAAGCCAATGCATTCTCTTATATATGCGAGGCGACCTATGGTCGACTCGCATATATAAGAGAATACATTGGCACAGGGCCCTTCTGTTGGGTAAAGGGTTAATGAAACGAATTTGATAAAATCTTATATCCCAACACAACGAGTTGACTGAGAATCTTCACAGACGTATACGACAGTATTGCGCGCTATGCACAGGGGCTGGCGACAGTAAATATAGTCCCCCGATTTGCCTCTTTATTTGTGTCTATTTTAGTTAGTGCAACGAAGTTGGACAATAATTTTACATTAATGAACAAAGCAATCATTTTGCATTGTCTGGTGTTGATGTCATGCGCGGCTTTTCGAAATAGTATTCATACGCCTGAATCAATATAATCAAGACGCGCGGCAATTTTGTTGGCGCGATGCCAAGTGATATGTAACTAGTGAGAGATAAGGAAATGTGTAATGGCTTTTTAATGATAGGGGTTTCCTGTGATATAGAGATATATGACACCCAGTAAGTACACCCAGTAAGTAAAAGCTCTAATTGCCTAAAGAGATGCTTGAGAGGGTCGGAGCTATGGGTCTCTAATGAGCTTGCATTTGGATAACTTTACCTACATTATATAAATATGACACTCCACATAGAACAAAGAAGCGAGGGATAGAAAGTTGCTAAAAATAAGTTATGCGTAAATACATGTATCAATTTTATCATCCCCAGTAGCATGGTCATCTGTGAATTATTTTGTCTGAGAAACACTGGACAAACATTACGGACGTATGATTCAACGTAGTTTATTCCACTGTAAATTTATATTACCAGTCGATCCATCTCTTCTCACTGAGAGACCATATCAGTAGCCCATATTAAAAGAGCAAAGTAGTTGCAAAGAGTTGTATGCCAATGTCGTATCTCTCTATATAATATATCTGATAAAAGATACAAAAACTAGATTTTCCTACAATTTCCCTCAATTTTACCCGCAATTAAATTTGGCAGATATTTTGGCAAAAATCATTTAATTTGCCAAAACATTTGGCAAGATAACATTTTTGTCCAGCGCCTACCCCGAGTGATTTTTTATAACTCGTGTTGTCTGAAGAAGGCCAATTGGTCGGGATAATCGAACAAGGACTGTAATTGTCAATCAACTCTGCATTGAAAATAAAAAATTCTTCACTCCTTTTTGCAATCCTCGTTTTGTTCGATATATACACACCCTGTTCATTGATTCTCCATATAACAGCGCATAGCATAGTGTACAGTAATGCCCAAAGTAATTGACCACTTAACCACAGCAGAATTATGGGTAATTTTTCAGGATTTAGTCGGAAATATGGCTTGTTGCCATTCATCGGAAAGCTCTCGCTCTCGCCGAGAGCTTTCCGATGAATGGCAACAAGCCATATTTCCGACTAAATCATGAAAAATTACCCATAATTCTACTGTGGTTAAGTGGTCAATTACTTTGGGAATTACTGTAACCATATTTCCAAATTCAAAGCGGCTGTTCATGAAAAACATGCAGTGCACTACATAACCTTGCTTATTTGAGTTTTTTTTAACTTGGCGGTTTTCTTGCTGTGTAACAGTATGAATTGACGGTCACACCCAGCAAGTAAATTAAAACACCCTTTCGTAGATTCACGATAAAGGAAAAGAAAACATTTGAGTAAGCAAGTACAGTTTAATATAATATCACATAAACACACACAGGTGCGATATGTAAGGCGTGTATATATATGTATGGAGTTGCATGCGCCTTGATTAAATGTAGTTGAATTCTTTTTAGGAACTATATGTCTATATGTACAACCAACATATTCATGTATCAGCATGACATCAACTAATTGAGGTCTCGAAACCCAAACTTGCATGCTTAACCCGTCATTTACTAAATACAGATGAGAGGTTCCCTTACGAAATTGTCAGAGAACAACATATATGTCTTTGTTGAACTTATTATCTGAACATAACGTATGAATGCGTATGAATCCTATACTGCACTTGATTCGTCTGTTGACATGACGTCCGCTTATATTTACTGAACAAATTGTTGCCAAACAAGATTAATAATAGGCATATCCAGTGGACCAGTGTATACCTTTATAACTGAATGAAAGAATCCATTTAGTAAAGAAATGGTCAACTGCATGATCCTTCTGTAATGTTATGGCATTGAACTTATTATCTGAATATTTCCGTCAACGAGTATTTCGTAAATCAATGGTTAAAGGAGCATATATTGATACACAATTCCACGTCAGTTAAAGGGGCCTATAATGTTCAGACCGTGCTGTGTTGTTTGGAAATTCGAGTCGTTCTGCTTAATGTATTACTCGACTGAAATAACGAGTTGCCTCTGAGAATAGACCCCTTTCAGTGTAATAATTATACGACAAATGGTATGAAGTGTCTGCAGTTGTTAACCTAATGATACAATAAACTATTATTCTTCTTTGGGACCAAGTATATCCCTCTGACAAATAACGGCAATGCCCATAACATGTATGGAAACTCTGTTGTATGGGGGTGCCTTTCTTCTTTTTATTTTGTGATATAAATAATTAATTATGTGATATAACAAAATTAATATACCATATCATAAAATCGAATATATGATATCATTTTTAACTATTTAATGATATCACAAAATGTTTTAAAGATATCACTAATTCCAATTTGTGCTAAGGTAAATTAATGTTTTAATATAAAAAATCGTATTATTTATATCACAATATAGTAAGTATTTAGTGATATCAATAATTCGATTTTGTGATATCATAAAATTGAATATGTGATATCACTAATTTATTTTGTGACATCAATAAATAGAAAATAGCATAGCTGGACTACTATTCCTTCAACATTTTGTGATATCATTAAATCATTTTATGGTAATTCGATTTTGCGATATCACAAAATGAATTTATGATATCACTACCTCCATTTTGTGATATCTTAAAATCAGTATGTGATATCACTAATTCCCCAAAATTTTATGATATCACAAAATCGAATTATTGATATCACTAAATGCTCACTATTTTGTTATAATGATAACTCGATTTTGTGATAAATTTTTTTTATTTATGATATTACAAATTGGAATTAGTGACATCTTAAAATAATTTTGTGGTATCATATATTCGATTTTGTGGTATCATATATTCATTCAGTGATATCATTAAATTGGTAATAAATATAAGAACGGCGCCCCGTGAATGCGTGCATTATTGATATCATAACATCGAATATGTGATATAATAAAATAATTAGTATTTATTGATATCACAAACTGAACATATTCGAATTAGTGATATTAATTTAAGATATCATAAAATCGAATATGATATCATAAAATAGAAATAATTTAGTTATATCAATAATTCGATTTTGTGAATAGTTTATTATATCACTAACTGCATTTAGTGATATCAATAAATAGTCTTTGCATCCAAATTATTGACATCACAAAATGAATATATGATTTCACAAATTCGAATAAGTGATTTCACAAAATTAATATATCATATCATAAAATCGAATATGTGATATCACTAAATGCTTACAATTTTATGATATCATATAGTCGATTTTGTGAGAGCATCTATTCAGTTTGTGATATCTCAAAATGAATTATTGATATCACAAAATAGCTAATAAATAGAAGAACGGCCTCATACTGTTGTGCTGTCAGATATGCATTAAACGACATAATTTGCAACGCCCAACGGTTAATTGGCCATTTCACTTTCAATTGTGCACAAAAGGCCTTTAAGTTTAACCGCATGGCGGCAATTAATGTTCGATGCAGATAAATATACTCACATGTTTTTAGGTTTTGATTTTTCTTCAGCTGCCATCATAGCAGAGTCCGCAGAAGTAGTTTTCCGGACTGAAGGCGTAGTTCGATCACGTAATAGAGCTTTATAGGATACCTCGTAGGCCGAAGCACGGCTCTCCATCTAAATAGAAAAGACCGAGATATAATCCATTCGTCGATTCTCCAGTGAGCATTGCAACGCAGATAAGTGTTTATTATGGATTTATGTTACCATTCTGACACGAGTGTAATAATAATTGTGCACATGATAATTAGTATGCCGGGACGTAGATGATCCTACAATGGTACACCCGATACCAGCGAGAAAAACCCGACATGGCCCCCCATCTGTATAGTTGTTGATACTACAACGAATGCGCTGAACTATACATCTCAATGTGCGCATGATTGATTTTCCGCGTTCATGTACCCGAAGCGTATACCCGCAGCTCGTGTCCTTGAGCTGAATTCCACAGAAGAATAAAAAAAAAACGAGAAAACAAAAAACGCTATAGCATCCAATCCGCTATTGTACGTAGAATCGCGAGATCCACACGGCAATTAACACTGTCAGAACAGTACCGTGAATGTGACTGCAAAAAAAAACAAAAAAAAAAATGCCGGCAGCTGGGGACCGGTTTGTCTGTGAATTTTTCACGGTCTGACTATTAATCAATTTGCAGAAAAATATTCAATGTTGCACGTTCTATCCGTTCTTGGCACTCCTACTTGCAATTTTTTTTTATTTTCCTCTGCAAAATTTGGGACCTACACCCCTTATTCCATATTTGACACTTTTTCACTAAATGTTTATTAGGAATACAATCCCAAAATGTATTCGTTGTTCACTGTTGCTTCAAGTAGTGTTCCACTATCCATTTTACAAGTCACTAAATGTATATGGCATCCTATACCATACCATTTTAGTCTTCACCATTATTATTGATTATTGATAAAAATAAATTGCGTGAAACAATTCTATCCCAATCTGCTTCAATCAAATTAATATATGTACTCTGTTCTGTAAAACAAACTACGCATAAACATTACAAAATTTTTAACCCCAGCATAATTTGAGTGTGTTATTAATCCAGTGCTAAAATCGGATGAATTTCAGGTCCATTCCTGGTGTGAAATGGTATTGTATGTGTGTATTTTGTAGCAATGTGGTGACAGATAGGAGGTCCAGAGCCAGTCAGTATATGCTATAGAAGCTACGGTTTGATGTCTGGAATGATGAGGTGGCACTACATGATGGGTTTAGCTCCGTGTTTACATTTGCGTTTCTCCCTTTATGTAGCACACCTGTATAGCTCACGCAGGGCTAATCGTTTTACGGAGCTAAAGCCATATTATATATGCCGATGAGGCTACATAACAATAACTAAGTCAGGCCATGCCTTTGTTTTTAATTACTTACAAATATAAAATAATAAGTTAGGAAACCTATCTTTTGTATAAGTATCACTTCGACCCTATTAGTCCAGGAGATATTGGTCAACCTCTGCACCCCCCCCCCCCCCCCAAGACTTAACTTCACCCCACTAATTTTCTTCCTTAAGGTCTCCTCTAATTTTTTTCACTTGTTAACAAGAAAAAAAAGTGGCCGCAGAGACTCCAGACAAGATGGCGTCCATCGTGGCGGCCATTTTTTTTAAATGCACCAGGTTTCTTTGATCGCCGTTATAGTAAAGATGGTGTCACATGCCGTCTTGCTTTCCGCTCGATTCGTTATGCTAATATACAACCCTTACAAATTAGCCAAAAATCCGACACCAGAATCCAATATGGCGGCCAAGATGGCCGCCGAAATGTGAAAATATGCTATTTTTCTGTCACGTTACCACCTTTCGTTTGTCTCTGTGGGAAAATGTTAGAATGTTTGCGTCATGTTATACATTTATCATATAGAGGAGTCATTGGCGAATACATGGGGACCATAATATGCATTCATTGTGGGATATTTTTGTCCGATATCACGTTTTCCCAAATGCCGGTATCATAGGTCAAAGCCGAATCTCCGTTAATAACGCGATGTTATGTTTCGAATCAATGAATGTTATTGCTATTATAACAACACCCATGCATATATATTTGCAGGAGATACTCGAGCTAGGATTCCTCTTATACCTGAGTTGAGGAATATTTACCCAAATCCAAGATGGCGGCCAAAATGGCCACCAGAAATAAAAAATCGCTGAAAATCGCTGATTTTAAAATCAGTGAGCATTATTATCATGACAACTCCACACCTGCTTACTATTGTAAGTTGGAAACACTTAGGCGAAGAACTTTCCTTGTACCATATACAAATAAAAGTCCCCCAAATCCAAAATGGCGCCCACAATAGCGGACAGATTTTGAAAAATCACCGAAATTCCCTCATATTCACATCATTGGGCATTATTGTCGAGACAACTCCATCCATGCGTACAGTTGAGTTGGAAATACTGAGTTGAAGTAATTACCTTACATCTCATGCAAGAAATGGTTTTCCAAATCGAAGATGGCGGCCAAAATGGCGACCGAAATTTGAAAACACGTCTACATTCCTTTACTTTCTTAGGATGGGCGTTATTGTTTCGCGATTTCTACCCACCATTACATGTTGATATGTATGAATTATTCATTAGGGTTTGGCAAGTGATACTCACAGTCAATATGGCGGCCAAACTGGCGGGCAGAAATTGAAAAGAAGCCGATATTATCACATACTAATTTCAAATATTAATTTGTATAAACGAAACGGTACATAATATAAGCCATCTATTAGTTCCAATGTAAGTCGTAGTCTTTTGGAAGGATGAAAACCCACAATCGCGATGTGGCATTTCAAAATCCATTATCCACTAAGGGCTCATACTGGCCGTAACCGTATATTGGTGCGCCGAATAGTCATATTATGACTTCCAAGAATCAAAACAACAGTACCTGAGCTTATTCTGAATTGCCACATTCAGCATTATCTAGACTCGTTTCCGTCTCTTCGTCAGATTAATCTATCTCACCCACAACAACAGTTCACTACTCTTCTTCGTAGAAGGGTGCCACTAATCGGAATGTTTCAAACAATACATATGCCGGTGTCCAGCTCACGTGTTTGTTTCGAAAGCTTGGAATTCTTAGCGAGCTTCATTCGTGGTATAGCTTATGGTATAATACAGATGCTACATATGGGGTATATGCGTCATCTTGTGCGATACACTATAAAGGAATTCGGTCGATGCGTATACTAGCTTTCAGAAGGATCTATCTGCGTATTGTCAGCTTTGGTGACCTAATGGGGATATCAACGTGTACACCTGGTGATTTTCCCAAACAGCCACTTCTCAATAAATGGTTCATCAATTCACATACCCATCTAATGCACTCACGTACCCGGACAACTTCTGTATATGGCTTCGAATGTTGAAAGCCCGACATTTGGCGGATACATTTCTGCTAAAGCGTAGAAGACCATAATGCATAATATACCCAAACTCCTTGAACATGATCATAAGAACAAGCTTGTTGGCGTCCAGCAATCGTCTCACCGAACAGTTCCAAGCAGATGATAACAATACACACGGTGCTAGTTTGTGGGTATGTGTCACGATAGTGGAAATGAAAATGGACCATGACTGCACCGCCCCTTATTTTGTTATCTTTTAGATTCAGACAGGATCTCATGTGTGGCTTTGCTTTCCTTGTATGCTAAGATTGTATGTTCACATCCGTTTGGAAGCCGTTCTTAAACAACTGGACCAGGAGTATGCCATTGGCTACTGCTGTATAAGCCCCACCAAGACTGGGGTGTAGTCTTAAAGGCGATACATTTGATAGTTGGTTGATATGTCATACTCACGCTGGGTGGTATGGTTCAAGAAAGTACAAATGCCATCAACAAAAGGGTGAAATATTCAATGCGAAGAACATCCAGAGGAATGTTACGTTGGTGAGCTCTTGCATTCAGTTCAACAAACGTTGGTACACCAAGTGATTTCTTGGTAACATCACCATTGCGACCATTTTCCTACATGAGACATTAACTACTATATTCTAAAGTTATATATATAAAGCTATATGATCATAAAGGTAGCGTTCCACCAACGTCCACTGCCATCGAGACTGTAAATTGTTCTTTAAATACATAGTGAAATAAATGCACCACAGTTCCTGACATTTTCTTGAATAATTCGCCCACATACTGACACTAACCCCGAGAGAGGATAACAAAACACGCATACATTCATGCTATAAAGACATTATCATTTAGTCCATCCGACTGTTTTGAGGGAGGCTAGCATAGTATTATCCAGACAAAAGTGTACGTAGTTGAATCAGAAAGGCTTCGAAACGGATGTGGAAATACAATCTTACCACACCAAATAAAATCGATATGCATGACATTCGATATCTTAAACATGCACCAGGTGTAGGGGTGGTGTATAGAGTGGCCCATTTCATTCCCACTATCATGGCGCATGTCCACAAACTAGCACCGCGAGCATTGTTCTTCTCTGCTGAGAGATATTCGACGATACAACTGCGGGGCGTCATACAGTTTGCTTCGGATAATGGTGTGGGTAATCTGTACACTAGGGTCTTCTCCTTAGCATATAGACATCTGTCCAAGGGAATGAGACAGCTAGCAACATTCGAAGTTGTCCACATATGCCAATGCGTTCGCTGAGTTTGTGAGTTGACGAACCGTCTATTGAGAAGTGACCAGCTAACTGGTTCGCCAGGTGTACATGTCGTTATCCCATGGGGTATGAGACACATACATAGAGATGACCTTCTGTAAGCTTGTATACTCATCGGTCATATGCCTTCCTAGTTCAAGATGAGGCACAAATATCATAGTTAGCAAATATTTAAAATCGTAAGCTAGACACCGGAAAATGAATTGTTTGAAACGTTATGATTAGAGGGACCCTACTCCCAGGAAGTGATGAATACTTTGTCGGTGTGAGCGACCTAGATTTATCAGACAAAGAAATGGAAGCTGGTCCAGATAATTATGGACGTGACGTGGCAAATCAGAATATGTTATCAGGTAATTGTTCTGATATAACTATTTGGCGCACCTACCCTTACGGCCATTATCGGCGCTAAGTGGAGACTGGATTTCGAAATGCCACATCGCGATATTAATTGTGGTTTTTCATCTTTCCAGAAGGATACGAGCTATGTTATGCGTTTTGGTACCTTTAAGTTGAACTAGTAGATGGTTTGTGTACAGTTTCGTCCATACATACCGATATTATGACAAAAAGTTGAAATTAATATGTGAAAATATCGATTTCTTTTCCATTTCTAGCCGCCAATTTAGCAGCGATCTTGGCTGTGAGTATCAATTGCCAAACCCTAATGAATACTTCATGTCACTATTCCATATCAACATGTAATGGTGGGTAGAAATCGCGAAACAATAACGCCCATCCTAAGAATGTAAAGGAATGTAGGCGTGTTTTCAAATTTCGGTCGCCATTTTGGCCGCCATCTTCGATTTGGAAAACCATTTCTTGCATGAGATGTAAGGTAATTACTTCAACTCAGTATTTCCAACTCAACTGTACGCATGGATGGAGTTGTCTCGACAATAATGCCCAATGATGTGAATATGAGGGAATTTCGGTGATTTTTCAAAATCTGTCCGCCATTGTGGGCGCCATTTTGGATTTGGGGAACTTTTATTTGGATATGGTACAAGGAAAGTTCTTCGCCTAAGTGTTCCCAACTTACAATAGTAAGCAGGTGTGGAGTTGTCATGACAATAATGCTCACTGATGTTAAAATCAGCGATTTTCAGCGATTTTTTTTATTTCTGGATTTGGGTAAATATTCCTCAACTCAGGTATAAGAGGAATCCTAGCTCGAGTATCTCCTGCAAATATATATGCATGGGTGTTGTTATAATAGCAATAACATTCATTGATTCGAATCATAACATCGCGTTATTAACGGAGATTCGGCTTTGACCTATGATACCGGCATTTGGGAAAACGTGATATCGGACAAAAATATCCCGCAATGAATGCATATTATGGTCCCCATGTATTCGCCAATGACTCCTCTATATGATAAATGTATAACATGACGCAAACATTCTAACATTTTCCCACAGAGACAAACGAAAGGTGGTAACGTGACAGAAAAATAGCATATTTTCACATTTCGGCGGCCATCTTGACCGCCATATTGGATTCTGGTGTCGGATTTTTGGCTAATTTGTAAGGGTTGTATATTAGCATAACGAATCGAGCGGAAAACTAGACAGCATGTGACATCATCTTTACTATAACGGCGATCAAAGAAACCTGGTGCATTTAAAAAAAATGGCCGCCATGATGGACGCCATCTTGTCTGGAGTCTCTGCGGCCACTTTTTTTTCTTGTTAACAAGTGAACAAAATTAGAGGAGACCTTAAGGAAGAAAATTAGTGGGGTGAAGTTAAGTCCTGGGGGGGTGCAGAGGTTGACCAATATCTCCTGGACTATATCATATTCGCCGCCAAATATAACTTACTCAATAAACACTTCCCTCATACCAGTTCAAATAACAAATACAAATCATGCATGTAAATATGTTCAGCTGTCATCTTGTAAACAGTTTGTATCTAAATCTACTGTATTGGGAGAGGGGCTTCATAAGTTGGAAAAACTTGTGCCCGATCACTTTTGTATTATTTGCAAATAAAATACGTTTCAAGTCAAGTACCAGCTCCTATTTGATTTTTCAATCTGCCCAATAATCTTCCCATGAATTCTGACCACGATATCGAGTTTTAGTTGTAAGTAAATTGTCCAATTTCACTCTGAAAGAGTTTGGACACATTGTCATGGGCACCGTACATATATAAAAGGTAGATTGCCTAACTGTAAATCTTTATTATAAGTGGGGTATAAAGTATAATTTATATTTATTTTGTAATCATTGAGTCCAACGACTGATTGCAGCATACCTATACACAATACTGCCAACATAATATTGTTTAGTTAGTCCCGTATAAGGTATATCAAGGGTTAGCCCTGTGTTCTTAACTGTTGTATTATAGTACACAAACGGAATAACGCAAAAAGGTTAAAGGGGTATACTGTACGCCATTTTCAGTAAATTCCCGGTGATAACAACGATCTAATATCGATAATAGATAGAAAAATAAGTAATTTAAGTCGAAGATGTTTTCGGTAAACGTTCAAAATCAAAGTTAATAATTTGATATAAATGGCTGGAGTCATAAATTAAATTACGAATTTCCGTGTACAAGACGTAATCAAAATAATTCTCGGATAGTGGATTGGGCAAAGCGTGGCACACATGATCGTATAAAAATTATGTTGATACTTGGCGTAAACTCAAGCCACTCACTGACTATAGTGACTATACAATAACTTAATGAGTATCTGGGACTATAGTATGCATATAATATAACATTTATTTGATATACATTTGCTTGAAAACAGTCAAAAAATTACTCGACAGCGACAATTGGTATTTTCGCATTCCGGCTAATCTGAAATCCGTATATAACATTACTTCGTACTCAACAGACTTTCAAATAATGGAAATCTGGTTACCTTATTCTACAATTCAGAGACTAAAGAAACCAACAACAACGTTTGGGTACAGTATCCCTTTAAGTCGTTTTTGTTTCGGGAGTTTTGTATTCGGTTTTACAGGCAAACGCACTTTATCAAGTGATTTAGCAACACAAACTTGACAACATCGAGTTATGTCTGCATGTGAAATACAGTTTGTTGATAATATTGGGAACATACATTCACTGTGTCAACCGCCACACAATCTTATTCCATACCTGTTATACCCATACTAGAATAATTTAAATTTGGTCTCAAGCAAAATATATAAAAATTTCTCAGACCATTTAAAGACCACCTGCATAGAGCTAAATGTTTTCCAAACGACAGAGTCATGTAGCTAAGAGTTTACATAAGGTTAATAGAGGACAAACATGAGTATATTTCAGTGTTGGAAAAAAATGAGTAATGCTGATTTTTTTCCAACACTGAAATATACTCATGTTTGTCATATACTCTGACCCGACAATGCCACCCACCCGCCTTATGTCTGGAAAAAATCATCATCCACCAATCTGACCGTTAAGTATAATACATATTATTAGTCGGAGTCCATACCATGTGTGGATGATGACCGCTCTGTTCGTTGAATACACATCTCGCTCGCTTTGTGCTAACATGTGCATGGTTGTTCGACAGTTAACAAACTAATATAAGCACAATGCTTGATGTCGAATCCGTTACATGACAACATAATTTTTTTAGGTGTATTTGTTATATCTCACATATTGTAATAGTTCATAGAATAAATACTTTTAAACTAAGATGGCGGACTTTTAGAAATAAATAACAATTTTGGCGGGTCTGTTATGAAACATTCTAATAAAATAAAGGGGTTTAATTTTTTCGCTTAGGTAAAATGGACATGATGTACAGTACCAGAAAACTCGATTTGTTATTATTGAATCGAATTAAAGCAGACGACCTATATCTAAGACTACGAAGCGTTTCGTCTATACATTGAGCGAGATATGGAAATATGTGAGAGTGATCCAAGGTGACCCATTCAACACCGAAATCTTGAGTGGCGAGGATTTGCGAGCGATATATCAGTATGTTCTAAACAATATGGTGGAAATTTTAACGAAAGTTCACTTAGTGGTGTCTCCCTGGTGTTGAGTGTTTTGCGTATCGCACACTATTTGCGTACTGTACTTCTCATAACATGGCTTTTGTTTACTAACAAGTCGTACGATTTTGACAATAACATGCTATTTGTGGGTCTTTATGATTGGTATAAGAACAAAATATGTCTATATTTTAATATTCTTTCTGTTTATGACGGTTTTAATGGATGCGACTATTTTAATTAACAACAATATCCACCGCGAAGGCCATCCGTGCCTTTAATTAAGGAGAAATTGACATTTTACGCTGTGGATATTGAATTACGGGATCAAAATCTCGAGTTGTTTGGAAACATACTGCGCGACCTATAGACAAATATGATTGGGGTTTAAATATAAATCTATAGTGCGAAAGGTGATTATAATCTAACAGGTCGATTTAATATGGATACATGATTGTGTCACGCGTGTTTAGATTATAATGTGCATAACATGATATCATGCACACGAGTTAGTCCTTCATGAAACACAATGTCCCTTTATAATAGACTTCCGCGGTATATATGCAACGTGTCAGAAGACTTGTCTGATAACGACCAGCCGTATTGACCTTGCAGAATACTCCAAGATAACAGATTGAGGATCGACTATTCAACGACATTCCGTGAAGTAATTCTCGCTGAATAACGACAAATTTTTCGATTTGAAAGGTAAACATATTACATCAGGGACACTAGAGATAACACTATAACTCAAGAACTGGCTCTCAGGATTGAGTATATATGATCTATTTTTATCTTGTGCCATGGCTGTGTGTGCCGACTCTATATGATCCTGTCTAGATCATGCCACGAATTTCTACTCTGGCTACGCCAGTGAAGATCATATTGCACCAATTCAAAACCTGGGAACTTTTTGATGTTCTGACGGGTAATAGTTTCTGTATAACATTGTAAACATAACAGAGCAAATATCTCTTAGCCATTATGTACCAGTTCCTGAACCCTTTCATGACTGGAGCTTCCTGAATTTTGCGAAAACCGACTGTATAAAATATAGACAAAACCATATTAACTGTCTTCCTGTCTGCGAGTCGACACATCGCAGTTTGACATCGAACGCCTCCCGGTGGAGTGAATTGCTGTTTGCAAAACTAGTTGATATGTCGTTTTCACGTTCAACATTCTCGCGGGATGAGGTGTTACGTATAATGTTCTCGGAAAAGTTAGCAGTGTGCCATTATATTTTACAACCAACATAAAAGTACTAAGAATAGATAATATATTGGCACATGTCAATCATTCCAAAATTAATAAAGTAGTGACATTCTTCAAATACAAATTTTCTCACAGCTAAGAAGCAACCTCATATTGGATCATCTCTGGAAGGCGCTACACACTATATATCCCATAACTTCTCACCATGTAAATAAGTTTGTACCGTCATCTTGATCACATGTGTGTTACAATATTGTATTAGGAGAGGGGCTTCATACGTTGCAAAAAATTGTGCCCCAATCCCTTTTGTATATTTTGTAAATAAAATATGTTTCAAGTCAAAAGCAGAATGACTGATATCGAATCTGTTCCATGACAACATAATTTTTGCATCAGACTACCCAACAAGAGACATTGAGGGCGCGCCTATACACAGACATGAGAGTCGCAAAACAATGGCAGACGCCAGCTTAGTTTCCGTTTACACATAGCCGGTGAGCGATCTAAGCGGCAAACCAGTTAACCGGCGAAAGTTACTGCAGGGTGTTTACATCGCCGGCGAAGATACGCATATATTCATGTGTCTCCTTAAGGCTTTACATGTTAATAGTTTTCCTTTTAGTTCTCACTAAACTGGAATATGATATTGCTGCACACCTGTAAACATCTAGCCGCTTCCTGCTAGATGTATGGTTGGGCAGTATAGTGAAGTGAAATTTTTTAGAAATGGAAATGCCGAAATTATTAATATCCAACTCAAACTTTCAGGTATTGCTATTGGTAATTTTAAAGATATTTAAACAACATTGTTAAAGGTTTGTTTGAGTTCATAGACAATCTGCGAAGTGAGTGTTGCGCCAAACGCATGGTCATTGTCAGTTTTGAGATCTTTTCGTCGCATCTACAAATTGGTGTATAATCATTCGGATTTGATTATATATTATATATATAAGTTTCAACATCGCGAATCAAATATGACACATTTTCCGTTTGCACATTATACAATAAAATATGTTTTTCATTTTATTTGGGCGTTCACCATGTCCATGTATACAGGGCCGTGGCGATGGGGGTGTCTCATCCCAACTTTAATAAAAATATTCAAAAGCTGGAAATTTCATACCTGACACGACATTAGTTGGAAATTGTTGAAATATGTTGAAATTGTTCTCGTAGTTTGATTTTCCGACAATTTATTAGTGGTGATCTTTTTAGACCAAGATTTGCTTATTTTTTTGCCAAATTATTGGACTGAAATGGCCATCAGTTGGAAATGATTCAACCTTAGAGGTGTGTCAAGTTTGGAAATGTCCAACAACTGGAAATCTTAAGGCAAGGCTGTATGCTAGGATTTTGCAATCTTCAGGGTTCAGATTTCAAAATTCTCTCACACCTGGCCATAACCATGGTCGGTCGATAATATTATGTCTTGTCCCGCCCACGTTGTCAGTTAAACAGCTATCTAATTTAACCGAATCAAATCGGGGTTCAAGTTGCTTGATGTCAGACCACTAAACATGTTAGGATTGGGTAATTTCCAGGTTTAGACACAGGTTCAGATCTAAAGTAAATCGCTCAATACGGGGCCGCCTAGAGGATTTACTGCGAGAGGAAAGTTAGACTAAAGCACAATTTGTGAACTTGTGAGTTTGGTGAGATTCAAGGCTTGGTGCAGTTGGAAATTCCAAAGATGAACAGTCCCACATCTCCAAATCAGGCCCTCTAGACCCGTCCCTGTGTATATATGTCCACCGCGCACTCAGATTTAGATTATTGAACTAATTGTCCATTAAGTTTGAATCCATTGAAACGTGCCATCCTATTTTTCCATATATATATGAACATACATTTACATGAACACACACATTTAATTCCCTCGAATGCGCAACAAATGTACCATGCACAAGCAGAGTACATGTACCATCATCAGTTAGTATTTCTAATATTAGCTTATACTCAAGGCGCGTGACCACCGTAGGACAGCTGATTAGAGGCAATCAAACTGACACACTGAACCATATACACAGGCGAAAAGCGGACTGCTCTATCGCTGCTAACACAACAATATTGCTCGAGTTAATTGTTGAAAGGCAATCATCCGTGACGGCAAGACACCAGATAAAGATATAACTTAAATGCAGAGCGAATTAGAATCTTTTCGACAACAAGTTGCCTGTGTTGAATAATATAATCCAGAAAATGAAAACCGAATAGCTGCATATCCGGATAGATGAAATTCTTACCCGGCGAAGTATAAACACTCTATTGTTATTGCTAACCGGCTAAAGCGAATAGGATCTTATCCGGTTAATGTATAAACACCCCATTATATTGCAATGTTCATTCACTAAGAATTTGTATCTATTTTGAGATGAAAATCTATAAATATATTTTAAATGTACATTTACTTCCGTGTCCCAAATGAACCAGCGGTCCGATTCGTAGTAACCTGCATGACCTTTTTTGCGCCAATGACCTAGAATAATGATAGCCAGAGTTACACCCTCAGTCCAGTCCAAAGTTGTGATTGTCATCATGTGCCGAAACGGTATATATAGTACAGTATTTGAACTGTCGAATCGTGCTTCTAAATTTATTACACTATACATATTCAGTGAGATAATCGCCGAAAGATGTTTCAACGTTTACTTTACTTCAGACCTATGTTATATAATTATGTGGCATTTAATCCATTTATTTACAGAATGGATTGCAGAAGTTTCAAAAAGTCGAACTCCTCTCCCCCAGGCATGCAACGATTTAAACAGATTTATGATATGAACAATTTACGACAATAGAATCGCACACAAAAAGATTGTTGGCGCTGCACATATTATGTAACCTTCTGTCCCTATATAGTAGAGACGAACAATGGCTTTATACTACGTGGAGGACATACGCAGTGGCTTCCACACAAACTGGGTAACCGGTACAGTGCTACTTGACGTTGAAAAGGCGTTCGACAGCGTCTGGCACAACGGCTTGAGGTACAAGCTACACAAGTATGGCCTCCCGGTCAAACTTGTAAGGCTCCTCTCCTCTTTCCTCACCGACCGCTCAATAAAGGTGAGGGCGGACAGAGAATCGTCGGACTCTGTTCCACTGAACGCTGGTACACCACAGGGGTCGGGTTTAAGCCCATTGCTCTACATTTTCTATGTCATTGAAATAGACCCGAAACACCAAGTGCAACTGTCGCAGTTCGCTGATGACTTGGGTCTGTGGATCACCAATGGCAGTACAAAGTATGTGTAGCTCAGACTGAGGCGGGCCCTCGGTGACCTGGAAAGGTGGTGCTCGAAATGGCGCATTAAGCTCAATGCGAACAAAACACAATTCGCCCTATTTACGAAACGAAAACGCAAGTCGGTGGTCAAACTCAATGCCAGTGGCATTGACTTGGTTGCCGCAAAAGAGGTGACCTTCCTATGTGTCACCTTGGACACCAGACTCACTATGCTAACCCATGTGAAGCAGACAGCCACGAGGGCCATGCAGCGAGTTAATCTTCTCAGACGGCTGAGAGGAACTTCCTGGGGAGCTAGAATGGCCACTCTGCTTAAAGTCTACAAAACGTTCGTAAGACCAATCATGGAATACGCATCAGTGGTCACCAACCTGGCATCATATCACGCGATCCAAATGCTTCATTTGGTACAAAACAAAGCCCTGAGAATGGCACTGCAAGCACCGTATGACACCCGTATTGTAGATCTACATACCATCGCTGACGTGAAACCCATCAGAGAGCGCCTGTGCGATCTGGCGGAAAGTACACTGGCGAGAATGGACGGCAGTGACATCACGAGGGAGTGTTTACAACGCAAACAGCTTCTCTGCATGTGGCTGAAAAGACCCGCAGTTCAATAGGCTTATTGGACCGTCCCGGGTTTTAGGATACGCAATCAAGCAGGCTATGCTAGACCGTCCCGTATCCCGCATCAGAAAAGTCCCGCAGTTCAATAAGGAGTATTGAACCGTCCCGTGCGGTAACAGAAGAGAACACGCGGTCCAGTGGAATCTGTTAGCAGCCCGCAGTCCAATGCCTCCATTGGAAGGTCCCGGGCGTGGACAACCAACTGAAAATGCGCAATCTAGCGTCATACGAGTCGCTGGATCGTCCCGCATTTTCCAAGATGCCGAGACAATGTCAAGGCAAAGGCAAAGATCAAGGCAGAGATCAAGGCATAGATCAAGGCAAAATACAAGGCAAAGACCAAGTGAAGATTCTCAAGACAAGATTCGAGACACCTACGACGCTGACCAATCCCGGCCTCAAGACTTCTCCACCCGATCCGCGGCCTGACTGTTGAAGATAAAAGACACAAGAAGATTCAAGACAGGGCGTAGGGGCGATCTTTCGGGCGGGCACGCAAATTCTTTCGCTGCTGCTGCTTTATACTACAGTATATCCACATCTATTTCTCCGAACTCTCGTGTTTGCTGACAATATATTCTAGTTTGATTGGTCGTACGAGGATATGACAGACTCAACTCATCATTAAAATTTGGCTTGATATGTTGGTCATGATAGTAGGAATCCAGTCTGTTCATATTATCGGTATTGACCACTTCCTTATATAGACTATTCGACGGCTCCACAATAAGACTGAATGAGTATTTGTTCAAATCCATGTTTATTGTTTATTCCTTCTAGAAACAGTTTGTAATTATGTCATCTGGTTCTGTGTTTGTCACTGCGTTTAAGTATGACATTCATTTCCCGATCGTAGGTCCCAACAAACATAGCGGTATCGGTCCGATGTCGGCTTTCTGTCAGTTGGTGTCGGTATCCCGACACCAGACCGAGATCGGACCGGCACTATACGATATAGAAATTTTAAACTATTCATAAATATTACAAATATATTGGATATGATGTGGATATGATGTTACGAAAGGCATCGAACAATAAATCAATTCATTATGTTCATGTCAGACATTTTGTTTTTGTCAGTGTCGGGTTATTGTCGGTTTTGCTATGTCGGTGCGATGGTCGATTATATATATCGAACAGACATTGTATTCGGACCAACACCAACATGGCAATATAATTCCGACAGACATGGGTGGAAATCAAATTGGTATGTTTAGGTTGGGTATGTTTTGGTTTGGGTATGTTTTGTCAATGACCCTCTCTCATCCTTAACACGTGTAAATATATCGTAGCATTCTACGCTATGTGTCCATATAAGCATACGGATGGAATACGAGTACAGAACGGAAACTTCCAACACGAAAGCATGCCAGTCTGTCACTATATACCATCAATCATATATATTTTTCCAACTCAAATGCTCGAACATTATATGTGTATATATGGCATGGCATTGAGAAGATATCCGCGGGTCATACGTGTTAAAATGGAGAACATTTCAGTGTAAGCAACAATATCACGCTGTATGCAATCGCAAAAGGATGAGAAAGCTAGACATGCATTGAGAGTTACAGATTTACAGAAACGTTTTGCACTATCTTGGCCTGACCTGAGTGATGTCTCATACAATTCTGGTATAGGCCTGTAGTATATAGCCACCCCGAAGATCCCAATTTTTAAATAAACTTACGGTCCCGAAAAAGCACCGTATATATATGGTTTCAAAATTTCCTAAATCTAATCTAAAATGCTTATTTTGATCCCAAGAGTATCGTGTCCCCCTTATTCTTCTATGTTGTAGTTCCCCGTGTCTTTCATGTGGGTGCGAACTGGTGAAATTTTGCAATGCCGTTTAATATCTAAAAGAGATTTACAAAATAAATGTGTCGTGATTTCCACGGAAATATGGAGCGCTGGTGTATAAATAATTATTCAAATTCCTCACTCTGCCAGATATGATCGAACCGGACCCAAATTCGCGAACTTTACCTGTATAAAATGGGGGTAACTCTGTCAGAATTGGTCAGACCGGACCCAAGTTTAATTCGACCGAGACGGTTCCCATGATTTGATTTTTAAATATTTTAGTGGAATAACAGGATATATATAGAGAGACTGCATGGGCTTCGTTCGCATGTGTTGACCATGTACCAAATTTCATAAAAGATGATCAAATATTATTCAAATTATCATCTGGACAATAATTAACGGAATGTGGTCAAAATTCGCTGATTTCTATATATATTCCCTCAAATTGAGTCGGATAAAAATATACCAGTGATCTAACATTTGGAATTATACTATTTCATTCAAGAGAAGATTTTAAATTGAATATTTGACACTGATTTTTAAATTAATCTCGTTTTTGTATGTGTGTGTGTATAGCTTGGAATTAATTTGCTTTATTTCACTCAATCATAATTTCTATGCAATGCAGAGTGAAAAACGTATATACAGAGCTACATGTATAGTCACAATGTTAGAATATGGTCGATATCATTTATTTCAGTTGATTATGGGCCTTTTAAGATTTTATCAATTGCGTGTTTCTCACCCAATTTGGATGAACGTATAATCAGTTATATCCCTTCACACATAAAATGGCGCGAATCAATCATCGCCTCGTGTTTATATTACCCCCTGTCCATTCGCGATGTCGCATAGATTCTAATGTGATTCCTCACAGGGGACCCATTAAAGTTTCATGAATCGTGGAAGGATTATAAACGAAGCGAAATAGCAGTTGCGGCTTCTCTGTATATAGTTACCATCTATAATAGAGAATCTGTATAATCGTTCTCGTCACATCGCGTGAGGCGACACATCTCTCTCGGTCAAAAGACATCCACAACGTCACAGGTTTCATACTCCTCTTTCATCTTCAAGTGGAATGGAGAGTGTTTTTGGTGACATGCTGGAGCCGGGATATATGCTATGTTGCTCAATATGATGACAGGATATATGTGGTAAATTTCAATCTAGTTGGAAATTGTATGGCTGACACAACTGTTGGAAATTTCAGACACAAATTAACATAAACTACTAGAGTTTTTCCCCTGTCAACAAAAATTCGTGGTGTATAAAATAAATAGATTTACTTCATCGAAATCTAATAGTTCTGAGCCTTGAATGGTGACATCGTTGACTCCAAACGAATATTTTTGACGGAAAAGTCAAATAAATAGTGGTGTATTGGTGTGAACTCGGGGGGGGGGGGGGGGGTAATGAATGTTGAAGTATGCATGGTAACTCAGTCGTTTACGAAAAGTAGTGAGTACCAGTTGCATAATGTGATAATATATATCCACATTTCGATCATATATACGGCCATTCGGCTTCAATCAACATAAAACCTTTCCGCGCAGTCAAATCACATTTCTGTATTGGCCGTATTGCGTTAATCGCTATGAGGTTATTGGAGGATCGGACCAAACTTCACAACCATATAACAGAATGGGTTTAATAAGTTAATCGTATAACTTAAATTTTGTACTTAGAGTTAATTTTATCCGTGAATTTATTGAATTTGTTAAGAAATACATAACTTTGATTGCTTTTGAACTTATGTTTTCCTGTGTTTTTTCATCCTCCCAGTAGAACTTAATGTAACACCTAACTATTTATACTCGTCTGCCATTTCCAATTGTATACGCCAATATGGTCTAAAGTATCTGTTTTAACTGTACGTTGTCGAAAGGTCATGCATTTTTTTTTCAGAATTTATTTGAAAATGACATGGAATGGGTCACACGATCTGTCAAAAATTGAACTTATATCATCTATGAAAACTTTGAATAATGTCGGGGACAAGATAAACCCTCGCCTAACGCATGTAGTCGATAGGATTGAGAGGCCAATAGACGTTTTGACTGAAACATAACTGGAGGCGTATAACGAAGATAACATCCTGATAAGTTGCCACTGAATTCCAATCATTTTAAGTTTTTCAAATAGTAACAACCTATCTACTGAGTCAACTGCTTTCTGAAAGTCCACGAACACAGTATTCATGTTTTTTAATTGTCTTGTTAATTATCGTTCGTAAAATGAACACACTATCAGTCGTACGTCGTTGCTTTCTGAATCCCAATTTGTTATCACTTATGAGACAATTGTCTTCCAAAAAAAAAAAATGGGCACTTATTCTTGTGTTTAAGACCTTATTGAAAAGTTTGCCAATATTGCCACTATATAAGAGCAATTGGCCTATAATTATTAGCATTTATTATTTCTCGTTTTGTGGTGGTAATACTTCATTTGGTGGACTATTTACTCTTGGACATACTAGTAATAATTGTTCGAAAAATTCAACAGATTCATCGGTATTTAAATTATCGGAGCTATACTTTTTCCACCGAAGACTGTTTATTATTCTCCAGTGGTTTCAAGATTAGTTAATTTTTCGGAAATGTCCTGATAAAAGATTCAATTAATTGTTTGTTTTTATATGCCTTTTTCGCATTAAAAATCGCAAAATTAACGATCTGTCATATGGCATTTTCTTGATTTCCCTTATAGCACTTTCCATTTCTTTCTTCAACTGTTTGCACAAATCATCAAGCCAAGCTCTCTTCTTCCTCTTTTTGTTTTGGTTAACATTAACTCTCTTCGTCGAAGCATTATTAATTGCTGTGAGTATCACACTAAGATCACGCGTCGCCATTTCCGAGCCACAAGCATCCGCCGGGTATTTGTTTGATCTATATTGATTAATTAAATTTTGAATAATATCTTGAGAGAAAGATGTCGTCGCCTTACACACACTCTCCACACACCATTTCGTTGTAAAGTTCGACTCTTTGTAAATGTATTAAATTTGTTTGTTGTTTACAGTGAACAGTTTTAATTTCAAATGTACTGAAAGTTTACCATTATGGTCAGAAAAGTTACCTGGAGATTTAATACAGAAATAAGTAATATCGGATAAATATCGTTCATGTATCAATATATAGTTGACTGTGTTCGCGGCGTTATAATTTTAGCTGGCAAAGCTTCCGAGTGAATCTCAAAACTTCCTGCCATTTATAATTCGTAATCCAGTCGATTTACACATCGAAAGTAAACTTTTTCCAAACGTATTGCATTCTTTATCAAAGGTTGCCCTGTCCTCCACAGAGTCAAGTGTATTGTTTTCGGGAAGAGAAATATAACTGGCCTCATCGTATGCAACATAATCGGGCTGTTAAATACTGCCCATGCAATATCGGAAAAAATTAAATCTTTCCTATCATTCGTTTTCCAGTAACTTGAATTTTGAGGCGGTATAATATATATACTGACATAAACATAATGTTTCTATCGAAGCCAAATATTTTGCCATCATATTCTAAGCTTAGTGCGAAATCTTACACGTGATTTATTCCTTTGATGAATTTCTGATATTTAACACGGCAGAAAAATACGATACCACCTCTTACCGTTTTACTTATGTGAGATAGATCAACACTGTGGTATCCCGGTAAATGTATTGATGCAACATTTTTATGCCATGTCTCGGTTATTGTTATGCAATCATAGCGATCTAGATGTGCAATGAACTTTTGATCTTCAACTTTATTTACCAGGCCTTGTGCATTCCATGAAGTTTTGCATATATTTTTCACATTGGAAGATTGTAAATGTATATTAGCGTCATGTCTGCTCGATCTCGATGGATCACGGAGAAAATAATTTCCAAAACTTAAAGGTACTCAATCCGATCAGACGCTCCTAAATTATTATTTCTTTGGCTTCTGGGGCAAAACAATATTTGATTAGAGTCGATGAACCCACCCATCAAAGCTCAGAGTGATCAGATATCGATTTTTGAAGTTTGTAATTTCTCGAGATGTGTAATAATATGTGGCCCAGAAACACGTGGTCAAACGGAGGGTCTCGGACAAAATTGCGGATGAAGATGGATAACTCCAAAATCAGGTGGTAATACTGTCAAATTTCGTGATACTTTAGTGATAATACGGCCATATTTTGTTGAACAAAATGTTGATAAATAACAAGTTTTGGGAAATTTTATACCATAGTTGACAGTGTTGAGCATTATTTTGTTGCAATAAATCGATTCTGATAACTAAAGCGTATTTTGAAGAAATGTTGTTGTATCTTGATGGTATGGCGACCGTCTGATCGGATTGAGTACCTATAAATTTTTGATAAGCTTAGAATTGAAATAATCGATCATCTTAGATCAGATTAGCTAGATTTTGAAACATAAAACGTGTTTCCGTTATCTAACTTAGCTTGTTGTCAATATTGTAAATATTGTATATATGTTATAGCATGTTTCGCCTTAATTGACGACTTTGCAATAAACAATCAATCAAAACCTATTGAATTCAGCCTATCCGGATGTTATAATTATGCAACAAGTATATGCAATTTGTGTAGCGACACTCAACTATTGTAACGCAATATGAACATCTATATTATGTAATTATTCTAACAGTTGAATAATTTTCTACTGATGACATCTGAAAATTGAAGAAGTTGGTTCTATACGTGCGCATTAAATCGAGAAACACGTCCGGTAGTACGACATAACGCCCTTGATCTGATCCTACATGTATACCACTGTCACTTCCCCACTTATATGAACGCGGATGCGTCAAGCATAACAACATGCATCCCATACAAGGAAGATACATCGCCTACGCAAAGACCAGATTGGTTCTTCAATACTTATCTTTAGCACCAATATACAGCCGGATATGACTATATGTGTGTGTGGTCGATATCACATACACCCCTGGTTAAGTGGTGCTGCTAATTTGCTATGATGCTGGTATAGGGGAAAGTGATGCTGTTACGGTTAACATAAAACACTAAATGATTGCACGCCTATCGAAACAATATTCGGAACCTCAGCATAATGGAACTAGTCATGGCAGAAAGAAAACCAACAGTTCAACAAATAACTCTAATAAGGGAAGGTAGCAATACACAATTAAACTCATTTTGGGATCTAGTCTGGTCGATAAAAGGTTTGACCTAGAAAAAATTTGGACTAAGTTGGTTTGTATATCATTTTGAAGAGGAATATATCCTCCATAACATATCCAAAATCCGCTAAAATCCCCTTTGAGCATTTTTTGTAATTCAAGATGGCGTCCAAGATGGCTGCCATTTTCATATAAGTCAGCTTGATGCAATTATAGTGAGAACATCTTGTCACATGTATACACATGTATACATTTTTGTGAAGCTAAGACATAACGCCACCTTTATGTGCCAAAATTGGAACTCCCCGTCCAAGATGGCCGCTAAAAACGCGACCGGAAGTGGAATTTTTACGTTTTTTAAAATAATATCTTTAAGATAAGTTTCCGTGGTTTGGAACTGGTTCAGAATTTTACCTTTATTTTGTATTTAGCATGTTAACTGACCATTGGGGCAATGAAATATGCTGTTCGTGAGGTACACACCCCTTCTGATCACTCAAAAATTCGATTTTACAAAACGCGGTATAACATTTCACAAAAGATCCCCAAGATTCTAATCATATTTCATCAAGAAGTGGGAAAAACTGTGCAATGTAACTGATCCATTCTATATCTTATTGATATTCGAACTCAGTGGTACCAAAATTGTCACTTTGGCTCAAAATGGCTGCCAAAATGGCCGCCAAAATATGGGAAATGGTAATTATTATCCCAGCGTGCCACGCAACCGCTTACAAGTTATGGTGATGCACACAGTTGACTATTATGTCTTATATAGCTCGAGTACTAACATTTCTGATGCACCTTTGGTATTTTGTTACTATTTTAACCACTGAAATTACAAAAATTATTCGAAATTTTCTGTCACAATCCTGATATCAAAATCGGCAAAAAATCGCTGTTCAGGTTTGACCCATTTTTTGAAAGTAAAATGGAACCATGTTTGGTATCAAAGATGTTTATTGTTTTGATATGTGTTACATGTGTCACACTGAGTTGTTTTAGACAAAATTACTCAAGATGGCTTCCAAAATGGCAACCAAGTTTGGTAAACATTATTATATACATATGTGTATATACGTGGTGTATATGTATACATAATCAATTGTGACTCACGTGCTACTTAATTAACTAAATGTTCTATTCTGATTGTCCCGGTACCCTACGAGTCATGACAAATTCATTTTGATGAATGCAATACGGATTTTGTCTAAAACTTCCTTGTTTTTGAACGGAAATGGGCAGAACGTTGAAACCGAACTGAGATGGATCATATTATGTGGCTATTCTGGTCCATTAGCATCAACATTGATCAACTTAATACAGTGTGTATGTCTGTTGGCTGTCTGGTTATAGGCGATGTGAGTAGGTATACATAGAATTATTGTATTCATGAATGGTGTGAATAGTTATACAATGTGTGACTATATGGCCATGGATGGGATGTCCATAGTGAGATGTATAGGTATATAAGGAGTAGCTGTATGCTGATGTGTGGGGTGAACATGTTTACAGCGAGTGGCTGTCTGGTCATTGAAGTGGTGTATGGTCATAACGAGAGCAGCTACACTGTCCTGTATGTATACTTGTAATACGACCCTGCCTAACTATGCTTAAAAGCCATGTCCTGGTTGGCCAGTGGCCCGAGTTACCATGGCTATCTCGTTCCAGTTTTGTGGTACAATTCTACTTTTTCCAATTGTACCACGAAAAAAATCGGTTTATTCAGATCGCCACACGCGACTTTTCCCGTCTTTTCTAACTCCGCGCAAACGGGACATCAACGGAGTACACCCGCACCCGTAACTCTTTGAATTAATTTGCTACATCTTGACAATCTTGCGAATTTTCTAGCGATTTTTCGCTTGAAACCAGTTTGGTTGCCAATGAATATGGTCCAAATGATGTTATTATATACTGATATATGTTACGACCAAAGAAAGTTACTTAATAAGTATATTAAATGACAAAATAAATCCATGGGGCCGGGCTGTGCATTGGTCGATTCGAATCTCGATCATATTCGATATTTCGGAATCAAGTTGAAAATGAAAGCGCTTGTTCACCAGTACAGAAGGGGAATAAGATTAGTTTAGTAAACTAGATCATTTAGATCGCTTTGTGTAAGGAAAATGGTCCATAGTCGATGATAATATTCATGTTGTCCCAACAACGTTCAACACAGAAATGACAGCAATCGTATTTCCTGTACAATTTAAATGAAAGACACGGGCGCCGCTGAAAACACATCGTTTTTTAGCCAATCACAACGATTATTCACGCAAACAAATTACTGGAGTACTCCATGCAAAGAATCTAGTACGCCCAATACGAATTACACCACGAAATGTTTTCTCACCTGAGACCGAAAAAGCGCAGTATTTCGTTGACTATTCAGTCGAATTGTGACCATAAACTTTCAGTCGTATTACAAAAGAAATAAATACACGGTGTATCGGTGTGTATGGTCAAGTTGTACCACACAAAACTTATTGTAGGACTCCGCTACGCGTCGTCCTACAATCAGTTTTTTGTGGTACAACTTGACCATACACACCTCTACACCGTGTATTTATTTCTTAAATGGAGTGACTGTGTCGTCAGTGGTGGGCTGTAAATATGTATATTGGGTGGATGTATTGTCATGGGCGGGTGTTGGATGTATGGTAATGGATGGGTGTATGTACAAATAGGGTGTGGTTGTGTGGTTATGGGCAATGTGTATATGTGTACATGGAATGACTGCACGGTCATTGTTGAAGTGTATATGCATACCTGGATGGCCATTGAAGTGTATATGCATACCTGGATGGCCATTGGCAGCTAGTGTATATAGAGAGCAACCTCGTGGTGATGGATGGGATGTATATGTTAATATGTACTATTGTATTGTCATCGGTGGTGCGTACAAGCATACAGTAACTAGCTGAATGCTCGTGGAGAGGGTTTATATGTATACAGCGAGTGGCTGAATTGTCACGATTGAGCTGTATATGCAAGTCTGAAGTGTACGAATGGCCGTGTGTGCGGGGTATTGGTATATCTAAAAGGGTTGTATGGCCATTGGTGAGGTATATATACACACCTGGAGTGACGCTGTGGTCATGGGTGAGGTGTATACGTATATCACGAGTGACTACATGGCCATGGCACGGTCAATATGTACATAGGTATATGGGGATTGACAGTATGACAAAATTAATGGTGGGGTGAATTGATATACAAGGAGTCACTATGATCACGACTGTTGTTTATGCGTATACAGCGAGAAGCTGAAATGTCATGGGTCAGGTGTATATGCAAGTCTGGAGTGTATGAATGGCCGTATGCGCGGTATGAGACATTGATATATCTAGAACGGCTATAATGCCACTTTTGTGAGGTTATATGTATATACCTAGAGTGACTCTATGGTTTTGGGTTGGGTGTATATGTATATCTTGAGTGGCTATATGGTCATGGGTGTCGCAAATATGTATATATACAGGTAGTGAGACTGTATGACCACTGGTGAGGCAAATATATATACAAGAAGTAATATATGACAATGGATGCAGCGAACAGGTATGGAGTGACTGTATGGTCATCGGTTAGGTGTACATGTATATATTTAGTGGCTGTATAGCTATGCATGTGGCAAATACATATACATGGAGTGACTGTATGGCCTATGTTAGGTGAATAGGTATACAAGAGGTTACTTTGTGTTCATGTATGTAGTGAATATGTATACAGGTCATGTGAGGTGTAGGAGTATACCTGGTGTGTCTGCAATGTTATTCACGGCTATATGGCCATGCGTTGGTGTGGGTAAACCCAATTGTGGCTGTATGGTAATGGGTGAGGTGTATGTCTATACAGCGAGTGGCACATGGCCATTTACGTGGTATTCATGTATTTATATATGGAGTGACTGCATGCTCATGTGTGATTTGTACTGGTGCACCTTTGTGTGACTATCACTTTCCACAATAACTCAAGGATATGTTAATCGATAGAAGTAATATCAGAGTGTTCTCCACATTAATTGCGTTTTATATGCAATGTGAAGAAAACGGTTTTCCTGACAATAGTTTATATGTTTTTGATGCTAATGGGCCAGAGTAGCCACATAATATGACACCTGTCAGTTCAGGTTCAACGTTCCGTCCGTTTCCGTAAAAAACATGGACATAATCCCAAAAGAGGTGTTCGGCAAAATTCATACTGCATCCCTTAAAATTAATTTGTCGTTTTGGGACAACCATAATATAAGATTAAGTTGTCAATTGATTAAGTAGCATGTTTAATAACCAAGTGAGTCACAATTTGCTACAATTTCGGAACAGCCGATAATAATGTTCGGAATATAAACTTTTTACTAAATTTGGTTGCCATTTTGCATGTAATCTTGAGTAATATTGTCTAAAACACCACACTATGCCATATTTGAGGCATATCAAAATAAAAAGAACCTTTGATACTAAAGATAGTGATTTTTCAGCAGAGTTTGATGCTGTTTGTGATAGAAAAATCCCATAATTCTGGTAATTTCAGAATGTTAAATAGTAAAAATTAATAAAGGTGCATAAGAAATGTTGGTATTCAATGTATATAATACGGAATAGTCATTTGTGTACATCACCATAAATTGTAAGCGGTTGCATGGCACGTTGGGATAATAATTAACATTTTTCCATATTTTGGCGGCCATTTTGACAGCCATTTTGAGCAAAAGTGACAATTTTGGTACCATTGAGTTCGAATATCAATAAGATATAGAATGGATCACTTACATTGCACAGTTCGTCCCACTTCTTGGTGAAATGTGACCAGAATCCCAAAGGGGATCTTTTGTAAAATGTTATACCGCGTTTTGTAAAATCGAATTTTTGAGTGATCGGAAGGGTGTGGACCCCCACGAACAGCATATATCATTGCTCCAATGGTCAGTTAACATGCTATATACAAGATAAAGTTACAATTCTCAACCAGTTCAAAACCTCATAAACTTATCTTAAAAGTATTAGTAAAAACGTATAAATTCCACTTCCGGTAGCCATTTTGGCGGCCATCTTAGACGGGAAGTTTCAATTTTGGCACATAAAGATGGCGTTATGTCATAGCTTCACAAAAATGTATACAAGTGTATACCTATGACAAGATGTTCTCACTATAATTGCATCGAGCTGACTTATAGGAAAATGGCAGTCATCTTGGACGCCATCTTGAATTACAAAAATTGCTCAAAGCGGATTTTGGATATGTTATAGAGGAGAGCTTCCTCTTCAAAATGATATAAAAACCAACTTAGTCCAAATTTTTTCTAGGTTGACCATAAAATTTGAGTTTATCGACCAGACTAATCAGGCTACCCCGACGATGAACCTCCATAAAAAATTCCAACGAGTTACAATAATCGGTGACTAAGATACATGTCCGAAGGCACATGCACGGCGAGCATTTGGATGGACATTATATTTAGTGACCACACCGTATTACCGATCCGGATTACCACCGGTCACGATGCGGATCACTACCGGCTGTTTTGACAAAAGCGTGCCACGTGGCATCATTGTAGTTGGATCATTTTCGCCCTACATTCTGTGGAAGGTGTGAATTTTTTCTCCCTTCGTGTATAGGAGTAACTGGGCTAGCGGAGGACGCCGATAAATATGATAAGTATACAATATATGTTCACTTATTCTTATATTTGTAACGCATGTTTACCATTGTGTTTCATTATTTCGAGCAGTAGCTGATATGGATGGTTCATGTTTTATTTCTTTATGCGGTATTCTCGTGGTACGAAAAGATAGACTATTTACTAAGTCATTCGCCTAATGTACACGTTTGTATGTTCGATTTGTGGCCATCTGGGACGTTTTGAACATAGATACCCATGAAATGAACGGGTACGGATCTGTACCGGCAGGTGATGAACGGTGCCGATCCGCATCCTGTTTTTTGGAACCCATGAGTATGGAAATCGATACTACGCGTTTAATTTACATTCAACTTGACAAACCATTTTGCCATTTTGTACAGTTATGGACATTCTTGTTTACGCAACAGAAATAACAGAAAATTCCATGCATTTGCATCATGTATTGTGCCAATGAAGATAAATAATGGGCCACGTGCAACTAGATCATAGTAACATATGCTACCTCTAAGGTTATCGTAGGCGATTATTTTATATTTTCTTGGCGTGGCCATTTTCTAATGTATGTAAGAAAGACGGCGGCAACAAACTTTGTGTGGGTTACATTCAGATATATAATATAATTAACGTTTTAGTCGACCTACCGTTACACAAATTGCCACTTTCAGCCGGTAGTGATCCGCATCGTGACCGGTGGTAATCCGGATCGGTAATACGGTGTGGTGACTATACCTTCTCCATTTTTCTTGGAGAAGTGGGGTATAAATTATGCTTACAGTCGTTCGTATCACAATTGCATAGTGAAAATCAACTAATAACATTCAAACCTTAAATTGAGAGGACTTTTAAAGGGAGACTTTGCACTTATTCCGAGGAATGTAACATTCAACTAACATCGCCTAAAATTTGAAGCAAATCGACCATACCAATCCATAGAAAACATCGTCAGAACTACGCTCAATTGTAAATATTTATTACTCAATTCGGGACGCATCTATCGGCGATAACTAACGAAACTATTTCGCATTCGAGGGTCACTTCATTTAATTAATATATAAGAATGACGATGTGTGTTGTCAATTTGAATATACTATTTGTAAAAAAAATACTACTTTATTATTCTCCATTTGTATGTTATCACCATATCGGAGTGTTTCGCATCACTTTAAACCATTTTATTTGTTTGGTTGGGAATTAATAGCTATTGTATGCATCAAACCTAATGATGAACACGAGTTTGTGGACGCTCATAATTAATAACGCTCTTTAATATATGACGCCTACTGATAAACAAAAAACCCACGAACGCTCTTTATCAGATATGAACATTTGATTTCTTGGCAAAGAGGATGGATATTGCGGTCTCTTTTGTTGTGTCAAATCATCCCACCATTAACAGAATCCGGCCATATAATACCGTAATTTAATTTACATTAGATGTATGACCTATTATTCACAGAATCAACGAACTTGACCGGTTTTTAGCATTTGTAAAGACCACGACATATGCCTTAACCAAAGTCTTCTTATTGAGTGCAATCCACCTTTCATGGCGGGGGAGCTGCGCTGGTGCAGCATTACAAATAGTGTTCCAGTGCATCCTCATATATATAAGAGAATGCACTGGCTTACCAGGGCAAGGGTAGATATTGTTAGGCCAATGTAATATCTTATATATGCGATGCTGCATATGGGAGACTCGCATATATAAGAGAATGCATTGGCAACATGGTTTTCGATAAATTTCAGGAGGCTCCAATCATGCATGAAGTGTTAAAAAGTTTTCATTTGTTATGCCTATAGCTGTGGGTAGATTTGGTAAGACGACAGAACCGCGAAGAAAAACGTCAGTGCTGGTGCAGCATTTAAAATCCTGTGCCTATGCATTCTCTGATATATGCGAGTCTCCCATGGGGAGCCTCACATATATAAGAGAATGCACTGGCTTACAATGGAAACAATGTAAATATTGTTAAGCCAACGCGTAGTCTCGTATATAATGCGAGGCTCCCTGAAGGAGACTCGCATATATGAGAATGCATTGGCACAGTGTTTTCGATAAATTTCAGTAAGCTCCATGTAGTCATGGAAGGGTTAACAAGTTTTCATTTATTATGCCTATACCTGTGGGTAGATTTGGAAAGACGACATAACCGCGAAGACAAATGTCAGTCCTGGTGCAGCATTAACAATCTTGTGCCAGTGCATTCTCGTATATATGCGAGTCTCCCATAGGGAGCCTCACACATATAAGAGAATGCATTGGCGCATATATAAGAGGTCTCTTGGCATATATAAGAGAATGCATTGGGTTAACAAGATTTCATAAATTGTTCAGAATATACAATGCGACTTTTTGTGTGCATAGCGATTATATACTATAGTATATAGTAGTGATGTCGCGTTTACATAGTGATTCAATATGATGTGACATCTCTTCCATTTAATTATCTAATTCATAATTATCTCATTTCTAACCATTGTGCATGACACTGTTTACCTGTACATGCATTCATGATATATTAATTGGTTGTACATCCTTATAAAATTATGTGCTATGTGTATCCACATGCAATCCATGGAAATAGTCTGTATATATATATATGGTAATTTGTAACTCTTCAATAATGGAGGACATTCTAGCATATATATATGAATTATTTTCTATAGACATGTCTTAAATCAATCTTGGACCATATATATTACTGTGCACATGCTATACTAAACTGTGAAATATATATATATATATATATATATATATATATATATATATATATATATATATATATATATATATATATATATATATATATATATATATATATAACTTCAAGAAGCTCCAGTCATGGAAGGGTTAACAAGTTTTCATTTATTATGCCTATATCTGTGGGTAGATTTGGCAAGACGACAGAACCGCGAAGACAAACGTCAGTCGATAAAAGATGATAATATGCTGCTTTTGATTATGCACGCAAAATAACTAGTATATCCTCAGTATCGTACCTCCCGGGGAATAGGTATAAATAACGGCTCATAGCGACATTCTGAAGATGCCATATCTCTAGAAAAAAGTACAGAGTAGATGCAAAACGCAGGGCTTCCGCAAGTATATGTGTCGACGTACAGTAATGTCCTAAATAATCGACTCCTTAACCACAGCAGAATTATGGGTAATTTTTCAGGATTTACTCGGAAATATATATGGCTTGTTGCAACAAGCCATATTTCCAAATCCTGAAAAGTAACCCATAATTCTGCCGTGGTTAAGGAGTCGATTATTTAGGACATTACTGTGTGTACTATAAAAGCTGCATACCAGCCTTATTGTTGAATCGTGAATACTGGTTAAAATGGGCATATGACTCCTGAGTACCAGTTCACCTGCGTGTGGATGTGTTCAAAATTGATTTAAAGGGGTACTGTACGCCATTTTCAATAAATTCCCGGTGATAACAACGATCTAATATCGATAATATATAGAACACTAAGTAATTTGAGTCGAAGATGTATTCTGTAAACGTTCAGGTTAATAGGTTATCTTAAAATCAAAGTTAATAATTCACGGATCGTGGATTGGACAACGTGTGGTACACATGATCGTGTAAAAAATTATGTTGATACGGGGCGTAAACTCAAGCCACTCACTAACTAGTGACTATACAATGACTTAAATGAGTATGCATATAATATAACATTTATTTGATACATTTACTTTCCAAAAATTACTCGACAACGACAATTGGTATTTTCGCATTCCGGCTAATCTTCCATCCGTAACATTACTTCGTACTCAACAGACTTTCAAATAATGGAAATCTGGTTCAGAGACCATAGAAACCATCAACAACATTTGAGTACAGTATCCCTATAATATGTATCTTTTCTCGCAAAATATACCAACAACTGCACAATATAAGTAGGTCTACTCTAGTTTTCGACTATGGTATAAATCCAAAAGTTTGAGGATGTATAGTTACCAATTCTGGAAGATTAATTACGTATCTGAAAAATTTGCCGTGCTCATCAATATTGTAATGAGCCAACTCTGCGACACCTTAGAGATTGATCGATAAATATCATATAGCAACAATTATTTGTCGATTCCGATGCTACCAAGGAAATATTGCTTCAGAGAATAGAGTATATGTATAGAAAATGTAAATAACAAGATATTATGCGTTAGAGTCTGAATTAATGTTGTTACCTGTTAACCAGATATATATAGACACACAGGCTCCAAAGCTAATAACTTCAATTTTACGCAAGTGAAGCAAAGTCATGTTATAATTATCCTTCGCAAACTGTGTCTATTTCTCCGAAAAATAGAACACTTAGCTATTGGATCCATCGCCTATAGTCCTTACCACTATTACACATAAAACAAGTCCAATAAACTCGCACCACTACCACATACATGAGAGATATTAAAGGGTTGACATTTAAGCGCTACGCTTCTCGGACAATGATGTGCAATGTGCGTACTTTGATTTGCGCCGGGAGTTATATGACTACGATTTTAATGCCCTCCTGTTATTTTTAGCTTTGTGGAAACACTTTAGCCTACTAAGATAGAATGCACATCATTTTTATTTGAGCATGCGAATACTCACACTGTCGGGCGCAAAATCTGTTCCTCCAGCGAGAAACAGAGAATGTTCTGGAATTTCGACTGCATTTGCAGCACTGTGACTCCGATGAATGTTTCCAGGAAGTGACATCAGTTTTGGGAATCGTCTTTTCTTCCTCGGTTTAACCGTATCACTGGAGTCTTCCTTTTTGGACGGCTCTAAGCACGTGTCGTCACTTCCGGAATCCTCGTGTGATGATTCACATCTGAAAACGATTTTATCACCATCGTAGTCTACAGATGCGCACTCTATGGGGATTTCCTGTATATCCGAGGCGTCGTCACATGATGCATACGACACCTCCACAGCCTCGTCCTCGTCGCTCGTCCGCCTCCTAGAACGATCTACCTCGTGGTCCACACTTCCCACCGAATAGGATTTTGATTTGGGAACTGTTTTCAGTTTACACTTATCTTTGAAATCCTTAAGAAAGCTAGTCAATTTTGATGAATCCTTTGAAGAATGTTCTGGATTACTACAGCTACCATCATTGTGTGATATTTCTTCGTCCGAAAACACATCGGAACTTTTTTCATCCGCAGTCATCATGAGTGGTTTTGTTCGTCGGTACGGTCTCTGTGTAGAGTGTGAGTGTGGCACTGGTGATGTTGGTTCATCGAGATGCACACCCTGAAAAAAATATATATAGATATACGTGTTGGTGCTAGGAGGGCTTATGATATAGGTCACAAGAAACCGCGAGTAAATTTTTCTGCATAACTCCCACTGCATCACTACGCCAGCCTATGGAACACACTCCCTAAAGAAATACGCGGAGAATTTCCTCGAAATGCTTTCAAACGTAGACTAATAAACCATTTCCAAAAACCATGTATTGTCTGAACACTAAATGTAATAACCCATTTTGCTCCGACTGCAAAATGAAATAAATAGATACCTAATTACTCCCATAATTACAATATAATATCCCTTATAGAAACCATGGCACCATTCAGAATAATTTGGTCACTAAAATCCCTTATTCACTATTTTGTGTCTTGACCCATCCTTCAAAAAAATTACATCCACACATCTATTCACCAACACAAATCCTACTTGATTTTAATATTAACAGAGTAAACATAGAGGACAATAATGTCTATATATATGCAGGGACTCGGGCTGGGTTTGATAATTCGGTGCATGGTTATTGGCCTGGGCGATGCCAGGAAGATGATCCGGGAGGCCATGGCATCGCCCGGATAACACTTATTTATAACATGTATTCATTTATATTACACATGTGTATGTTTTATTTATTATATCCAATATACAATTAGTTAGTTACATGTAGATAGTTAGTTATACATATATACAGGGACGTCCATGTCATGGAAATTCCACATACATGTAAACGCCCTTGCGTTGGAATGTTCCAACTGCTATATACATGTATCTGAACCTTTTCAAATGTTAGACATATCGAGCCTGATACACATGTAGTTAGAAAGTAGGAACTTATTCTAATTTTGGTCTAAAAATTTGTTTTTACACTAATTACAGTAACTGATTGGAAAATAAAATCGGGACAATTCCAACCTATATTTTATCTGAAATTCCCGACCTATTTTGTGCCCGGCGTGAAATTTTTGTTGTTGAAATTTTTTACCATTGTTGAGATGAGATAACGCCCCCCTCCCAAATAAATCATATAGCCGCGTCCCCATATACAGGGATTCTAATTGGATGGGAAGTAAGTCAGAGGTTAATCATTTTATACTCGATATAGGTTAATGTGGGGCAAGATAAGACCGGCTCACATCGTCTACAAACATGGAAACGCATCAAACCATTGACGCGCCATCTTAATGCCTGGTCAAAGTCTCCGCCAAATAATCACTTTGAATCACATCCTCACGCTATTCAATTCAACATGGAAACCGTGAGACCAGGAATAACAGGGCCGAAAACCTACGTCATAATTTGCTCTAAAATTGCGACAAGATATATCGCCTGGCAATCTCAACATTCGTTTTTTTGTTATTTGCCAAAGATATCAGTAAGCTGTTAGACTATGAGCTATCCTAACAACTCATTGCGGATACCCAAAAAAACCTCAGATATCGAACAGTTTTCTTTTTAAGGACAGTTTTGCGTTCAAATTTCAGAACCTCGAAAAATGGTGACCGAAGTCACTCGAACATTTATATCTTCTCAATAGTCATATTTATAATGGAACGGGGTTCATAGTGATGTATATAGCATAAATTGAAATATAGCTCATTCGTTGTATATTTCGGTTGAGTTATTTATATAGGCGATGAAAACGATGATAACTTGCTTCGATGTTAGACATATTGCCGCTATTTCGAGAGCATCATAGCGTAGGTTCCTGACCTCAAATGAGAGTTGTCAGGTTACGTGGCGAGAGAATTGGCTCCCGGTTATTTGTGTTTTCTACTCGTTTTCTTAAACTCTTTTGATCCACCTAATTCCATTTTCAATAGCACAGATCTATATCCGATGTCGAGAGAATTTAAGCATCGTCTCAATCCAAGTTTTCCATTTTATCAATTAGATTTTACCATTGGCAAATGCCAACCAACCACGGGATGTGTGTATATGGAAGAGACGATTCCAGTGCTATTCTGAGACGTTACAGGTCTGGCTGCTCTAACTCTGGACGACATAATGTTCCCAAACTCAAGAATTTTCTACAATTTGATGCTAATTTATATAATTCAAAACTATTTACAAGTAACATTATCGACGTCCAGTCCCACCCACATGATGCACAGGAATATTTAGTATATATGCGTCTTACACAGTTGCCAAGGACACATCATACAGTCCGTACAATCACTGGAAGCCGAATCTCTCTAACATTTCTTGCACAAACACCTGTGCTGGTTACTCCCCACAAGACTATAGTCACATATCATGCATCAAATCGTTTTACAATTCAAACTTATAATTTCTAGAATTCGCATAAAGCTGAGTACCTTGATACGTGAATCTATTCTGGTCATTAATATTGTTTGGTATGCGGTCGTGCCCGTCCTGTCTCGTCTGACTCCCATATGTGGGGCAAAATCGACAGTTATTTGGTCCACCCAATGCCAAGCTGCGAGAAAATTGCACGTTGTTGGTCACTAATAATTACATTAAAAATGTCTGACGATGTCTCTAATAAATGTATGTTAATATGTCGAATCGTGGAAGCTATATTCTTTTTCTTCATTTTGAAGTGAAATTGAAATTAGCCCATGTTGTTTCTCTGCCTGTCGTCTGCTTCTGCGTCTTTAAATACAACAACAGTAGTACAGAGTTCATAAGTATGCAGAACGTGGTTAAGGTATCTCTACTCTGATACGAACAGAGTGTTAGCTTGTCACACGTTTAATTGAGTTGCTATATAACTTGCTAACATGAATCAGATGTCACGCCTGACCCAGCATTAGTTGGGTAAGTTCAGACCACAAGTAGGTTGAATTTGTTCTCATAATTTTATATTCCAACCAGTATACAGTATAAAATTTGTCGCGCGTTTTAGACAACTTGAAAAGTCGAACATTTTCCTACTTTCGGTACATTGTTTGGACTGAAATCAGTTAGAAATTTCCAAACTCAGCGGTTACAACAAGTGCAGATGAAAATTCAATGATAGACACTCCCATATTGCAACGAAGACCCTCTACACAACGCCCCTGAACTAAATTAACACAATACGCCCATAATCGGTTATCAGATCTAGAAATTGACAAATATAACTATATTCACGACCGTTCCATTTGATTTTGAGATTATCTGTTAGTATTTACGATTGCAAAGAACTGCATAATAATGTGTATGTGGTTGATTATATAGAGAATAATCAATTGGTTTCGACGATTACGTGACATAATTCACGAGGGGAGCTGGGCCTGGTAAAACCCGAGTGAGCAGAGCGAACGAGGGTTTTACCAATAGGACCGGCTACCCGAGTGAATTATGTCACGTAATCATCGAAACCAATTGATTATTCTGTTTATTACACACTTTCAACCACTAAAAGTCGCTAATTTTAAAGAGTAGATGTGACAAAATAGGCCCAGATCAGCTGATTCTCCCATTTTGAACCCCAACGTAAACTGAACGCGCGTGCTGTTACGCGGATGGATACATAATTTAAATAATTGTGACGTAACGATATCGATTGACCTTATTATTTTCATTCACTTCGGCGCAATTCATTTTTTAAAGTTTCGGAAATTACAGGATATTTTCAGTCACAATTGTGTTTATTCTGATTAAAAAAGCATGACACTTGGAACGGAATGTTGTCAAGATTCTTTTGGTATGTGTAAATAGTGTTGGTTCATACAGGAAATGTTTGGAAATCGTTCTAAAAGTAGAAAACTTAATTTCGAAGTGACGATATAATTTAATCATCGTAAATAAACAATTGGAGAGGAACACGTGGAAGTTCATTATTTACTGTTCACATGGAATTTTCAAAGCTCATTCGACTGGAATTTGCCGTCATCCTCATCATCTGATTCGATAATTGGTAATATTCTTCTTCGTTTTACGGGTGTATTTATAACTCCTTCCGCATAATCGTTGGCAAGTCCCTTTTGTTGCTCGATTTCAGTCATGTTTGATCCGTAGAAATTGAAGTGGAATGTGCAGTCCCTGTTATCTCTTATCACGACTCTCTTGTTAGAGCCCATCGACTCCATGCCTGATTTTGTTACTGTCATTGACTTTTGGGAAGAGGCGACAAAGTTTGTGTCCAGTTCAAAGTTTTGGTTATTTGTTGACACCGATGATGTTGAAATACATGTGGAATCATAATTCATTTCATGTTGAGCTTGATCAAGTTGATGATTCATACTAGTAACTGTAGAACATGATGCAGAAGCATGGTTCTGAGATACTGGTTTTGGTGCCATTGAATGTCGATACGGAACAACTGCAGAACTGGCTGACTCCAGGCAATAAAGTCTGAAATGGCTCCCTGATCTATCAGCCCAAACCGACTGTTAGTAGGCCTAACGCCTGAGCTCAAAACACCTTCACCTTGTTCAAGTTGTTGTTGACTGTTCATTTCGGTACGAAGTCGAAATGTACCAGTTTCACTTTCAGAGTTCGAGCCGGCCAATACTGGCATAATTGTATCAGATAATTCTGTAATTTCATCACTGTTGCTCTCAAGTGGTCTATTTGGAGGTGGAAGCTCTTCAAATTCTGATAAAATGAAATATCTCGTGAAATCGTCGATGTCTGTATTGTCAGACATTTTGACAGCGCAGATGACAGCTCAAACACGCGCTTCCTGTTTACGTAAACAAAAATAGTTCCAGCTTAGGGCGGGGCTACGGGAACTGTCAAAAATCGCGTGCTCTCGCCGGTGACGTAATTCACAGGTGTGACATTATCACTTTTAATTCAACGAGAAATCCTTATAAATCACGACTAAGTGTGTAATAAATCAGCTTTACCGACGCACTGACTCAGTATGATTGTTCATCGGTGAATTGTGCGTGAATAAATTCTCCTTTAAATGTTATCGAAACGGCCATGTATAGATCGGAATGGAACATTGATGTCCCTCAATTCGGATCAAGTCTTGAAAATCGGTCCCGAATTTCGCCCATGTCGCGATTAGAATTCGCGCTTACCTCGTATATATATATAGACCGGACTGCGCTGATAGTACACACGACCTACATAACGACATCAGCAGCGGGGACATCCTTAACCCTTTCATGGTTGGAGCTGCGCTGGCGCAACATTAAAGACACTGTGCCAATGCATTCTCTTATATATGCGAGTCGACCATATGTCGCATCGCATATATAAGAGAATGCTTTGGCCTAACTTTTTTTTATTATCAATTTGTCTTACATTCTTTAACAATTTTTATCATTTTTAATATTTTTTTCTTACATTCTATAACAATTTTTATCATTTTTTCCTATATTCTTTAACAATTTTATAATTTTTTCTTACATTCTTTATAAATTTTTATCATTTTTTCTTACATTCTTTGACAATTTGTTTCTAATTTTGTAGCATTATTTCTTACATTCTTTGACAATTTTTTATTATTTTTTTTTACATTTTTTCTTACACTTTTTAACAACTATAAAAATTAATTTAAAATTTGTTAGGCCACTGCTATATGTTATTAATTGGTTGTTTCCATATTGGCCGAGTTATGAGGCCGAGGTCTGTCGTATTGGCCTGAGGCCGCAGGCCGAAGGCTAATATGACAGACCGGGGCCTCATAACTCGGTCAATGTGGAAACAACCAATTAATAAGTATTTTATTAATTAGCAACATTGGCAATTGTTGTTTCACATGATGAATATATTAACATAGCTATATAGGCCTACCATTGTGTGCTTTGCTATATTAACAATTATTCCAGCAAATTTTTATTCTTGGAAACTTTGTAAATAACTTGGAGCGATTTCACAGTACTGTTTGTTTCCACTGGAAATGATATTGATACGGATACATCTACGCATATTTACTCCAAACAAAAAAACAATGACAGTCCGCCATTCACCATTCACCAGAAAGCAACTGTAATCTATCTTCCGTCGACCCAATATTCTTTGCCGATCGCGCTAAATACGTATGACGTCATTTACGTTACCGTTTACTTATTGGACGCCTTTCTATTTATTGGCCGACTTTTTAACTTATTGGCCGACTTTTTTACTTATTGGCCGACTTTTGTTACTTATGATGCGGGCAGCATTCTACTTATTGCGGTCGATAACCTATAGCTAATTAATAAATTCTCTTATATATGCGAGGCGACCTATGGTCGACTCGCATATATAAGAGAATGCATTGGCACAGGGTTTTCGCAAAAATTCAGGAAGCTCCAGTCATGAAAGGGTTATTAAGGAACCACTTTCATCGAGAGGAGCTGCGTCTCAGTATGAACATGGGTTCGAAGGTTGATACATGCATAACGAATCTATCGTTATATACGCCCTGTCACTAACTCGCGGCCATATTTGATATACCATGCCCGGTTCCGTGGTTTTAGTGCTACAGGTCAGAGTTCTGGTGTAGCATTTCCATATCAAAAGTCATGCATGAATATTCAAAAGTTCCATACATGGAAATGCTAATCCAGAACTTTGACCTGTAGCATTAAACCACGGAACCTGGGCTGGTTGAATCTCTGAAACCACGGAACGGGGCTGGATAAATCTCTGAAACCACGGAACGGGGCTGGATGAATCCAATACGGCCGCGACTCAGTGATCTCGCTTATTGGAACAGCATGTGGTCATATGATTATTGATATTCTGGCGAATAGATACACCAGATTTGTGCAGGCACTGACTCTGTGTGTCCATTACTTCAATGTGCGTGAACAAATTTTCATTTGTTATCGAAATGGCCATGTGTCGCTATGGATGATAATGCCCATCACGTTAATACAAATGATTGAAACTATTAATAAGATTTGTTGGACTCTCGAAAACTGCTATTGTTTTCCTCTAAAAGTAGTAATTTGAAATGCCTGGTAATTTACTTCATTGATTTTCTAATAATTTGCGTAATAGCACACTCAAACAGAGAGAGGGGGGGGGGGGGGGGGGTAATACAAAATTTGCAGGAAGGTATGACGAGGTGGGTGGGTGGTCCGAGGAGACGCTAACAAAAACGAATTTTTTACAACCTCATGCATTTTTTTTTACTAAAGACCATTTGTGCCGATATTTGACATTTGTAACAGTTTAAAATATATTTTAACGGCAAAAACACCATATTTATGTTACTGGGATCTCATATATGGGCCTTAGTGGAGATGACACTACGCTATGGCATGTTGTATATGGGACGGTGAGTTGAAAAACTTCTTTGCCGACACCATTCGGAAAGAAGCATCGAGAAATGTAAAACTGAAATGAATAAACTTGGCCTCATGTAACAAAAGTCCTTTAGGCCTAGATTATTGTGTGCATCGAAAAAGAGCGAACAACTAACTGTCTCAAACGTTAACCTGACCAGCCAATGGCTAGAAAACAACTGTCATCAATGCATCAAACTTGTCAATGAATTATTTGCATGTCTATTAACTCAGATGAACTGTTACTACCACAACACCTAAAGTATCCAAGTCTGGCATAGTGACTGATTGCCATTGAGTATATTAGAAGTTGTTCCAGTAGATTAACAAAAGTGGTATGGAGTAATACTAGATATTGGGTGGTTGACAGACTAGTCAGAAAATAGTTAGAAATTTATGGAATTGTGTGTATCCTGCACAATGACCTAGGTTTGCAGATATCAGCAATTTATAAAATAATATTTCCAATTCCAAATATCCTCTTTATGTATTTATTTTCAAAATATGTTAACTCTAGTTCAATTGGAGCTTAACAACTAATGTGATGGATATGTCTACAAAATGTCAACAGTGACTCGAGAGTCAAAATTTAGTTCAATGTCCTGATATGTTATCAGCTTAAATGTGTTGCGACCAATTGTCCAAATACATGTTCGGTTCATGTAATAGCAGCTTTCAGGGAAAAATGATATCTCACTGGATATGCTGGGATATGTGTGATTTTTGTTCGGGTAAAATTGGATGCATATACCTTATACTAGTGTGTCATTTAGCAGTATATAATTGGACCACCCAGGTAGACCTATCATACTCTCATCACACACTGACCTGGAAACTCCAATGCATGCATGTGGTAGACAAATGCCTATCAGCAAGTTTTTTTGGGGAAAACAAATCATATTTGCATGTATTAAAGATACTCAACCCGATAAAACTCCTCTCAATTACTATTTCAATGGCTTCGGGGGTCAAAAATATTTGATTCGAGTCGAGGAAGTCACCCATCAAAGCTCAGATTTGTTAGATATCGATTTTAGAAATCTATTATTTTTCATTATCGGGAATACTATCTGGCCCAGAACTCAGTCAAAATTGCGTTAAAATTACCACTTGATTTTAGAGTTATTCATCCTTGTCTGTTTGAATAGATTTGGAGTACACATCCAGAGCAGATTACGGCAGTTATTAGTACTCATCTCGAGAACATAACAAATTTGAAAAATCAATATCTAATAACTCTGAGCTTTGTTTGATGGGTTCCTCGACTCGAATCAAATATTTTTTACCCCCAAAGCCAAAGAAATAGTAATATAAGACCTCTGATCGGATTGTTGTTGTTGGAATCTGTTGAGATGGGGACCCTCGTTACGGGTTGAGTACCTTTAACCATCTTTGCAATTAAAACAGATTCTGAGACAGGTTAAACTGTCTTTATGACTAAATGAGATAATTTCCCAGTCATATCAGTGATAGAAAGGTCTTTATGCCGTTTTAGACCTAAATTAGTGACATTTTTGTTGGGGGTGGTGTCAAACAAATTATCTCTCCTTTTTTTGGCAGGTTTGGGGGTGGTGGGTCGCCGAAAATGCCAGATGCCAACAACAACAACAACAACAAAATCGGCATACATTCCTGCAAATTGTTTACTATCCCTCCCCGGTCCCCCGGCATAAATGTGGAAAATGCGCAAATATTTAATTACACCGTAAACATGGCATAATATTCTCAACAGGAATTTTTTTTTAAATCATATGTATTTCTCCTCAAATATATATAATATACGCGTGCAACATGAAACCATTATGTATATGAATAATTAAAGGGAGCAATGGGATTTGGCATCAGCCGTTAGATTCCTATAGAGCTATAGATCCAACTCAAATTTAGTATCATACTACATTCTGTTTTTTTTTAAATAAGACAAGCTTTATAAACACAAATATCCTCGTTGTTCGCCCATACCACTTTTAGTTTTAGTTCCGCTATTACGTCATCGTCCTCTTTTGACGGGGAGCCAGTGGTTGGTTATATTGAGTTTCGCCATATAAGATATCAGGTGTACTGGTAAATGAAGCAAATACCATAATATTAGTGATGAATGTGATATGTTCATTTTTTTTATCGTTGAAAAGTTTAACATAATTATGTTGTCAAAAAAGAAATGATTTAATGTTGCGAGTGTCATCTTTAGATATGGCGGACCATAACTCCCAATTAGCGAATAAAAATCGAGTTTTTCGAACATAGTTAAGCCATATAGACTCGCGCCCCATGTACTTATACTTCCACCGACATTGTGGCAAATGACTCACTCGGAATTCATGAAATGTCTCACCCAATGGACTGCTAAAACTAATATTGTGATAAACATACCATGGTTAATCAAATCCGAGTTCAGTTCCCTCGCTACGCGATATCTGAACGCTGCCGGTATGTGCATTTTTGTCCGCCGAATTTTTTCTCTCGGGGGTCTATTAAAATAGCCGGTGTCCGTCCGTCCGTGCGTCCGGAAATGGTTTCCGGATGATAACTTTAGTTTCGGTTATTAGATCAAATGCAAATTTCATAGGTGAGTTTATCAGACCAAAATACAGGTCAAGTTCGAATATGGGTTTTTGCGAGAGTTATGGCCCTTTTTTTTTTTTTACTTAGAATCTTGTAATTTTCTGGTTTCCGGATGATAACTTCAGTTTGTGTGATCATATCTGAATCAAATGTGGTATATGAGTTTATCAGCCCTATATACAGGTCATGTTCGAATATGGGTACGATCCATCCATTACTCTCCGAATGTTACCGGGTACTAATATTTATAAATTTACAGTGAATGTGCTTTGGTGAGCGCTTGGCGAAACTGGAAACTGAGCACGGTTTCTACAAATACCCAATTATGTCCTTAAGGGAAAGGTATGATATAGTACTATAACAACAACTATTAATTAATCATCACAACATGAGAGATATGTTAGAATTATTAAAATGTGGTTTAAAAAGAACAACCATTTTGTTTATGTAGGTCGATAGACAGTTTTACAAGAAATATATAAAAAAAAACACAATGCATTATCTAGACTATGAACCCAGCTAGGGTATGCGCTCCGTCCTCCATCTGAAATCATGCATGACTGTCTGCGAGAAAATAAATAAAACATTATTCATTACATATTTAATATTTTTGCCAGCCATTTTCAGAACTATTTTATTTAGGAAAGATCACCTTAAAACTACATAGTGTCTAGTGTCTTGAAAAGATGAATCAGTAATGAGTATTTATGCCTGCCAGATTATTCAAAAGTGTTCTTTTATGTTTGTTGGTCCTTTATCCGATGAAAAAATAGTGTAATAAATTGTAGGAAGAAAGTGTATCAAAACAATAGGATTAAGGACAAGTGTATGTGTGAAAAGTCTCGGTCGCTGTGTGGCAATTAAAACAAAACGCAAAATACGACCCAAGTGTATGTGTGAATAGTCACGGTCGCTGTGTGACAATCAAAACAAAACGTCCGACCCAAGTGTAGGTGTGAATAGTCACGATCGCTGTGTGACAATCAACAAAACGCCCGATCCAAGTGTAGGTGTGAATAGTCACGGTCGCTGTGTGACAATCAAAACAAAACGCCAAACCCAAGTGTAGGTGTGAATAGTCACGGTCGCTGTGTGACAATCAAAACAAAACACCAAATACGACCCAAGTGTAGGTGTGAATAGTCTCATTCGCTGTGTGACAAGTAAAACAAAACGCCCGACCCAAGTGTATAGGTGGAATAGTCTCGGTCGCTTTGTGACAAGCAAAACAAAACGCCAAATACGACCCAAGTGTATGTGTAAATAGTCACGGTTGCTGTATGACAATCAAAACAAACAAAACGCCCAACCCAAGTGTAGGTGTGAATAGTCTCGGTCGCTGTGTGACAATCAAAACAAAACGCCCGACCCAAGTGTAGGTGAATAGTTTCGATCGCTGTGTGACAAGCAAAACAAAACGCCAATACGACCCAAATATTGTCTCTATAACCTGGGAACAGCGTATCGTGTGTGAAAAGTGCCTAAACCCGATGAAAGTGACAATTTTAGCAACAATTTGAGGGCATATATTCCAGTTCAAGTTGTTGTGTGTACAAACCTTCATTGATTACAAAGATATAGCACATTACGAGAAAGCCGATCTAAGGTCTGACCGGTATTGACCTGAATCTCCTGCGATGTTTCCCAGAATTCAGAGATGTGTGTGTGGATCGAACCAACACAATATCGTAACAGTAACAATCATGAATATTGAAATTTTCGAAAGCCATGTACTGGGAACAATGGGCCCGTTTGTGTTTTATGCGCAATTGCCATTCATATATTCCCCATTGGGTATACAATATTAGATCACGCAGTAAGAGATGTTATGTGTACTGCATATCTGTAGTTTTAAGGATAATAGAGATATTCGAGGCACGGCATATATTCGGAGTGAAACACTGGAAGGTTATTGTGTATATCTACACTTGGCATTACTCGATTATTATCTGGTTCTTACACGCCATCCAATCTCTCTCTCTCTCTCTCTCTCTCTCTCTCTCTCTCTCTCTCTCTCTCTCTCTCTCTCTCTCTCTCTCTCTCTCTCTCTCTCTCTCTCTCTCTCTCTCTCTCTCTCTCTCTCTCTCTCTCTCTCTCTCTCTCTATATATATATATATATATATATATATATATATATATATATATATATATATATATATATATCAATATTAAATAAATAGCATACAGTGTGGAAAATATATATAGAATATCCATATAGTTTGACGAGATATAAGGTTTATTTTCGCGAGTATTATTTGGCAAATGGGGCCGAGCTTTAGCGAGGTTCCCCATTTGCTGAATCATACGAGCGAAATAAACCTAGTATCTTGTCAAACTTTATCCATCGCCAAAGTTTAAAAGTAGTTAACGTCTGTTAAATTTGTTAAATGGAAAAAGAAATTAATGGGGAATTCTTTAGGAAACAATTAAAATCGAATGCAAGCTTTTCGGTTGTAGTTCTGAGCATGTGACTTTATTATGATAGCTTTAGTAGTTCTTGCTTTATTTTAGCACGTGCTAAAATAAAGCTATTTTAGCACGTGCTAAAATAAAGCAATGGTTTATTTTGCAGCCTTTATCTATATAGTAGACGACAAAGGTGATGGATAAATTATATCTATGCATATTTTATAAACTATATAGACACCGCCACATCATATATAATTATATAAGCTGCTTGTTGGACTCCAAAACTCGTTGAGTTTATTTTTAAGGCTAAAAGTTGAGATTCTGGTCTCATATATAGAATTATAGTTCAGGTGTTCTTTGCTTATCTTATAGTTATATTATTAGTTATCTTCGGCAACATCGGGGGTACATGGAGATTTAATACCTGGATGTCGATTTTGAACCCCGCGGCGCACGTTCTCTTATACCCCCGCTGTCAAGGGTGGCGGGGGACATGGTGATTTAAACGTGGCGTTGTAGCCAATCAGATTGCTAGTTACAACCGGATGTGGGGACAAATGAATATAAACACTGTCAACACTTTATATCTCTAATAAATAGCCCCCCCCCCGTGTGAAGGGTGAGATGGGGAAACTGTCATTCTTTTAGTTTAAAACATATTTATTTGTCTAATTTTGCGAAATTTTATGACATAGCCAATTTTGCAGACAATGGTACTGGATGACGAGTGCTGGTCTCGCTTATGGGTGCATCCTCTCCCATGCCATTCTCCGTAACCTCGTTCGGCCCTTTGTTATGGGTTTTTTCTCTCTCGAAATAATATGACTTAGCGATACTTTATTATTCTTGACCTCAATAATATGATACTGGTATATTGATAGGAATTCATTGTCAATATGCATGCTGTTCTTAGTATTTTACTGCTTACAATTCACGAAGAATTGGCGTACGGAAACGCACATAATTCTTTAGTTAAATTTGAAAATACTACTATATAATGTTTGACGCTAAAGGCACTGCCCGTTGCTAAATCTATGCTGCCCCTTTTTAGGCCTATATATTATTATATATACTTGAATTTCCTCCGTAGATGAAGAATTATAATTACGTATGTGATATATATATACAGGTTTTGCGAGGATACTCAGTTTGGTAACTATATGCAATATAATTTAGTCATAAGCTGTCAATCCACAGAATACTATAAAACCACTGGTTGTCACATATTTAGCCAATAGAGTTATTTATAGATAACCTACATCTCTTGATTACTTCTGAAATGACAGCACTCATAGTAGCATCGTGCCATATGACCACGCCAAAATACCGCCTGCCTAAAATTTACATGAACATTTTTCGATACTTTTTGCGACATAAACGGGGATTCCGATGCTGCATAAAAAATCCTTCAGTTAGTACTGCTCTGCTATTAAATTTACTGCTAATTACCCATCAGTACTTAGGTGGATAAGTACCAAGAAAAGTCAACAAAACTCGATCGAGCTAACATTTGAAAATAAATGTAGTATCAGAAACTAGCAACACGTGTCACAGTACATGCGAAATATTTCTAGAACACCTGCTGCCACAGTGGAGCGATCAGTTGATCAGCGCGTGTACACTAGCTGACCACTAGCCAATCAAAAGCGACGAATTCGTGACACCACTTGACCACTGAGAATTGGATGTTTGACTGACATGCTTCATATCAATTTCCACGTTATAGAATTTAACTTAAAACTTTTCGGTTATAACTACATAACCTTAATCGAAACAAGAGTTATTTCTTAAATAAATACAACATAATACATGCCATCTATTTATGTATGCTACTCAATGGCCAAGCGATATATGTTTACGGTAATCGTATACATATATATATCGCGTGACGAGAGACCATTGATATTATATGGTATAATGATTTTTTTAGTTCAGGGTGGGGGTAAGATTCTCGTCACTTATCTTATAGGCCTAAAGAATGTAACATTGTCTTGGTTGAGTTAGGGTAGGTAATGGTTCTTCTTGTTTACCATTTGTTTTAAAACGTATATCGCTTATAAAATGTCTCATATTGTTTAAGGGAAATTACGACTACCGTTATCTCATTCCCATAGGCCAGGTAGCACACGAAACCTTCATTTATAATTTATAAAATTAAATTAAATTGGATAGAACCTTAGTGGCGGTGTGACTTTTGGTACGCAGGGAGATCACAAGCACATTCTTTAATATTTTAATTTTAAACCCAACAAACTGAAAGTAATGGCAACGCATGACTTTTGAACGTAATGGTAAATGGAATGCATTGCTTTTCATTTGAACAGTAATTGTAATGGTATTTATAATGCGAAAATTGCAAATAATGGTAAAGCATTACTTCTCTTTTTAAAGTAATGGGAATGTTAATTGTAATGCTAAAATTGCGAATAATGGTAATGCATTACTTCTCATTTGAACAGTAATTGTAAAGTTATAATGGTATTGTATCACTTCTAGTTTTGAAAGTAATTGTATTTGTAATGCGAAAATGGCAAATAATGGTAACGGGAATGCATTAGTTTGCAAAGTAATGGACCTAACCCCTGATACGATATTGTTGGCTTGTTGAGAGTTAAATTCATATAATCTTGTTGCGTCAATTAGTATGTTTAGTAAGGGACAGGGACGAGTGACATAAAGCACGCGGCAATGCTTAGTGTTAAGGTTAGTTACATTTTCAAAGTGCTTTTTTCAAATATAGATGCACAAGTATGTTCCTACGGGTAGGTTCACATACTGGTATTTTGTTTAGGTAATTCGTCGTGTATAGAGGGCTGTATATTGTGCAAGGATATGAACGAAACACTACATATAAAATGCACATACGAAATAGTACGCATGACCTGTGATACATATGAGATTCTTCACGTTATAAAACTGGCATTTGCCTTCACATATCTTGCAAGAATCAATCGTGTAATAACTTGTGACATTTCGTTTCTATGATGAGCGATAAAACAAGTAACATATTTAGTAATTCGAATGTGGCAGTAGAGAGCTGTGTATGAAGGATATCATGAATATTAGCCAGACGATGTTGTGTGAATGTAACATGTAACCTTGCAGATAATATTTGCATTACATGTAGCTCACTCCTGGTGAAGTCGTCTTTCTAATTTGCTATGATGTTGGTGAGTCCTGCTAAATTGCTATGATTCTAGTATGGCAAAATTATGCCTCTAAGAAAAAGGTACCATTATATTTTGTCATTTTCGCGATTTGAGAAAAATGCAGTGTTTATAATATATAAATTATGTGATTGAATGCTCTATACACATAATGGCATTTCATCGATTCGTTCAGTTTATCCAAAAGCTGTGATAATGAAAATTTAAAAAATATAACGGTACTTTTTCTTAACAAAATCATTTCCCCCACCAGCATTCATATGAATTCAACAAAAACAACCAACAGCATAGCAAACAACAGGACCACTTAACTAGGGATTTAGCTCCGACTAAATTTGAATGCACCCAAAAGCATATACACAACGAGAGTCATTTTGAGATTTTGTGAAAGTTGAGAAACACTCACCGAGTCCGAACATTGAGGATCCTGCGCTTTAGGTCTCATTTGTTATCATCCTGCTTCAATGAGGTACACTCCGTGTTTGATTCACAAGCGGAACCAAGTTGCAAAAGTGTTGGATAACCTGTGTGACTATTAGATAATTCCATTTTAGCTGCGGGAGACTAAGAACAAACACCAATACACATGACACACCAATATGCCGACGCTGTATAGATAGACTGATGGCTGATAAGGTATACCGTGGTTTATGATTCCCCGCCACGAGAAGCGAGCTCGGGGAGTATTCAAAGAGTCTTCCAATTTATTGCGCGCGCGGACCATGCTTTCCGTCGTGTGTGGTGCGGCTTTCGGTGGCGAGTTTTCTATCCTAATCAGAAGACGAATGGGCCTGATCCGGCACGTATCAGCTTGTACACAATGCACAATCGTTACTGGGTCGCTCTCCAGATTTATTTCATTCGGAGAAACGTACCATCAATCGTCTTTTCTTCGGATCGATATCGTCTTGTATCGGCGTCCAGAGAGCGGACCTGTCCCGAATCAGCAGCAAAACGCACATGGCCCTCAATGCCCATGCTATAAATGTTAACCATTTCTTTACTAAATGGATTCTCTCACTCAGTTATAAATGTGTACATTGGAATGGTCTATTATTGATTTGATGTAATGCTCATGTAACAAAAGCAGACGATTGACAGACGAATATATAATAGAAGTGCAAAAGGAATTTATCTTCATTGGTGGAAAATGTCCAGATAATAAGTTCAATGGCAGTTTGTTGAACTTATTATCTGAACATTTAAACGACGACCTAATTTTATTTTTGCGAAAAACCAACATATTAATAATCTGTCTAATTGGTCTGTGGTTTTATTTGACAGAAGATAATTGGACCTGTCCCAAACTTATGTAAACTAACTAAACACTTCAAAAACTAAGTTCGCCGTTCGGGTTTTTTTCCTCCAAATATCTCGGTTCAATTGTTATGACATTTGGCGTAGGTACTCTGTATTTGAAAACTAATGCATGCTATGATTGCTGTCAGGTGCATGTGTAGTATGAGTATGAAAGGAAGAAATGGAAGCTTTCAAAGATCAGAGTAAGAAAGTTGGACCACAATAGAACAGTACGTACTCATAGACAAATGGTCTATTACTCATTTGGCGTGGTGTTCCGGTAATAACAGCAGACGACAGACAGACGAAACGATAATGTAAGTGCAGAAGGTTTCCACATTAGACCACATTAGAACCGATTGTCACATGAGTTAATAATGTTATTCTTTACATTTGACATTCTCTGTTAATTCCAACAAAGGACTACATGCGTGCAGAAAATTGAAGCCACATACAGATGGAGGTCTGTGCTACCAACTTCACCATGCTCGACTCCGTATGCATAGAAATCTGGTCCAAAAGAATAATTTTTCGGCACTTCTGACGTTTCGGCACCTGGTAATTTTCCGATCAACGATCAGTAATGACAAGAAATTATTTTTTATTTTCATTCTTTATTTCAATAAAATGTCATAACACATGTAAACTGATGGATCATAAATACAAATACAGGATTGGACAAATGATAACGATGGCGGTGAATATATAAATACCAAGAGTCATAATAATAATAATAATAATAATAATAATATATAGCATTTATATAGCGCTTCATCCATGGTGTAGCTCGAAGCGCTTGGGACTCTATATGCAGGTTATATACATGTACAGACATTAGAATTTATACAATATATGGATAAGGAGAATGATGCAATGTTGCTATCTACGGCTAGTTGTGTGAGGGTAAATCTTGAAGAGATGCTTCTTAAGTCGTTGCTTGAAGATGTCAATAGAATGCGAACGACGAATGTCGAGAGGGGTGGAGTTCCAAACACGACGTTCAATTTTCTTATAATTACCCGCGGGAATACACATTAAGACACGACTGTATACTAAGCATGTCAATAATAATAAATAAATCATGTGCCGAAACATCTTCGATGAAATGCAGAAACGACAAAGTGCTTGGGCCGAAACAACCAAGTGCCGAAAACCCAGATGCCGAAACGTCCTGAAAACTGGGTGCCGAAACATCCAGGTGTCGAAACATCCTACACCCGGTCCAAAGCTCTCTGTCGCCTGCTTTACATTTTACCTTCTCTTCGACCAACTTTACTTTAGCATAATATATATTGTGTCACAAATGCATTTGAATCACTAAACATTGAAAATAAATATGTTTATGTTTCTATATTTATAATCACATTTTATTTTATTTATGTAATTGTTTCGACATCGCAGTCTGGATTAGACCAGGTCGACACACCTACATTAAATGTTGAGTATATGAAGATGGATTTAAGCACATACGTTCCAAATCCATTGCGATATTTTAAATGCCAGGGGTATGGCCATGGCCAGGAACATTGTAATATTAAAGAAACTATATGTTCACGATGTTCTATTTCTGGTCATGATCATAATGATTGTACGAATCTCAACAAAAAAAATCAAACTGTCAAGGTTCACATGCTGTCATGGATCGATCATGTCCCATTTGGAACTATGATTTCAAGATTCTTCGATGTAATGCTGAGCAGCATCTGTCATATGTAGATTCTAAGAAAATAGTTGGTCATTGACCATCCATTCCGCAGGTCATATACTCAGCAATCGACACAGAGTCAACCCGAACTCGTCTGTATGTCACCGGCAACACAAGTTGAGGAGACTGATATTATTCCTGTTTCAGAACCTGTAGCGCAGGTAATGGACACAGCTTATGCCGTTGAGACATTTCATCGAAACAATCTATGAAGTTGATCCTATTGTTCCAAAACAAAAATCTCAAAGGTCTGTCAAGTCTTTTGACTCTCAGAAGCAGAGGTTTAGCTTTTAGTTTTCGAGGTTCGATATGATGCTTCGAGAGAAAATGTCAACTTTGAGTGAAGGGGTCGCCCAAGCAATTATGTGGAGGGATGCCGACTTTAGGGTGACGGATCACCCACTGAATCAACCACCCGATTGTCAACTTGACCAATTGATTAAGATTCACGCCAGATTCAACAGATATTATAAATATCTTATCAATCATCCAGAAGGCGAGATTGTTAGCTATTTCCAATATTTCGATCTGCGGAAGTCTTAATAAATTATTTATATTTGCTGAATACATTTCATGCAGGTTTTATATGTTTGCTGTTCTCAGCTCAAAGCAGTATTTCTATATGTTTTGATATTCTGTTCTATCTGTGTTTGCATATAATGGTCAGTTTCTGACTCCAGTGGAGCACTCTCACTCTGATTTAGTTGTTATTATTTGTATATATTTTGTCTCGTTTAAGTCTAATTCACGGTTATGTCTATATATACACAGTTGCTTCGCTTAATCTTGATTCAGTTTCTCTCGGTCGTGATATGGCTTGTCGACAAAAAACGACGTAAAACCTAACCAAACAAACAAACTAACCCCCACATTGTCGAAAATAGGGACCGATTTTCAAACTGGATCATATATGAGTGTTCGTTTCTGCAAATGTGCTTGCGTCAGTGAGCGTGAGTATACTGAGTCCGCGCCTCCATAAATATGATATATCTATCTGGCTATATAGCTTTATGTGCGTATGAGTTTTGCCAAACATACCACTCATGCGCCTTTGCCCAATTATTATTTACATTTTACCTTCTTTGTAAATTATTCCTATATCAGAAAAGGCGTCCGTTAGTGTGGTCGTGACCAACCTTTCTTGAGCAAAGTATATATGGTGTCACACATTCATCTAATTATATTTCCAGTGTCAAGTCTGGATTGAAAACGTCACTACATGGGGCCCACTGGCGGAGCTTTTGTGCCAGATTTATTTGCAGTCGGGAGTCGGAGTCGATCATGGTGCAGTTTTTCTTAGTGTTTCTTTTATATCATTTATTAATCGACTTCTGACCTTGTTGAGACTGTCACGTGTCCTCTGGTTCTTTGTCGCAAAGTTTGCAGATATCCGTGGCAGCAGAGGCAAATTTGACTTTCTGTCTTTAAAGTAATTTGAAGCACTCCGGTAGAGTGATCAAATAGAACAAATTATCTTCCGTAAAGTTAGTTATTTGTTACGAATATTAATCCAAATTGACGTCATTCTTATACATTAATTAAATGCAATGACTCTCGATGGCGAAATAAGTTGTGTTAGATTATCGCCGATAGTTGCGTCCTGAATCGAAATGTAAATATTTAGAATAGGGCGTAGTTCAGACGATGTTTTCTACGGAGTGGTATGGTCGATTTCTTTGAAATTTTCGGCGATGTTAATAGAATGCTACATTCCACAGGTTGGCATAGCGCCTGCAATGGGTACTAACTTATCAATTTCACGCACCCGAGCGGAGTATCATTTCAATATGTCGAACAACTCACATTGTCATACCATTTAGCACTTACTATACTAAATACTCATTGGGAAGTAGTTAACCCATAGGAAATTTTCAGATAATAACTTATTATATGAACATTTCTCACCAAAGAAAATGAATCCTTCTGCTCTTGTATTTATAACCCATTTAAAAGGGGGTACTGTTCTGCATCTGTCCGTTCGTCCATCCGATGTCTATTCAGGTCATAACTTGAACACAGTAGTGCTCAGATCTCAATGAAATTTGGTATGGATGTGCACTACTATGAGGACATTCAGTGGAGTTTTCAATCGTTCTGTTCGGATTTTCCGTTCTAGAGTTATTCATCTTTGTTATCTGGAATTAAATGTTGGCTTTTAGATCGGCCGATGCCTGTTCAGGCCATAACTTGAACAGTAGTGCTCGGATCTCAATGCAATTTGGTTGAATGTTCACTACTATGAGGACATTCAATGGAGTGTTTAAACGTTTTGAGTTTTCCGTTTTAGAGTTATAAAATTCATTTTTTTTTTACCTGGAAAAATTCAATGGAATTTGGTATGTATGTTTTCCCCCTTCTGATCAGATATCTCAACCATGGGTTGTCGATCTTGATACATTTGTTATGGATGTTCACCGCTATGAGGACATTCAATGGAGTGTTCAATCATTTTGTTCAGGTTTTTTTTTAGTCCTATATTTATTCATCTTTGTTTATTTTTGGATCCGCCTGCCTGCGTATCTCAGTTATATATTATAGGTATGCCCACACTGTGCTCCAGACGACATTCCATCTCTTGTTGTATCTGTCGTTTGCTTTTATGACCTGAACACTAAACCAAAAGTATAATAGACAGTCCCAATGTATACATATGTAATTTGATGGGAGAATCCATTTAGTATAGAAAGGGTTAATTGGAAGTCTGCAAGTTTGGGAGTGATCTGGGCACTCAATAAGCACTCAATAAGCACATTGTTAATTGCAATAATAGTATAATACCCGAGGTTTATTGTTTGAATTCTCAACTGGATTGTGATTCCAGAATATCTCATTTTGCCCGTTAAAATGTCGCCTTTTCAAGCATAACGCCAACGATTGTTTGAGCGTTAAAGGGGTGGTGTACACTAAATATGTACACTGACTCGAGTCATAAACTGACTTTCACTATAATTACCATGTTGTTTGCATCGTTCATAGAGCAAATGAGTGTATTTTGCATTAATCCATGGCTCAAATTCATTCATTTGTTGCATATATATTCTGTTGAGTACAAAGGAAGATGCATGGTCCCATAAATGGCCGGATTTATTGTAGAGTACAGTGCCCCTTTAACGCATATAATCGAACTAATCATAAGGGGTATATATATTATAAATTTCATTGCAATCGGATTTTATTATCTACAGACAATACTATTTCGTGCGCTTTTCCGCACTTACCTTGTCTCGATACTCCGCATCGTTTTCGGTAGTCGTGGGGCCTGCCCGACACATCTCTCTGAGTTTGAAGCAAGAACAAAAGACACTAACCGAGTCCGTCATACCGAAGTTTGTTGTTTACCTCACAACAATGCAGTATATATCGCTGTGGATACGCACCAGTCACACAATAAAGGCAATAATATCCTTATATTTACAATTGCTTAGTAAGAGTCAGGAAGTTATTCTAAGTTGTAAATTTATAATGACGCATTACCCACTTAAAATCGACATATATAGCCCATTCAGTGGCTTATATATATATGCCCAACATATGATGAAATCGCAACAGAATGGTTTCATGTGTGAAGATTCTTTAATATGAAGAGATTGATGTGGGAAACACTATTAGAAGGGGTTGCCCGGGCTAGGGTCTCGAGTTGGGAGAACAACTGGTATCCGTGGCAACGGCCTCAAATATTTGGCGAAAACACGAACATTTTATTGTTTGGAACACATGAGCCTTAATTGCTGTTGATGTAATGAATGGTCCACTGCACGATACTGTCCACTTTGCCATACGGGGGGTCAAGGTTGACAACAGTCAAGATCATTTGAAAATATACATTGTCAACTTTCGGTATGTGTTAACTCGTATTCTGTCAAACCGAGTGTGAACACAATATGCACCATAATACACAACAATAAGAGCACTAACAATAGCATCCGTTTTCTCTGATTTTCAAGAGACCGTTGTCATGGAAACCACATTTACTCTATCAGTAACAGGAATTCCGAGCACCCCCCCCCCCCCCCCATACCACCACAAATAATTGTCTAATAACATTTTGGAGGAAGTGCATTGTGCTGTTCCAATATAATGGCAGATCCGTTATGTGTCAATATTAGAATCCATGTTCACACTGATACGCTTCTCGTCTCGTTATTAAAGGTCTTCCCTTTTCATGATCTCCCTGTAGTCGAGGTGGTTGTGTCGTAGATAAGATAACCACAGTCTTGACAAGACGATGTTGGCGACATGTTATAGTTGCAACAGCACCTACGTTTAATACACACATAGTATACGAATGTATATAAATTCTTCCTGAATATATCGCCTTAGTCGCTTTGCTTGTTTAGTAATATTTCTTCCTAACATGAATTGTATGGCGACGATAACACCTGCATACATAACACATCGTCCTTATTGCTAATCATAGATAATTGTACATCTTATCAACATCCACCTATTACTCAAGTCTGGAACATAATTTATACTTCATTCATTCATATTCGTAATCCATCCGTCATCTTTTGTATTAGTAAGTGTTTTACTAGGGGCAGCATGAAGACGACCATCTATGGCCATGCTGCTCCTATGCAATAACTATATGTCATATATGTCATTTGTAAAAGTTATACCTATTGTTATTGTACAAATAAAATCTAATCTAATCTTGGCGCGGAAATCGGGACAGATTTCAAGCTTGATCTGAGTTGAGGGACATCTCAGTGCAAGAAACACATCATATACTGAACCGGTCCCTTAATATTATTCATTCTCATACATAACAGTGCATGTAATCGAATTGTTACAGCATGCACTTTTGAAGAAGAGTATTGTTTACAGTTGATTCGTTCTGGGTAAATCTTCGAACTTGTATTCAGACTAATACCCAGCCCAACTCTCTGGAGCTTCTTGATTTTTTTTCGAAAACCATGTGCCTATATACAGGGCCTGGAACCTACGTCACCGGAAGGGTAACCCTACATCAAAATAACTGTAAATAAAGTTCGACTCGCTACTTCGACATCGTTTTTTAAATAAATACAATCGATTTCGATGTAGTATTATAAGCAAAGGAGCTATGCGACCTGCAAATCTCAACAAATACAGAAACCGAAAATCGGACAGAATTGCTTATAATGAGAATTTCGCGTTCGCAATTCAAAATCGCGTCCGATTTCCTATTTTCGTGCAGGTGTCAATGCCAACATTTCATGTTCTCCGCGCCCTAAACTCATTTAAAAACCGTATACATTGAGTTTCGGGATATTATAAATGCTAAAATTTGAATCAATAACAAAAAAATAACTTTTCCGTGGTTTGTTTGTAAATTTCTTAAGACACAAATAATTTTTATGAATTTGTCTATTAATGGTAACGCCCACATCGCGTTGACGCTCACATAATATTGGCCTGTTTGCACTAACAATTGAGTCACCATCCGTATAATCCGGTAGATGAACTATTAACGATCGTCTTCACATATACACACTCTGTTAAATGCGTTACAATACACAAATGGCTGTTATAGAGATGCCAATATACTATTTGATAATACTATATATAAAGACGAACATAAATTCAAGGCATAATCATTGTTTTTATGTTCTCGTTGTATATTCGGTAGTTTAATTAAGTGTATGTCATGTCATTCGGTCTCTTATTCCATATTCATTGTAGTATTACTTTGTTATTCCAGTCTATTTCCGTTGGTTGAATCCATGTTAATTTGTTCATATTTCCAGTTTTGTCTGATAGTTGTCGTTAAAACATTATCATGCACTAAAGATTTCTTTAATTATATTCTATTACTAACATTCATTGTTTACCCATGTTTATTGATAATGAATTGAATGTGTTATTCGGTCCAGGAACCTTCGTTGTCAAACAATTAATCTGGTCACGCATCAATTATATTCGCAATCCAAAACCAAAACGGATAAATACATTTTCAAACACCCTGTCTCATCATCAGTCAATAATCATAAAGTATGGTTAGGTACTCAAGTCCCAAAAACTAATTGGTCACATATATATTAACTATACTATAGCAGGTTATATAGTGAATTATGAACATAATATGGTTCCTGTGGCTGGATATTCATTTAGTTTGGTTATGTTTAACATTATATATTACAAAATTTTATATAAACTGGATATTCCGTTTATTGAATACGTTTGCAGACAAAAATGATATATACAAGGGAAAAAAACAATTTAAAGTTGAATAGAAGAAAAAATTACAACAAAAAGAGGCTTGTTGTGTCGTCTAAGAGGGGGGGGGGGGTCTACAAATAAATTCCGTATATAGGGCCGGGTGGGTGGGTGGTCCAGAGGCGGAAAAAATCGTGCTTGTAATTGTTTTCTATATAGCAGCTATAGTGACTCTTTAGGGTGGATACACACATGCATGTAATCTCTGTATGTAAAATACATGTATTTTACATGGCCACACCAATAATTGACAACATTAATCACCTGCGCGCGAGCGGTTCATTGTTAACAGGCCAGACAAGTGAGTAGTCATAATCGAAGTCAAATTATCTGCTATCAGGACATTTAAGGCCAGTCCAAAACATGTCTTCTCTTACGGATGTGGAAATTAGTTAAGTCTGTGTGATATCTGACATTTTATTAATGCACATCACCAGAAGCGACACATCTGGTATAATTATACAGGCTTGATATAGAACATTTTCGACCATGATTTTTGCTTGGCGTGGGGTTTCGAAAGCTTCACATCGGTCGGAATAATCTGGGCAAGAAGGTACAATATATGTTATACTGAAATAGCTCAGAGTTAGTCATCCCGTCTGGTAGCTTTCGGGATCATATATAGCCCCAAGTCGGGGGTAATATTTAGCCCCTGCGTCAGGAAATCCTGATAATATTGCCCCCCTGTTGGGGATCATAGCCCCTGGGTTGGGGAACTACTGGGGCCATCATCGGTATAAAAATCAAGAGAAGGCTGACAATGATTTAAACAGAAAGTCCAACATTTGGGTTATCGCGCGAACAATTATTCTAAGCGGCCTGACGACTTCGTTCAGTCAACGGTTCTCTGCACGCTCATAGCTTGGCTCACTGTGGTCAAACATAGCCGCAATGATTGGGTTGTCAACGGACACATATTACATGGTCTGTATGATCCATGTAAAACGCCAAATACACGATAATTACAGAGATTACATGCATGTGTGTATCCACCCTTAGCCTCAGATTTAGCAACATTCTGGATTTCACAGGATCCAGGACCACTTCACAGTGGACCATCGTAATAGCATTCAGGAAACTTATTATCAGCGGAAGAAATATTTAGTAACACAATTAACATATTACCCAGTTGTATTACTTGAATAAAAGTAATAAAACATAAAAACTGTATCACAAATTGGATACTACATGGTGAATACTCAATGATGACTATATATCATTAACATGATTGTTGCATAACATGAAATTGAAAAGGGTATCTCTTAAATTTCTAATGTCTGAAATACTGTCTTGTCCTGGCATGTAATCAAATTCATTCCTTCTGGTTATTTCTCATCTTGAATGATTGCAAGTAATGTTAATTTGCAACAATTATCCAAATAAAACTGAATTGGTCACGATGAATGACCGTTAACTGTTTACTGCTCAGACAATCCCAACTGAAGGTGGCGCTATTCTCATTTAATTTCCGAACTTCATCTTGGAACTTTACTGCTCAACAAGACTAAACTAAAATACTAATTGTATACTGTTATCACTTACAAATAGATGAACTGAAATAAAATGCTGCATTCAGATGCATTAAGAAATGACATTCAATTCTTCATTCTGGTCTATTACCATACCAAACCACATCAAAATTCGACAACCGACACTTAACTTATATTGCAAAAGCTTTGTACGGACAGAATTTCATGAAGTCGAACAGGGCCCATAACTCTGGTAGGCATTAATAGTCACAACCCGTGATATTATGCATATTCGTTCCCCATTTCTGGTCCGTCACCATGCCATAGGGCATAAAAATATGACAACCGACTCTAGAGTTATAATGCAAAATGACTGTACGGACGGACGGCTCGAGACGTCAACTATATACCCGCCGACTAATATTGGGCGGTATAATAACCATATATCTATGTGTATAACCAAAAACAATTCCCCTCCCCCACCCCACCCACCCACCCCGGTGGAGAAGACTTAAAAGAGTTATTTGGTCATCTACAAATAATTGTGGAACCCCTGACCTGTTTACCACTATTTACACTGGTCAGTGTTCTCTGTCAGACACAACACACTCGATTTATTAAGGCTATAATGGGGTCTAGGGCGATTTGTGACATATAGTGTACCTACACAATGCTTTATTATTGTTGTTAGATACTGAAAACACCAGGAAACGTCTGGAAATACAGTTTATTTTTCGGTTTTTTCTGATATGTGTTTACCAATTAGTAAGACAGTTAACACAGTTATTGAAGAACGGCTAAAAAAAACTCTGAAATTTTGATAAAAACATGAGAAAGAGGGGGTGGGTCCCCAAATTTTAGAGAAAACAAATAATTTTTGGGGTGGTCGGAAAAAAAAAAATTGGTGTGCAATTTTTCCCCAGACCCCTCCCCCCTGGCTGGCTCAACCAATTTCGTGGCTGGTTATCTAGCTAAGCCGGCTTAGTCACGACGTTCGTGGCTGACGAAATATGGCGGCTCAGTCGGCTGAGACGTTATCATTCAGAGTATTTCGTTTCCGAAATTTTCCTAATACCCGTTTATAGACACCCGCTGGTTTTAGCGTTTGTTGTGAACCCGTAAAATTCCAGACCACGCGTGTTTTGTTTTTTTGGTGTTGGGCTTTTCCGTTATGGCGAGAATATACGAAGGACACAGAAAATGACTGGCAGGGATGTACTATGTAGTTTCCCATCTATACAATCGGCATAAGTTACATTGCGACTTCTGTCGACTTCAGACGGCTATCATCACTGGCATCTTGCGATATATGCATGCATCATTGAATGCTGAATCCGATAGTATTGATATATAATATGTCAAACTATTTTCTATTACCTTAAATTCTACATGTTATGTGCATATATTGACAAATTTTTTATGTCAGCGATATGAGACTGAGTCGTGTCGAAATAAACGATTTCGCCATCGGCAGTCACTGCATTTAATTAGTATATAAGAATGACGGTGTGTGTTGTCAATTTAGATATAACATTTGTAAAAATAACTACTTTGAACAAGATTATTCTCCACTTCTATTCGATCACCTTACCGGAGTGTTTCACATCACTTTAAAAGTTTTTTCTTTTATTAATTTCAGAAACATTTGAATTTGAAACAAAAATTTAATAATACAACTTAAAGCTTCTTCCTGGTTCAACTCAAGCAGTGGCGATATTGCGATGTATTCATTTATCAAAGTTTGGTTTATTTTAGCCTATAATTATACATATATATGATGCATCAACCAGAATGACCCTTTTTCTTATTCCCTATAATACTATTGCTATATAAAGGTCATTTAATTACTTATTATTTTATTCATTTATGTCTTGTGATAGTTATTCCATGAAAAACGTATTAATTAGCCTTCCACAAGTGAAGTAGTCTACTTTTGAGCCGATGTATACCGATTCGCCTCGGCAATATTCGGGAATCTTATAGCGAGGGAAGAATTATACTCTTGCGCTTCCATAAGTTCCATTAACTGTGAAGGCATACACTACTCACTAGTCCTAAAACTAATTGTGATAATCGGCAAGTGAAAGAAAGAATTCAGCCAAATTGCCGATTTTGGAATCAAATGTTGACTATATGTAGGCGTTACCATTAATGTCACAATTCCAGTTTTAAAAGTCAATGTAGGCGTTACCATTTCAAAACTCTGAAACATGCCTCGAAAATTGGTGACGGAAACCATATGAACGCGATAATCTTTACAACCGTTACATATATATCTCGGTATAGATGACTGTGAGCTAGAAAATAATGTTTTACAGCTCATAAGCAATGATTTTTTAGTGGTTTATGTACATAGTTTGCAAAAACGATAAATACTCACTTCGAGTCGCACCGAGCAGCCGCCATTTTTCGGTGAAAAACTTTGTTTTATGACGTAGGTTGCAGGCCCTGATATAATTATGCATTATCTTATATCTGATAGGCTCCCTATATGGGAGACTCGAATATATGAGAATGCACTGGCACATGCAGGATCTTTAATGCTGCACCAGCGCGGCTCTCGTCATCAAAAGGTTAATCATAATTTGCTCACGCACTCACAAAGAATTGAATACATCATACTGAGTTGGTATATTATTGATTGTCTTATATATCCAGGGACGTAACAACATGTGGTTGGGGCAGGTTTGCATGACACCCCCTAACGTTGATCAACAGCTTCAATAGTTGTTGGACATGTATTGTCTGACACAATATTGGTTGGAACTAAAATTGTTCAGATAGCCATATTGTTTTCGACCAAAATTCGAGTATCTTTTTACTTTCGCGATCAAATGTTTAGACTGAAATGGCCATTAGTTAGATAGTCCCAACCATTGGGTTGTTAGGTTGGAAAATCCCAAAAGTTGGACAGTTTGGGGTACAAGTTGGAAAATTCCAACTGAGTCAGACTCAGTAGGGTGCAAAAGAAATTCCGCATACAGAAAAGCGAAAACTCTCGAAAAATTTAAGAACGCTCCCAAGACTCACCTGTTCATAAAATGCTTCGGTGTTAAAGGGGTACTGTACGCCATTTTCAATAAATTCCCGGTGATAACAACGATCTATTATCGATACTATATAGAAATATAAGTAATTTGAGTCGAAGATTTATTCTGTAAACGCTCAGGTTAATAGGCTATCTTAAAATTTAATAATTTAAAAGTTAATAATTTAATATAAATTGATTTTATGGCTCCAGCCATAAAATGGCGTCTCTTAAAATTGGAATTTCCGTGTACAAAACGTAATCAAATTATAATTGAGGGATACTGGATTAATAAAACAATTGCACACACGATCGTTTGAAACATTATGCTTATACGGGGAGAAAACCCAAGCCACTCATTGACTAGTGACCATACACTAACTTAAATGAGTATATGGGACTACTAAGCATATAATATAATGTTTATTTGATTCATTTGGTTGAAAACTGTACAAAAATTACTCGACAACGACAATTTGTATTTTTGCATTCCGGTAAATTTGCCATCCGTAACAATACTTCGTACTCAACAGACTTTCAAAAAATGGAAAAGTTGTTACCTTATTCTCCGACTCGGGGATTATAGAAACCAACAACAACATCTTGGGTACAGTACCCCTTTAAACCTACTACTCAACTTTAACTGTGACATTTAATCTTTCACAATTTACTTACATGTGACTGTTTCTTTGGTTAACCTTGTTGTCTGTTTTTCCTTTTTTTTTTAAATTAATTTTTAGCCATAAGCTTTTTTCATAATTTTAATTATGTTTTAATTATGTTAGTAATCTCTTTTAATTTTAAGTCGCATGCTTATGGCCGTTGGCTTTTAATTTTTTTTAGTAATTTCTTAGTCACATTCAGATGGTCGTTATGATTTTTTAATGCTCATTTACTACTTTTAACTCTTACCTTGTATATTTTTATTTGTATGGATTGATGTAAGCGCATTGAAATTAATTTACTGTAGAATGTGTTTTAAATGTATATATAATAATAATAATAATAATAATAATAATAATATTATTATTATTATTTGTTAGCAACGACCGGGATCATTCGAGGGTTTATGACATTCTGCCCAAATGCACATAACGCACAACCACGCACTGTTTTTCTTCTGTTCTGTTCTACGCTAAACATAGTTTTATTTCCACCCCAACTACCATGAATACCTACTGTCACGCCCTCTGACTACTAATATGATAAACGATTTATAATTAATGAACACGTATACTATGTGGGCTTCGCTTGGTACGTGGACGACTACAAAAAGCTCACGCTTACTGTCGTTCCTTTCCAACCAAATACATATATCTATAAATATATACATAATTATATGCAAATGAGTGAAATATATTGATTATGTATATAAAATTTGTAAATTAACATGTAATGAATTGTGTTGGAGAATAAACTATGTTTAAACTAGAGGGGGGTGTAGTTGGAAATTCCAAGTTGGACACCCTCAACGGAGACCCTCTATCAACGTCCCTGCATATATATATACCAGATAGACTGCGTCTCCATCTCTGGTGGTCAAAACTAAAAACAACAGCCGCGAGCTAATTCCGATAATTTAGGAAGCTCTTGAAATATTTATAGACTTGATGGGCTAATTATTACTCCAATAACTAACAGTACGGATGTAAAAATCCTCGTACGACCCACAGAATAGCATAAATATAGAACTCAGAAGTGGCTGAAGTAACCCCAATTAGTAACTGTTCTCTCGTCGGTACCAGTAATAACCCCCGACTGGTCCGAACGCGCAAAGAAGAACTAAACGCCAATAACAAACGAAGAGAAGGCAAACGAAACAGCGTGAACGCGTCAATATTCCAGCAGCAAGCGGGGATCCGACCAGGCGTTCATGATAATCACTCTTTTTCCTTTGTGAATGATTCCTGTTTTAGCTACAAATCGAAAAAGCATATACGCAATCTGTTCAGTCTCGTTTTCATTGTGATTGTAATATATCGAGAGGTTAATATGTGGTTAGTCGTATCTCATGCGAGAATAGCTGCAAGGTATCAAACGCGAATATATATATAGCGCATTGACAGCTTTAAATTTAGCCACAAGAAGAAACATTTATATTAAGCGCGGATAATGAAAAACTTCTATCTTATACATGCGTTGTTGGTTTCGACGTTGTGCTGCCGCCAATTTTAACCTATATCTGCATATATCTACCCAACACGGCCAACACCCAAAACGTGTCTATACATGTATGTTTATTTCCAGTGACCCTATATGTATGTTCATTTTCAGTGATCTCAAAAGTTCATTCCCAGTGACCCATGCATACGTTCATTTACAGTATCGCGACATACGCGTAAAGTGTTCAGATAGATAGGTACTTTATCAACAAGAAGCACAGATAAGAAATTTGACAATGTGGTGACAAAATTAATCAAGTAATCACAATCATGTGTCAATTTAAGTATTGATTTTCTGCTGGCGATGACGCAATTGAACGTGTAATTTGCATAGGATCGTCGAGCCATCTCCAGCATTCGCTCTTCTTGTCCGGGACGTCCGTAGTCTCGTTTGACTGTCTTCCCGTTGTCCAGGACGTCCGTAGTCTCGTTTGACTGTCTTTCCGTTGGCTCCGAAAATAAAGTGTAATCCCTCTTAGGCACGACAATACATTATTTTGTTATGAGATTTTGATGATTTGTTTTATTTTAATTTTCATTTGAAGGAATAACCGACATTTCAATCATGCAGTGCAGACTGGGCAGTATCGGTTGTCATATTCACCATTTTCGGGGTAACGGTCACATAATACTTGGACAATTTCTTCATAAAAAGATGCATTTTTCGTAATTCATGAAATGTTTTATCGAGAGTGGGTGGGCTTTCTTTTTATTTTTACTTTAATTTGTATATATATGTGTGTGGTATTTCTGCAGTGTCACGCGACCGCCAACGTTGCTCGAACGAAAATAAGATAAGAATGAGTTAGGAAGACCTCCATACATTCAATCATACACTATTTAATATTTTTATAGATGACATATCGGAAATTTTTGATCAGACATGCTCGCCTGTGAATATTGGGAACACCGCCATCAATCATCTTCTTTTTGCCGATGACCTTATCTTATTATCTGACTCACAGGACGGCTTACAAAACTGCCTGAATAATTTACAAGTATATGTAAATAACAACAACCTTGCAGTTAATACTGAAAAAAGTAAATGCATGGTATTTCGAAAAAGTAAAACTCTAAAATTTCCCTCGTTCAAGATTGGCAATCTTCCCATTGCACTTGTTGATGAGTACACATATTTAGGCATTAGATTCTGTGCTAATGGGTCATTGAGAAAGCACAAAATGAAGTAAGCAACAAGGGCATGAAGGCACTCTATTCGCTTGTTAGGTCACTACAACAACACGATATATTCTCAATTAATTTGTGGATCAAACTGTATGATAAACTCATTAAACCCATTACACTATATGGTTGCGAAATATGGGCCTCTAATATCAACCTCAACAATATAGATACTGCGCCATGTGAATCGTCTCATCTCAATTTTTGCAAACGAGCACTTGGAGTAAATAGGAAAGCATCAAATCACGCGGTACGTGCTGAGCTTGGTAGATACCACGTTGTATATGAAGCATTATCTCGTGCTACTAAATATGCGTTAAAAATATCGACTGCAGAAAAACATTCCCTCGTTCATAAATCAGCCACAATGTCCGATGACCGCATAATCCCAAATAAATGGTCCTTTAACTTTGACATTCCAAAACTCACGGAAATTATGGATAAAACTGATCAGTATTTGAAGAAAATTCAACACACTATTTGTGATAGTTTCAAGCTTGACCATGTGTCGTGTGTCAGAAGAGATATATATAACGATGAAAAACCATCAGGTAAGAACAAATTGAGGGTGTATAGAGAAATAATAAGTGATTACCGATTGGAGCCATATTTGGACATAGAAAAAATATCGAAGTAAGAAAGATCTTCAGCAAATTGCGGATTAGCAATCATACTCTAGAAATTGAAAAAGTCGCCATAAACAACCGAAGATTCCTGTAGACAAGAGAATATGCAGAAAGTGTGGATTGGAAACGGAAACCGATGAACATTTTATTTTAAAATGTCCTATTTACAAAAGCATTCGTCTCCGTTTCTTTGACGAAATAAATAAAGTAAATCACAAGTTTATTAATATGACTGATGCCCAAAAATTCATTTTCATACTGCGAAATGACAAAACAGAAACGTGCAATATCATCTGTAACATGGTCCGTCTCTTTTTCCACAAAAGGTCTGAAACACCAGATTTTCAACAACAAACATGAATTTTTTTCCATTTTAATTCTGATTACAATTGTGTATCATATATATATTTATTGTTATTTATGTTGTGACATCGGCCCCGTGTGGGTGTAATTGTCAATAAACTTATCTTATCTTATCTTACACAGACAGGGAGACAATTAGCCAGGTTCAGCCACATCGTATGTGTAACTTATAACGTGTGTTACTATGGTATTGCTATTGATATGGACTTGGCGTGAAAGTAATGTGATTTTACGAGGCCAAAGCCACGTGTTCAGAGATATCGGGCCGACTTGCAGCAAAACGTTTAAACAATAATCCGATGGCAACGAAAGCTTTGCGCAGTGCGACCGCCATCGACATGATTAATGGACCTTTCCACAGCTGTCAATCAAATAATTATTAGAGGATATTTACGACCAATCAGCGACCAATGTTCACCAATTAACACCGTATTAGTACATGACATCCAACAATAGCTATATAGTTACCTAAAGTGTAAATATAACGCAATAAGGGAAGGTGCTAATAAGGACAGGTGCATGGTCAAATCATCCAGAGGAAATGTTCAATAATTAAACCTGTTGTGTTACGGACGTCCCTGCATGTGTGGATCAATGGTAACTTGAACATGGACACCTTATGGCAGCTATGATTGTATCAAGAGCACATACGTTGATCGAGTTTGGCCAAACGTGCTTGCAATGTAGACGCACACGTCTGGTAGCTGACATATGCCTCAGCATTGGATATGCATGTACACCTTGTCATAATTGCTATGAGCCTCTAATAACAGAGCTGGACTCAGAATATGTCTTAGAATTAACTTTTTCTTGTCTAGATCAATCAGGTGTGCTATCTTCCCTTTGGAAGATGCATACCATTTCTTGTTTATGTGCCCTTTAGGTTACACTGGTGTAAATAAGGTTCCGAGTGACATCTGGCGGATGCGGGAGGAATATATAGGAGAGAATAAAATAGACACTGGGCCCTGATTGGTCAATAGCCTTGTGTGCTTTTCACATAAAAAAAATCGTCACACCTCTTCCCTATGATTTCCCATAGGTAAAATAACCATTGGCACAGGAATTAACCCTTTGTAGTGAAGTTTGAATTTTTTGGTGTGGTCTAAAATATGACTGTATTTTTTTATGCGGTTCTGACACTAGTTACGAAAACATAAGATTTAAAGGCGAATTCCCTGCTAGACAGACATGATTTTTTTGTGTAAAAAGTTTCCCAAAATGTCAATTTTTCAGATTTAAAGAAAATTTTGGACCCAACATTTATATTGCCAACACTATACGCTAAAACGTTAGCACTGAGGCCTATGGAAAACATTTACACCAGTGTAACCTAAAGGGAAAAAATAGCTTTTTATCATTTTTGATTCCTGGGAGTCACTTTAAAGCATTTTAATGCATTTTACAGAGCCTGGTCTTTCAGTCCAATGAATATCTCATGCTTGATGTGGCTATTCTTGCTGCTGATGCCTTCTTTCACTTACATCAGCCAAAAAAATAGTAAGATTTTTCATAAAAAATGCCAATTTTTCAAGGTATTTTCAAAAAATTTCAAGGTGGTAATAGTCACATGATAATGCAAATGACCCATAACATGGGCATGTCAACGACACATATATCAATTGTTATAAGAACCTAATTTAACAAGTATTTTGGATTTTATAGCCAGTGATATACAGATATATATCATAAAAGTGTGTCATTTCCACTGGTGGGTATGGTCATTTGAAGGTTAATAGCACTAAAACTTGGACACATTTAAGAAAATGCTCCAGCAATTCAAAGAGAGCATATCTTTATTCAACTAATTCAATATACACCCACATCCAGTTATCTTGGATCACCCTTGCAGACCTGAAAATGTCATATTTTATTCTTCAATGTGCTGATAAAGTCATGCGCTTGATGCTCAGCTGATCAGATCTGGACTCAATGACCTCACATCACCAGAAGTTCTCTCATGGAAAGAATATTGAACAGTCTTCCATAGCTGATCCAAGTTTGCAACACCAGACCCCTAAAACTGAGTGAAAATGGGGCCTGAACATGACTGGTGGTGGAAAATTGTGCTTTTTTGATGAATAATTTGTTAAAGGGGGTGGGGTTAAATTGTGTGTGATAAATAAAGAACCACAGAAGTGATATTGTTTTTGAACACATTTTTTCGATTGATGGGCAATTCTAAAGAATTGTAGGGAGTTACAATTATTCCGCGAAAAAGCGGGCTATCGCTTTAGGTTACACTGGTGTAAATAAGGTTCCGAGTGACATCTGGCGGATGCGGGAGGAATATATAGGAGAGAATAAAATAGACACTGGGCCCTGATTGGTCAATAGCCTTGTGTGCTTTTCACATAAAAAAAATCGTCACACCTCTTCCCTATGATTTCCCATAGGTAAAATAACCATTGGCACAGGAATTAACCCTTTGTAGTGAAGTTTGAATTTTTTGGTGTGGTCTAAAATATGACTGTATTTTTTTATGCGGTTCTGACACTAGTTACGAAAACATAAGATTTAAAGGCGAATTCCCTGCTAGACAGACATGATTTTTTTGTGTAAAAAGTTTCCCAAAATGTCAATTTTTCAGATTTAAAGAAAATTTTGGACCCAACATTTATATTGCCAACACTATACGCTAAAACGTTAGCACTGAGGCCTATGGAAAACATTTACACCAGTGTAACCTAAAGGGAAAAAATAGCTTTTTATCATTTTTGATTCCTGGGAGTCACTTTAAAGCATTTTAATGCATTTTACAGAGCCTGGTCTTTCAGTCCAATGAATATCTCATGCTTGATGTGGCTATTCTTGCTGCTGATGCCTTCTTTCACTTACATCAGCCAAAAAAATAGTAAGATTTTTCATAAAAAATGCCAATTTTTCAAGGTATTTTCAAAAAATTTCAAGGTGGTAATAGTCACATGATAATGCAAATGACCCATAACATGGGCATGTCAACGACACATATATCAATTGTTATAAGAACCTAATTTAACAAGTATTTTGGATTTTATAGCCAGTGATATACAGATATATATCATAAAAGTGTGTCATTTCCACTGGTGGGTATGGTCATTTGAAGGTTAATAGCACTAAAACTTGGACACATTTAAGAAAATGCTCCAGCAATTCAAAGAGAGCATATCTTTATTCAACTAATTCAATATACACCCACATCCAGTTATCTTGGATCACCCTTGCAGACCTGAAAATGTCATATTTTATTCTTCAATGTGCTGATAAAGTCATGCGCTTGATGCTCAGCTGATCAGATCTGGACTCAATGACCTCACATCACCAGAAGTTCTCTCATGGAAAGAATATTGAACAGTCTTCCATAGCTGATCCAAGTTTGCAACACCAGACCCCTAAAACTGAGTGAAAATGGGGCCTGAACATGACTGGTGGTGGAAAATTGTGCTTTTTTGATGAATAATTTGTTAAAGGGGGTGGGGTTAAATTGTGTGTGATAAATAAAGAACCACAGAAGTGATATTGTTTTTGAACACATTTTTTCGATTGATGGGCAATTCTAAAGAATTGTAGGGAGTTACAATTATTCCGCGAAAAAGCGGGCTATCGCTTTAGGTTACACTGGTGTAAATAAGGTTCCGAGTGACATCTGGCGGATGCGGGAGGAATATATAGGAGAGAATAAAATAGACACTGGGCCCTGATTGGTCAATAGCCCTGTGTGCTTTTCACATAAAAAAATCGTCACACCTCTTCCCTATGATTTCCCATAGGTAAAATAACCATTGGCACAGGAATTAACCCTTTGTAGTGAAGTTTGAATTTTTTGGTGTGGTCTAAAATATGACTGTATTTTTTTATGCGGTTCTGACACTAGTTACGAAAACATAAGATTTAAAGGCGAATTCCCTGCTAGACAGACATGATTTTTTTGTGTAAAAAGTTTCCCAAAATGTCAATTTTTCAGATTTAAAGAAAATTTTGGACCCAACATTTATATTGCCAACACTATACGCTAAAACGTTAGCACTGAGGCCTATGGAAAACATTTACACCAGTGTAACCTTTATATCAAAATGAACGGTTGGAACTTGACGATAAGTTAAACCGCGAACGCTTCATTATAACCGACATCGATCAGTTTCTTTTCGGGATATCGTATATCTCAATTCCGGAGAATATAAGGTTTTTCCAAATAGTGCAACAGTATATTGCTGCGACAAAACGCTTCGATTCATGAACGTCTGGCTGCGTTGATATATAGCCACAATCCAATGTCAACCACAAATCGCTCAATGTACACCAAATACAAACATTGCTAGACACCCCTCCCTCATTCGGATTGCCACATCCACGCACCATTTGTATACACATCGATAATTTCTTCCAGCGTAACTGTCAAGGGCGTCATCTGGCGAATCGCCAAATTCACTACTATACAAATTTAGCTTAACCTTACAGTCAAATGTTTGATACATACATAGCCTTGAAATCTATATTTACATCTTCCTTAAATATCACAATAGATATAGATATGCACATATTTATGCTCGTTCTAATTGGTAATCCATAAACATACGCTGAAAGATGTTATTCGACATAATGCAAATTCAAATTGTTTTCTCACCATGTACAAACGTTTCTGTTATCGCCTTTTTGTCATCTTATAACAATGTATTGTCAATTTTGTACGGGAGAGGGACTACCTAAGTTGAAATAACTTGAGCCCCGATCCCTTTTGTATATTTATATACGAATAAAATATGTTTAAAGTAGGTGTGCTATCAGAAATGTTTCTCATACAGTTTCTTCGATGCGAAGGTCATTGTTTGTTGATTCGATAGTTCATGCTATATTAGTACGGTGTTCGTTTCCGTTCCGATTTCCGGGTCCTGCAATTGGTGACGTGTCTATGGTTTGGTGGTTGCATATGCCTTGGCGGTGTGTGGCGTGAGTCACTCGAACTTTGGTGGGGCGAAGCCTAGGCTGCCTAGCCTCAGCTTCACTATCTTTCGAAGATTGTACAATGCTTGTCGAAGCGTGATCGGCAGGTATGTGAGGACACCCTTCAAATGTTTATGCGCATTCGGTACCGGTGGGCATGTCATACATTTTTTCATTCCAGTGAAGATTGTGATACCAGTATGTAATCACCACAATTGATTTCAAATTCATGGAATTGCACTGCGGACAATTTCGCCATGATTGTGCCGGTGTGTTTATGTGTCATATGTATGTCTGCGTTTCATTGAAAGCGGGATGATCAGGTTGCCTTTGTATGTTGTTTGGGTATCAATGTATGTTGTTTGGGTATCAATGTTGATACTTTATTGTGAGGAACAGAATGGGCGGTTGATCGCTAAAAAAATTGATTGATGTTGTGAATCGTTTTGACCTCTCCATGGTGACAGTCCGCTCCCTTCCGCTGTGTCTACCGCTGCTGTTATGTGGTACATGTGCTCACGTGGCCGGTTCATGGGAACGTGAGTTCGAAGATAACTATTGATGGGGACATTACAAAATTCGCATCTGACGTGTCGGACGTGGGATCCACATGTTAGGGCGAACATACCCATGCTTGATTGGGTGTCATTGCTGCAATATTTTAGCAGGTATATGGTTTAAAGACAATAGCATTAAGTCTCATGAATACACGTGTTTTGAATGGCCTTCAACGATAATTTCGCTATAAAATCGAAAATTATAAGGGTGCCGAAAAGTAACATATCTATATCCATGGGGTTCTGGTCGTGTTAACTGTGTGGAGTAGGGAAACGACTCTACTACTACGGTTCAAAGTAGTAATTTTTACAAATAGTATATCCAAATTTTCAACACACACCGTAATTCTTGTATATTAATTAAATGCAGTGACTCTCGATGGCGATATCGTTTTCGCTAGTTTGTCGCTGATAGATGCGTCCCGAATCGAGTAGTAAATATTTACAATTGAGCGTAGTTCAGACGATGTTTTCTATGGAGTGGTACGGTCGATATGCTTCAGATTTTCGGCAATGGCAGTATAATGCTACATTCATTCAGTTGGCATATCACCTGGATACTAACTGATCAGTTCATGCACCAGAACAAGTACATAATATGTCTATAATCTTCTACTTGTATCTTTCAATAACTTTTGATCAGAGAATAAACGCATTCAATGAAAGTAGATTGTGGGTTGTTGCTTTTTATATACCGTTTACGTAGATTAGAAATAAATTCGGCCCCAATATTGAGCCCTGATGGACTTCATTTAAAATTTTGAATATTTAGATGCCATACCTTTGTAGTCTATGTACTGTGAACTGTTGCTGAGGTAATTGTTTAAACAAAGGTTGGCATGTCCGCACAACTATGTTCATATTTATGGAGGATAAAAGCGTCATAATTCTAATTTACTATTCAATTTCTTAATTTAATCTTTTAATTTCAATTGAATACTTTAATTTTCATCTTGCAATTGTATGCTTATATAGTTTACCTTTTCATATATAATAATATTTTATGTTTATTTTTGTAAATTTTATTCTTATACATTTTACTTGTTATATAACTCAATATTCTAATTTTGATCTTGCTATTTTATTCTTATTATATTAATCGTGGTTTGTAAATTTCAAAGGACATGCACTTTTTGACAAACAAAATCTATCTTAATATATATTTTGAGACTTCCGTATATATATGTGTACTTCATAGAATCGAAAACGGGTTGACCGATCGGGACCAAACTTCCTATCTAAAGGTAAAATTTTATCGGGTCGCCGAGTCCGTGCGACGCCAGCATCGCGCATGCGCAGACCAGATCTCGGAAACGGGTGGAGCTATCGACTTGAAATTTGGTTTTTGAATAGCCCGGACAACGTCGGGCTCATCATTAACTCATTGAAAAAAAAAGCAAAAAAAATTAATTAAAATTTTTTTTTTTTTTTTTTTTTAAATTGTCATGTTTCTGACGATTGCCGCCAGTGGCGGGCTAACCTGCTAGTAATATATATAAACAAAACAAACGACTAAAAGTACCATATAAAAATAATAAGCATTTGTTTAAATTAACAAAAAGCAAACAAGTGCTAGAAATTATAAACTGAAAACCTAAATTGTATTTTAAAAAGATCGTCACCAAACTTCATCTTCGGGGTGACCTCCACATGGGAGCCATAATTTATTCCCCGAAATTCGTTAAAAACATGGCCGCCAGCACTGCTAGCGGCCATCTTTGATTTCAAATTTGAATCCATTGGCACACATTGCAGCCCGCATTTATCGGAGAAATGTTTTGAAAATTTACCAGCATGTTTAGGATCAACTCTAGATGGGAGCTATCAAATTTGAACCATTTGGACGATGAAAAGCATGGCCGTCGTCAGCCATCTTTAATTTTACTCTTTGCATGACTAAATCCTTTGGTAAACCCTACAGAGCACATATCTCATCCGCTCAACTCGAATCAAATATTGTTTACCCCCGAAGCAAATGATTTGGGAGCGTTAATGAATCATGTCATTGCCACTGGCCTTCGTGCACTCAAAGAGAGATCAACAATCCATAAACTTCGTGCAACTTTGTCAGGCAATTTTGCCACCGGTGTGAACGCAGCCGTATCATCTCTTCGGTCATGTGTTGATTGGGTGGGAGTCATAACTATGGTTCTGTGATGGGCGTTTCCTTCATTAATGCATTTGGGGTTCGTTCCCAATAGTTGCATATTTCGCGAAATTATCCCACGCCGTATACGTAGAAAATCAAGGTTACAATCAGGCATACTATATATATACCTACATTCCATCAAGTTGTTACTGAATAGACGAGAACTGGCACAAATAAGCGCCCGCAACATGGCTAAATTGAGTGACATGGCAGTCGAAGCTCGTTATAACTTGGCAATAATTATATCCAAAACCACTATTTCTGCTACCCTTTTCACTGAACCCGCAATTTTATAACTGAGATTGTTGATAATCATCGACAGCTGGTGTTGTGGCAAACTTTAGTTTAACACCTAACATGGTTTCTGGCTAACATCCAACATAGAGAGGGTCGTTCCAAAATCAATTCGAACTGATCGAAACCACCCCTTGTCAACTGATCCTGCTATAATTGTGTGGTGTTGTCCCATTGATTAAACAAATCTATAGCTGTTTCAAAAACATAGGCTATATATCATTAACCCTTTCATTACGGGAGCTGCGCTGGGGCAGCATTAAATATGCTGTGCCAGTGCATTCTCTTATATATTTGAGTCTAATTACTACGATCGCCAAAGAGATCTTCTATAATTCTCAAACTATTTAGAGACGAATGTGTCAAATAAAATGTTATATTTATGGCACCACACCCAGGAATTTACGGCAGCGTAGAACCGCCACACAACTTTATTTACTATCTTGATTAATCAACTTAGGTATCTTAATTAATGAACTTAGCTATCTTGATTAATGAACTTAGCTATCTTAATTAATCAACTTAGCTATCTTGATTAATCAACTTATCAATCTGACTATAGCGTCTGGGAATATATAGAGCTGGCCCGGTGAAATAGTAACAGCATATTTTTATCTGATATGTCGACTCTGGCTCAATTTGACGATAATTCACCCACTATAGCACACGACACTTACTATTGGGGGAACAATCTGAAGAGTATAGGGGTGTTACCGAGAAAAACGAAAAAGTTAATTGGACGCTCGATTCAGACATCTAATACAACATGTAGTGTATGCATGATGGTCAGTGAAGTAGCGCCCAATGTGACCAGTAATCGCATGCTCCATTTGTGAAATGTCTATGGCCCAAGTAGCCACAACTTCACCAATCCGCCCATCCCCGTACACACGGCATTGGAAGAAATTTGGAGAGTATGTTCCAATTTGGAGAGTATGGTTGGGGGTATGTTGATGAAATTTGACATGGATGTTCACCATCATATGGGCTTTCAACGAAGTGTCAAACGGTGTTGTTCACTTACTTTAGCTATTATCATCTGCATAGTTTTGAATGTTTGTGGATATCTATAGTCTTTGTGCATGATAACTGCGTTACGCTATCGTAATACACAACCAGGTCAATGGGTTCTGACTCTCACACAGGAGTAAAAGGCGGGCATTGCACCATCAATAGTTGAGGAGCCCCAACCAACCTCTAGTCAACCGGATGGCATTGCACCCTCTTCCTAGCGTTGAGCCCGTAGTACAATCCCGGTATACAGACTAAGGTAACTGGAGTCCATGCAAGCACAACATAGGACACTAAATACAACCATTCATAACCATACATGTATATATCAACACACAAAATTCATAAAAGAAAACAAGGTAAGTCTTCATCGCCGGTCCAGGTTCGGAATGGGTGGCTTTGCTTCTTGCTGCGGTGGCATCAACCACATGCACATTGGCCAAACACCTACTGTGCATGGGCAGATAGTAATATACTTACAAACCATACAAACGCTCTTCATCGGAATTACAGCATCCAAAAGTGGGTTGTAGAAGAGGGCTGGTAGCCCTTTAAAATATTCCCGGGTATCACCCCGAACTCCAAACTTGCCTAACTGCGTTACGAATTACGGTATCCACCATTTATTATTCACCCGATAAGCGGAACAATGGCTTAGAAAATCGTATGTCAAATATGATGGAGCATCTAAATTTATAAGAAACCACGAGATATCTCCATACACTGACAAGTTTGCATGGTATTTTTTTAGGCATGTTCTAATAGAAAACCCTATGGTGCCAGTATATGAACGGCAACGTGCATATAAAATGCATATTTACTAACGACAAGAGAAGTAATATTTAGATAGTTCCACATGTAACGGTGCTAAAAACACATTGTCTTAAAATACTTGTATGGTTGATTCTTGCGAGCTAATTGCATGCTTTTTGCAGGAAAATTTCAATAGCATCGCAACTAGTGGTTTTTATTAGTTAGCTGTAGCACAGGTGCATTTTAAAATTATATATTGCACTCGGTTTCTGGCACATTGTAGCTTTAGTCTGGTCGTTGAGATTCGATTTTGAGGTGAACCTAGAACAAATTGTTGACAACCTGCGTTTGGTGTCATAGTCTCGTTTGACTGTCTTCCCGTTGTCCGGGACGTCCGTAGTCTCGTTTGACTGTCTTTCCGTTGGCTCCGAAAATAAAGTGTAATCCCTCTTAGGCACGACAATACATTATTTTGTTATGAGATTTTGATGATTTGTTTTATTTTAATTTTCATTTGAAGGAATAACCGACATTTCAATCATGCAGTGCAGACTGGGCAGTATCGGTTGTCATATTCATCATTTTCGGGGTAACGGTCACATAATACTTGGACAATTTCTTCATAAAAAGATGCATTTTTCGTAATTCATGAAATGTTTTATCGAGAGTGGGTGGGCTTTCTTTTTTTTTTTACTTTAATTTGTATATATATGTGTGTGGTATTTCTGCAGTGTCACGCGACCGCCAACGTTGCTCGAACGAAAATAAGATAAGAATGAGTTAGGAAGACCTCCATACATACAATCATACACTATTTAATATTTTTATAGATGACATATCGGAAATTTTTGATCAGACATGCTCGCCTGTGAATATTGGGAACACCGCCATCAATCATCTTCTTTTTGCCGATGACCTTATCTTATTATCTGACTCACAGGACGGCTTACAAACCTGCCTGAATAATTTACAAGTATATGTAAATAACAACAACCTTGCAGTTAATACTGAAAAAAGTAAATGCATGGTATTTCGAAAAAGTAAAACTCTAAAATTTCCCTCGTTCAAGATTGGCAATCTTCCCATTACACTTGTTGATGAGTACACATATTTAGGCATTAGATTCTGTGCTAATGGGTCATTGAGAAAAGCACAAAATGAAGTAAGCAACAAGGGCATGAAGGCACTCTATTCGCTTGTTAGGTCACTACAACAACACGATATATTCTCAATTAATTTGTGGATCAAACTGTATGATAAACTCATTAAACCCATTACACTATATGGTTGCGAAATATGGGGCCTCTAATATCAACCTCAACAATATAGATACTGCGCCATGTGAATCGTCTCATCTCAATTTTTGCAAACGAGCACTTGGAGTAAATAGGAAAGCATCAAATCACGCGGTACGTGCTGAGCTTGGTAGATACCACGTTGTTTATGAAGCATTATCTCGTGCTACTAAATATGCGTTAAAAATATCGACTGCAGAAAAACATTCCCTCGTTCATAAATCAGCCACAATGTCCGATGACCGCATAATCCCAAATAAATGGTCCTTTAACTTTGACATTCCAAAACTCACGGAAATTATTGATAAAACTGATCAGTATTTGAAGAAAATTCAACACACTATTTGTGATAGTTTCAAGGTTGACCATGTGTCGTGTGTCAGAAGAGATATATATAACGATGAAAAACCATCAGGTAAGAACAAATTGAGGGTGTATAGAGAAATAATAAGTGATTACCGATTGGAGCCATATTTGGACATAGTAAAAAATATCGAAGTAAGAAAGATCTTCAGCAAATTGCGGATTAGCAATCATACTCTATAAATTGAAAAAGTCGCCATAAACAACCGAAGATTCCTGTAGACAAGAGAATATGCAGAAAGTGTGGATTGGAAACGGAAACCGAGGAACATTTTATTTTAAAATGTCCTATTTACAAAAGCATTCGTCTCCGTTTCTTTGACGAAATAAATAAAGTAAATCACAAGTTTATTAATATGACTGATGCCCAAAAATTCATTTTCATACTGCGAAATGACAAAACAGAAACGTGCAATATCATCTGTAACATGGTCCGTCTCTTTTTCCACAAAAGGTCTGAAACACCAGATTTTCAACAACAAACATGAATTTTTTTCCATTTTAATTCTGATTACAATTGTGTATCATATATATATTTATTGTTATTTATGTTGTGACATCGGCCCCGTGTGGGTGTAATTGTCAATAAACTTATCTTATCTTATCTTACACAGACAGGGAGACAATTAGCCAGGTTCAGCTACATCGTATGTGTAACTTATAACGTGTGTTACTATGGTATTGCTATTGATATGGACTTGGCGTGAAAGTAATGTGATTTTACGAGGCCAAAGCCACGTGTTCAGAGATATCGGGCCGACTTGCAGCAAAACGTTTAAACAATAATCCGATGGCAAAGAAAGCTTTGCGCAGTGCGACCGCCATCGACATGATTAATGGACCTTTCCACAGCTGTCAATCAAATAATTATTAGAGGATATTTACGACCAATCAGCGACCAATGTTCACCAATTAACACCGTATTAGTACATGACATCCAACAATAGCTATATAGTTACCTAAAGTGTAAATATAACGCAATAAGGGAAGGTGCTAATAAGGACAGGTGCATGGTCAAATCATCCAGAGGAAATGTTCAATAATTAAACCTGTTGTGTTACGGACGTCCCTGCATGTGTGGATCAATGGTAACTTGAACATGGACACCTTATGGCAACTATGATTGTATCAAGAGCACACACGTTGATCGAGTTTGGCCAAACGTGCTTGCAATGTAGACGCACACGTCTGGTAGCTGACATATGCCTCAGCATTGGATATGCATGTACACCTTGTCATAATTGCTATGAGCCTCTAATAACAGAGCTGGACTCAGAATATGTCTTAGAATTAACTTTTTCTTGTCTAGATCAATCAGGTGTGCTATCTTCCCTTTGGAAGATGCATACCATTTCTTTTTTATGTGCCCTTTATATCAAAATGAACGGTTGGAACTTGACGATAAGTTAAACCGCGAACGCTTCATTATAACCGACATCGATCAGTTTCTTTTCGGGATATCGTATATCTCAATTCCGGAGAATATAAGGTTTTTCCAAATAGTGCAACAGTATATTGCTGCGACAAAACGCTTCGATTCATGAACGTCTGGCTGCGTTGATATATAGCCACAATCCAATGTCAACCACAAATCGCTCAATATACACCAAATACAAACATTGCTAGACACCCCTCCCTCATTCGGATTGCCACATCCACGCACCATTTGTATACACATCGATAATTTCTTCCAGCGTAACTGTCAAGGGCGTCATCTGGCGAATCGCCAAATTCACTACTATACAAATTTAGCTTAACCTTACAGTCAAATGTTTGATACATACATAGCCTTGAAATCTATATTTACATCTTCCTTAAATATCACAATAGATATAGACATGCACATATTTATGCTCGTTCTAATTGGTAATCCATAAACATACGCTGAAAGATGTTATTCGACATAATGCAAATTCAAATTGTTTTCTCACCATGTACAAACGTTTCTGTTATCGCCTTTTTGTCATCTTATAACAATGTATTGTCAATTTTGTACGGGAGAGGGACTACCTAAGTTGAAATAACTTGTGCCCCGATCCCTTTTGTATATTTATATACGAATAAAATATGTTTAAAGTAGGTGTGCTATCAGAAATGTTTCTCATACAGTTTCTTCGATGCGAAGGTCATTGTTTGTTGATTCGATAGTTCATGCTATATTAGTACGGTGTTCGTTTCCGTTCCGATTTACGGGTCCTGCAATTGGTGACGTGTCTATGGTTTGGTGGTTGCATATGCCTTGGCGGTGTGTGGCGTGAATCACTCGAACTTTGGTGGGGCGAAGCCTAGCCTCAGCTTCACTATCTTTCGAAGATTGTACAATGCTTGTCGAAGCGTGATCGGCAGGTATGTGAGGACATCCTTCAAATGTTTATGCGCATTCGGTACCGGTGGGCATGTCATACATTTTTTCATTCCAGTGAAGATTGTGATACCAGTATGTAATCACCACAATTGATTTCAAATTCATGGAATTGCACTGCGGACAATTTCGCCATGATTGTGCCGGGTGTGTTTATGTGTCATATGTATGTCTGCGTTTCATTGAAAACGGGATGATCAGGTTGCCTTTGTATGTTGTTTGGGTATCAATGTATGTTGTTTGGGTATCAATGTTGATACTTTATTGTGAGGAACAGAATGGGCGGTTGATGGCTAAAAAAATTGATTGATGTTGTGAATCGTTTTGACCTCTCCATGGTGACGGTCCGCTCCCTTCCGCTGTGTCTACCGCTGCTGTTATGTGGTACATGTGCTCCCGTGGCCGGTTCATGGGAACGTGAGTTCGAAGATAACTATTGATGGGGACATTACAAAATTCGCATCTGACGTGTCGGACGTGGGATCCACATGTTAGGGCGAACATACCCATGCTTGATTGGGTGTCATTGCTGCAATATTTTAGCAGGTATATGGTTTAAAGACAATAGCATTAAGTCTCGTGAATACACGTGTTTTGAATGGCCTTCAACGATAATTTCGCTATAAAATCGAAAATTATAAGGGTGCCGAAAAGTAACAAATCTATATCCATGGGGTTCTGGTCGTGTTAACTGTGTGGAGTAGGGAAACGACTCTACTACTACGGTTCAAAGTAGTAATTTTTACAAATAGTATATCCAAATTTTCAACACACACCGTAATTCTTGTATATTAATTAAATGCAGTGACTCTCGATGGCGATATCGTTTTCGCTAGTTTGTCGCTGATAGATGCGTCCCGAATCGAGTAGTAAATATTTACAATTGAGCGTAGTTCAGACGATGTTTTCTATGGAGTGGTACGGTCGATATGCTTCAGATTTTCGGCAATGGCAGTATAATGCTACATTCATCCAGTTGGCATATCACCTGGATACTAACTGATCAGTTCATGCACCAGAACAAGTACATAATATGTCTATAATCTTCTACTTGTATCTTTCAATAACTTTTGATCAGAGAATAAACGCATTCAATGAAAGTAGATTGTGGGTTGTTGCTTTTTATATACCGTTTACGTTGATTAGAAATAAATTCGGCCCCAATATTGAGCCCTGATGGACTTCATTTAAAATTTTGAATATTTAGATGCCATACCTTTGTAGTCTATGTACTGTGAACTGTTGCTGAGGTAATTGTTTAAACAAAGGTTGGCATGTCCGCACAACTATGTTCATATTTATGGAGGATAAAAGCGTCATAATTCTAATTTACTATTCAATTTCTTAATTTAATCTTTTAATTTCAATTGAATACTTTAATTTTCATCTGCAATTGTATGCTTATATAGTTTACCTTTTCATATATAATAATATTTTATGTTTATTTTTGTAAATTTTATTCTTATACATTTTACTTGTTATATAACTCAATATTCTAATTTTGATCTTGCTATTTTATTCTTATTATATTAATCGTGGTTTGTAAATTTCAAAGGACATGCACTTTTTGACAAACAAAATCTATCTTAATATATATTTTGAGACTTCCGTATATATATGTGTACGGGTTGACCGATCGGGACCAAACTTCCTATCTAAAGGTAAAATTTTATCGGGTCGCCGAGTCCGTGCGACGCCAGCATCGCGCATGCGCAGACCAGATCTCGGAAACGGGTGGAGCTATCGACTTGAAATTTGGTTTTTGAATAGCCCGGACAACGTCGGGCTCATCATTAACTCATTGAAAAACAAAAAAATTAATTAATTAAAAAAATTAATTAATTTTTTTTTAAATTGTCATGTTTCTGACGATTGCCGCCAGTGGCGGGCTAACCTGCTAGTAATATATATAAACAAAACAAACGACTAAAAGTACCATATAAAAATAATAAGCATTTGTTTAAATTAACAAAAAGCAAACAAGTGCTAGAAATTATAAACTAAAAACCTAAATTGTATTTTAAAAAGATCGTCACCAAACTTCATCTTCGGGGTGACCTCCAGATGGGAGCCATAATTTATTCCCCGAAATTCGTTAAAAACATGGCCGCCAGCACTGCCAGCAGCCATCTTTGATTTCAAATTTGAATCCATTGGCACACATTGCAGCCCGCATTTATCGGAGAAATGTTTTGAAAATTTACAAGCATGTTTAGGATCAACTCTAGATGGGAGCTATCAAATTTGAACCATTTGGACGATGAAAAGCATGGCCGTCGTCAGCCATCTTGAATTTTACTCTTTGCATGACTAAATCCTTTGGTAAACCCTACAGAGCACATATCTCATCCGCTCAACTCGAATCAAATAGTGTTTACCCCCGAAGCAAAGGATTTGGGAGCGTTAATGAATCATGTCATTGCCACTGGCCTTCGTGCACTCAAAGAGAGATCAACAATCCATAAACTTCGTGCAACTTTGTCGGGCAATTTTGCCACCGGTGTGAACGCAGCCGTATCATCTCTTCGGTCATGTGTTGATTGGGTGGGAGTCATAACTATGGTTTAGTGATGGGCGTTTCCTTCATTAATGCATTTGGGGTTCGTTCCCAATAGTTGCATTTTTCGCGAAATTATCCCACGCCGTATACGTAGAAAATCAAGGTTACAATCAGGCATACTATATACCTACATTCCATCAAGTTGTTACTGAATAGACGAGAACTGGCACAAATAAGCGCCCGCAACATTGCTAAATTGAGTGACATGGCAGTCGAAGCTCGTTATAACTTGGCAATAATTATATCCAAAACTACTATTTCTCCTACCCTTTTCACTGAACCCGCAATTTTATAACTGAGATTGTTGATAATCATCGACAGCTGGTTTTGTGGCAAACTTTAGTTTAACACCTAACATGGTTTCTGGCTAACATCCAACATAGAGAGGGTCGTTCCAAAATCAATTCGAACTGATCGAAACCACCCCTTGTCAACTGATCCTGCTATAATTGTGTGGTGTTGTCCCATTGATTAAACAAATCTATAGCTGTTTCAAAAACATAGGCTATATATCATTAACCCTTTCATTACGGGAGCTGCGCTGGGGCAGCATTAAATATGCTGTGCCAGTGCATTCTCTTATATATATTTGAGTCTAATTACTACGATCGCCAAAGAGATCTTCTATAATTCTCAAACTATTTAGAGACGAATGTGTCAAATAAAATGTTATATTTATGGCACCACACCCAGGAATTTACGGCAGCGTAGAACCGCCACACAACTTTATTTACTATCTTGATTAATCAACTTAGGTATCTTAATTAATCAACTTAGCTATCTTCATTAATGAACTTAGCTATCTTAATTAATCAACTTAGCTATCTTGATTAATCAACTTATCAATCTGACTATATCGTCTGGGAATATATAGAGCTGGCCCGGTGAAATAGTAACAGCATATTTTTATCTGATATGTCGACTCTGGCTCAATTTGACGATCATTCACCCACTATAGCACACGACACTTACTATTGGGGGAACAATCTGAAGAGTATAGGGGTGTTACCGAGAAAAACGAAAAAGTTAATTGGACGCTCGATTCAGACATCTAATACAACATGTAGTGTATGCATGATGGTCAGTGAAGTAGCGCCCAATTTGACCAGTAATCGCATGCTCCATTTGTGAAATGTCTATGGCCCAAGTAGCCACAACTTCACCAATCCGCCCATCCCCGTACACACGGCATTGGAACCAATTTGGAGAGTATGTTCCAATTTGGAGAGTATGGTTGGGGGTATGTTGATGAAATTTGATATGGATGTTCACCATCATATGGGCTTTCAACGAAGTGTCAAACGGTGTTGTTCACTTACTTTAGCTATTATCATCTGCATAGTTTTGAATGTTTGTGGATATCTATAGTCTTTGTGCATGATAACTGCGTTACGCTATCGTAATACACAACCAGGTCAATGGGTTCTGACACTCACACAGGAGTAAAAGGCGGGCATTGCACCATCAATAGTTGAGGAGCCCCAACCAACCTCTAGTCAACCGGATGGCATTGCACCCTCTTCCTAGCGTTGAGCCCGTAGTACAATCCCGGTATACAGACTAAGGTAACTGGAGTCCATGCAAGCACAACATAGGACACTAAATACAACCATTCATAACCATACATGTATATATCAACACACAAAATTCATAAAAGAAAACAAGGTAAGTCTTCATCGCCGGTCCAGGTTCGGAATGGGTGGCTTTGCTTCTTGCTGCGGTGGCATCAACCCCATGCACAGTGGCCAAACACCTACTGTGCATGGGCAGATAGTAATATACTTACAAACCATACAAACGCTCTTCATCGGAATTACAGCATCCAAAAGTGGGTTGTAGAAGAGGGCTGATAGCCCTTTAAAATATTCCCGGGTATCACCCCGAACTCCAAACTTGCCTAACTGCGTTACGAATTACGGTATCCACCATTTATTATTCACCCGATAAGCGGAACAATGGCTTAGAAAATCGTATGTCAAATATGATGGAGCATCTAAATTTATAAGAAACCACGAGATATCTCCATACACTGACAAGTTTGCATGGTATTTTTTTTACAAAATCCCCTTGAATCCCAGGATGGGAAAGTCGTCAATTTTGGGTCAAAAGATATGAATATGTAAACAAAAAATGGTGAAAATTGTAACTTTGTTAATAAACAGTCATTATTTTTAGTTAAAAATGCAAAATAAAACATGTAAGAAATGTTGAAAATTTTAGTCCGGGAACCAGATCGGTCAATGTGCTTCCCGTGGGATTAAACTTAAGATGTCCGTGTATGTACCAGGAAATATGGTGGCCATGATGACCACCATTAAAAAATTTCCTGGAGTATATGCCGCCCACTTCGAGGTCGTCTCAATTTATAAACGTGACAGAAACCTGCAACAAAAACGCACTATTCTTGTTGCCATGGCATATGCCTGTCATTTAAAGCATAATTTGACTGCAAAATCCAAAATGGCAACCGGAAGTAGTAAAATGTTCTTTTTACGCTAAATTTCACGAGATATTTACCATTTATACGAAAACTATAGGCGTAAATGGTTAGTTGTGCCCGCATGCATGATGTCCAATTCTAATCCGATAATAGTAAGCCCATCCCTTTAATTTGACAATTCGGTGTTCAAAAAGGTTCAAATTGACGACAACATGACGGTCGGAAGTAAACAATTGAAGTTTTTCTATATGTTACTTTTTCACTAAATCTTCAAATATCGAATAAATCTATAGCCAATAAGTGGTGATATATGCCGTCATATGAGTTTCCAAAGCCGCCAATTAGTCTCAGAATACAAATGAGGGTCTCAAACCACATAACGAGTGTACCAAACCATATACATGGTTACAAACCACCCACCTAGTATCCAAAACCAACATCCCAATCCATACGATGGGAGCCCCAAATCCAAATGTTGTCCCAAACCATCGAAAAGGTGTCCCAATCCACCCAACGAGTTTCCTAAACCAGCCAGGTAGTGCCCAAAACCATATGCAACTGTATCCAAACCCAGAGAGATAGTACCCCAAACCATGCATCTTGTGTCCCAACCTACCAATGAATGAAGTATACCAAACCACACAATGAGTGTCTAAATCCACCCAATTAGTGACCCAACCTATTCACGAATGTTCCAAACAATACTGGTAGTGTCACAAACTATGCAACTGATGTTCCAAACAACACAGGTTGTGTCCCAAACAATATAACGCCTCAAACTACCCAATGAGTGTCACAAACCAAGCTGGTGTTCGAAACCACATAAAAGTATAAATATGTACCTCATGCCACACAACTAGTGTCCCAAGCCATCCGATTAGTGTCATATGTCATACAACAGTTGTCCAAAAACCACAGAACTGTCATCTCTATATCTCTATCCATTCAACTAGTGTCCCAAAGGACCCAAATCGACCAATTAGTGTCCCAAATCCACAGTGAGTATCCCAAAAATACCAAATTGACGTCCCAAACCATCCAACCTATGTCTCAAACTACCCAATAAGTGCCCTAACCCATCAAATGAGTGCTCAAAGCCATACAACGAGCACACAACGAGTGTGTCAAACCATCCAACGAGGTACACAATGTGTGTCGCAAACCATTCAGCGGTTGTCCGAAACAACATAAATAGTGTCAAATAGGCATTCAATATGTACCTCATGCTACAGAACGGGTGTCCCAAGCCATCAGGATAGTGTACCTATGTCATATAACATGTATCCAAAACCACCCAACTGTCGTCTCAACCCATTCAACTAGTGTCACAAAAGGCCCAATCAGTTACCCAATCGATCAATCAGTGTCCCAAGTCCACCCAACTGATGTCCCGAATCCATAGCGAGTGTCCCAAATCACCCAGTTGGTGTCCCAAACCTCCCAATTTGCGTCCAAAACCATACAACGGGTGTCACAAACTACCCAGCGGGTAATCCAAACCATACAAAGGGCTAATTTTGGGACGTCAGTGCTATGGACTGGGACACTCGTCGGTTTGTTTAGAATACTATTAATATGGTACTTTGAGATAACCGTTGCGTAGTTTTAAGCCCTTTATATGTTTTGAGACACTCGTCAATTGGTTTTTGGCACTCATTTGATGTATTTGGATAGTATAGTATGTTTGCTTTGGACACTAATCTATGGCATATAAGACTATTGGCTATAAATTATATTCGATATGAGAAGAGTTAATTTTTTTTACTTTCGACGCCATTTTCGCCGCCATTTTGAGACACCGAAGGGACAAATCCTCGGTATATATAGCTCAATATTATCGGGTTATGATTGGACATAATGTATGGTGGTGCAACTAGCTATTTATGCTAATAGTCGTCGTCGTCTAAATGGAAACAGTTTAGTGACATTTAGCGAAAATTGCCCAATTTTACAACTTTCGGCTGGGCAGCTTTCGGTGGCCATTCTGTCCATATTGTGGAAAGTGATACCCTTATTTTTGCTAAAATGGGCATTAGTGGTTCATATCTGACATTAGTATTCAGTACACTGGAGTGTTCGATTCCGGATATTCTTCGAAATTTAGTACATCTATTTCTAATTTGAGGGACACGAAGAGCCAAATCATCATGATATGGCTCAGAATTATCGAATAATGATTTAACATGTTATATGTTGCATAAATGTCTATTTAAACCAATAGTTTTCGTAAAAATGAAAACGATCCGGTGAAATTTAGCGAAATTGCCCAATTTTACCACGTCCGTCGCCATTTTGTTCGCCATTTTGGATTCTGACAATCGAATGGTACACAAAATGACATATGTCAGTCGTGACAACAATAATAATCTGTTTTTGTTGCATGTTTCTGCCATATCTATAATTAAATGCCATTAAAGTGTATATTCCATCAGGAACGGACAATTTTTCAAAGAGCTCTAGAAAATTTCCCCCAAGGCGGATTTTAGCGGGTTTTGGAATCAAAATCAGCTTGTCAGCTATTTGTTCTAGGTCGAATGCTTCAACGACTAGACTATATACCGAAATGCTTACAAATATATGCCTGACAAATTTGCGACTGTATGAACATACACTTACGAGATAAACCCAGCACTGCCTCCAGGCTCATGCACGCGGTTTATTTTTGTAGAAAAGAAATGGAATGAAATTAAAAGAGTACCTCACACTCTGGCTTAATAATAGCAATTTCCGATTTTAAAGATAAAGCAATCTGTCTTAAGTAAACTGTCTTGTCGCGCTAATAAATCAATGAGTGCACACACTGTCTGTTATAATATTAGCTTAATTTTCTTGTGATTTTCGCCGCAATTTAAGTAAAATTGGAATGGATTATTATCCTATTATTTTTTGGCAACACATACAATCACCCCTTTGTCTCTTGAAAACCAGGAAGCGCAGTTTTTTTAGGAGTACGCAAAATCGCCTTGCAGCATCTTTGCCAAGAAAAATAAACCATTGCTTATGTGCGTCTATAGGCTCCATGGCTAAGTGGTATGGCTGTTAAACGATTCGAAAAGTGAATCTGCGTTGATTTAAGATTTCGTTGTTACCCCTTTCTATGCGTTGATTTAAGATTTCGTTGTTACCCCTTTCTATGCGTTGATTTAATATTTCGTTGTTACCCCTTTCTATGCGTTGATTTAAGATTTCGTTGTTACCCCTTTCTATGCGTTGATTTAATATTTCGTTGTTACCCCTTTCTATGCGTTGATTTAAGATTTCGTTGTTACCCCTTTCTATGCGTTGATTTAAGATTTCGTTGTTACCCCTTTCTATGCGTTGATTTAAGATTTCGTTGTTACCCCTTTCTATGCGTTGATTTAAGATTTCGTTGTTACCCCTTTCTATGCGTTGATTTAATATTTCGTTGTTACCCTTTCTATGCGTTGATTTAAGATTTCGTTGTTACCCCTTTCTATGCGTTGATTTAAGATTTCGTTGTTACCCCTTTCTATGCGTTGATTTAAGATTTCGTTGTTACCCCTTTCTATGCGTTGATTTAAGATTTCGTTGTTACCCCTTTCTATGCGTTGATATAAGATTTCGTTGTTACCCCTTTCTATGCGTTGATTTAAGATTTCGTTGTTACCCCTTTCTATGCGTTGATTTAAGATTTCGTTGTTACCCCTTTCTATGCGTTGATTTAAGATTTCGTTGTTACCCCTTTCTATGCGTTGATTTAAGATTTCGTTGTTACCCCTTTCTATGCGTTAGAAGAATAGATGTCTCGTTGGCTCCACTTCTAAAAATAGAATCTTTGGGTCTAAAATTGGTTGTACTAAAATATTCCAAAATTTCAAAACTTCCCAAAATATCAAAACTTCCAAAATTTATTTTTTCCAAAAAATTTCAAAAACCCAAAACTTCCAAAAAATTTCAAAATCCCCAAATTTCAAAAAAAGAAAAAATTTCAAAACCCCCAAAATTATTTCTCCAAAAAAAGTTTAAATAAAAAATTTATAACGCGTTTTCGGTATCTGATAATCTCGATATTAAAATGTCGAATGTTAAATTATTTGCGTGTAATATCTTTCGTTATTTTTTTGTTCAACCAATGTTTCAATGTATTTATTAATCGATGTTTAGAAATAGCTTTATACCAATTATATGTGTATGGACAGTCGCTGTAATGTTGGACATTGTGACCATCGGTATGAATGCATACATTCCAGTGTTTATCGGACGCAGTTCATACATATAATTGTCATACCTGAAAATAGACACCATTACTCTTACATAAATAATAATAAAGAGCGTTTATTCTTAACTTCTCTATCCCAGATGAAGTTATTGAGTATATGACAGGCGTGTATTATCGTGAATTATTGGAAGTATTGCGATGTACTATGTTGAATCACGAGTGGACGAAAAAAAGGGTAATGCGAAATTACAACCCTCAGAATGAACTGTCATATTCGATGGAACAAATTTTCAAGTATGTACACACGACATTGTGGGTAACAATGTATGTGTCACACCTTGCTTTACCAAATGAATTCTATTATATCCCCGTTCACAGTTATATGCTGTTCAGAAAACATATCGATTTAATGTCTGAGCAGAATTAGTTGTTTAACGGGTTAGTATCAATTAAGGTTGATAAACTGTGTCATTGTTAGCATTAACACGATAATTAGTTATCCAAAACATGCATACATAATACGTCCAGGTCACTCAATGATAGACATTGCATCGGTGTCATTGTTATAACAACATTACGTAATAACCACTTATCATTCCATTCACACTTACGTTCATTTTGTATACCAAAAACTCCAGTTAGCACCGATGATGTAACATTATATCACTGTTATTGTATCAATTGATAGGTTCAGACAAGTTCGATGTTTAGAAAAGAAAAGTTACCTATAATTCTGCTGTGGTTAAGCAGTCCATTATTTAGGGCATACCTGTATGTAGGCCTATCAGTGGATGAATAGTCTGCCGGAGAAGTACTGTGTAGATAGGTCTTGTCGGTAAGAGAGTCAGACGAGAAGTGAAGGCTCGGCTATTAAAACATAGTAATGCGATAGCGAACATCAAACGAGTCTGCGCACGCATATCTGTCAAAAGGATACAATAGCAGTCATTGGTCAATTTATCCCCGGTGTCAGCTCAGTACCCAATCGGGACGAAGCCGAAGGTCAACTCATTTTTTTTGCTCATTATAGTACGTCACTTGGACATTTTATCAGTTTATCACGTGATCACTAAATGTGGCAATCGGGTATCCATCGATGCCTGCAATTTATTATTTATAATAATTGGACTCATTGATCTCACGTAAATAATACTCTTAGTTGTTCCAATAAAATAGTTATCAAATTCGATCACCAATAGATTTGACTGTGGAATATAATGACCTTTAACTTATTTATCGATCTATGTTAGAACATGGTCTTAACAAAAAACTTGACCATAACAAAAATTACCTTACATTTATGCATGAATCTAATTAGACCATACGTAAATATTGTCAGCTTATCGTCTGATGAGCAAATCCGATGTTTATCAAAAATAGTACAACTTCCAGTTGGTAATTACTCTTACGAATGAAGAGCGTTGAACATATACGAAATTACTACACGAATGAACTGAAATTTATATTTTCACATCTTACCAACAACAGATACAGACATAGCCATAGTGTTATACTATCTTACATGTACCCATGCTATGACATCATTCGAAGGGGCAATACACTCAAGGAGTTAAAGTGACACGAAACAAGGGACGTGATGTAATATTGGTGTTTGAATCTTAAAGGAACACAAGACACTCTAAAGGGACACTCATTATGAATGAATGTTAACAATACAAGCGCACGAATGAAGAGCGTTGAACATATACAAAATTACTACACGAATGAATTGAACCTTGAAATTTATATTTCACATCTTACCAACAACAGCTACAGGCATTATCATAGGGTTATACTGTCTTGCATATACACACGCTATGACATCATTAAAGGCGGACAATCCACTCACGGTGTGACAACAGATACAGACATAGGCATAGTGTTATACAGTCTTCTATGTACCAATGCAATGACATAATTAAAGGGGGATAATACACGCACGGTGTGGAATGTTAAAGTGACACGCGGTAAGGGACGTGATGTAATATTGGTGAAACCCCCTCCCCACTTATAGATATATAACGAAGACGAGAATAACATGTTGATGAAGTTTATTGAAATTTAATCATTGTCTGAATCTTCGACCGTTAGATTTACTTCTAAGAGTTTCTTGAATTTTCTCATCGCTTCATCTGCAGCCCATTCATTATTATATCCGCGTTTGGTCAGTTTGACCATTTTCTTCATGATCATGGTATGTATGCGTGATGTTTTCAATCGATACTGGTATTCTATTAATCGTCTATAACTTTTGAGAAACAGAGCAAACTCTGTGTCGATGGTATCCTCTTTTCCCGACATGCTCTCATCTCCCGAAATGCTCTCTTCTTCTTTCACATCATTGGTGACGCGTTTCATCATACTTTTGAATGTGTCCATCTCGTTGACACATCGCGCAGCTTTCTTAAGACCGAATACCGTTCTACTACCGACGACATTACCATCTTCTGAATCTGATAGCGTTCCCCGTTCATCTTCATCTGAATCTAGAACCGCTTCGTCAGATTCATCGGTATCTTCTCCGAACAGAGTTGGTTTTGTCTCGGACATAACTCCGTGTTTAATCTGTTTATGTCTTTGTAGATTGTAGTTCGTCGATAAAATAATGCCACATAAATCACACCCGTGCATTATCGCGAATTATTGGAAGAACCATCACTCTTATAAGTAGCGATAAAAAGAGAGAATAAGGTGTGGTATACAACCGTCGCGCTAAGAGTACGTTCGTCCCGGGGCTAGGGTATAGATATTTGACCGCCGGTGATTCAATTAATGCCAATTTATCAGTATGGTACTCTATGTATTCATTCATGATTTGGCTAATCGTATGACACTGGTCTTTTCATTTTCTTCTTATTATTAGACAAACCTCCAACAGACACTCTCTTGTTGGTTTGTTTGGACGCTTTACGTGTGTTTGTCAACTTATTTGCTGCAACTTCGGCCTTAGCCATTTCAATCGCTTGAGCGATGGGTGTCACCACGTTAATATGTGGTTTTAGAACGTCTTCTTCACTATCACTATTTTTAGTTCTGTCAATAAAGTATCGACCCTGATTATCTGGTATTAACTTCCCATCAACCATATCTCTGAAATGTTTTCTCCACATTTCAAGATCTGCTGGAATATACGGGATCGACATGTTTCTTCAAAATGTACAAGTCACTCTTTTTTCTGCATTTTATTTTAGAAAGTTTATCGCCTCTTATAAAAATCGATTATTGGCCATGAATGCCAAATGCACCATGATAGTTATCGATGTCAATAATGCGTTTCGTTGAGATCTTGATTGAGTATGCACCAATCAATTAACAATGACACAGAATATCACACAAAGTATATTCAAGGGGGTGAGAAAAATGAGCAAATGAGCAAATAAATGAGCAAATGAGCAAATAAATGAGCAAATGAGCAAAAAAATGAGCAAATGAGCAAAAAAATGAGCAAATGAGCAAATAAATGAGCAAGCAGGATGTTATGTCGCTTGGTTGTACTAAAATATTCCCAAAAACCCAAAACTTCAAAAATTTCAAAAAACTTCAAAAAATTCAAAAAACTTCAAAAATTTCAAAAACTTCAAAAATTTCAAAAATTTCAAAAACTTCAAAAATTTCAAAAAACTTCAAAAATTTCAAAAACTTCAAAAATAAGACCCCGGCGGCGGCGGTGGCGGCGGCGGCATTGCGGTATTTTACTGCGGCGGCACAAAGACCCCGGCGGCGGCGGCGGCGGCGGCATTGCGGTATTTTACTGCGGCGGCGGTGCCGCCGCCGCCGCCGGGGTCCGCCGCCGGCGGACCCCGCAGTAAAATACCGCAATGCCGCCGCCGCCGGGGTCTTTGTGCCGCCATTGCGGTATTTTACTGCGGCGGCACAAAGACCCCGGCGGCGGCGGCATTGCGGTATTTTACTGCGGGGTCCGCCGGCGGCGGACCCCGGCGGCGGCGGCGGCACCGCCGCCGCAGTAAAATACCGCAATGCCGCCGCCGCCGCCGCCGCCGCCGCCGCCGGGGTCTTTGTGCCGCCGCAGTAAAATACCGCAATGCCGCCGCCGCCGCCGCCGCCGCCGGGGTCTTATTTTTGAAGTTTTTGAAATTCCGGAAGTTTTTTGAAATTTTTGAAGTTTTTTAAATTTTTGAAGTTTTTGAAATTTTTGAAGTTTTTTGAATTTTTTGAATTTTTTTGAAATTTTTGAAGTTTTGGGTTTTTGGGAATATTTTAGTACAACCAAGCGACATAACATCCTGCTTGCTCATTTATTTGCTCATTTGCTCATTTTTTTGCTCATTTGCTCATTTTTTTGCTCATTTGCTCATTTATTTGCTCATTTGCTCATTTATTTGCTCATTTGCTCATTTTTCTCACCCCCTTGAATATACTTTGTGTGATATTCTGTGTCATTGTTAATTGATTGGTGCATACTCAATCAAGATCTCAACGAAACGCATTATTGACATCGATAACTATCATGGTGCATTTGGCATTCATGGCCAATAATCGATTTTTATAAGAGGCGATAAACTTTCTAAAATAAAATGCAGAAAAAAGAGTGACTTGTACATTTTGAAGAAACATGTCGATCCCGTATATTCCAGCAGATCTTGAAATGTGGAGAAAACATTTCAGAGATATGGTTGATGGGAAGTTAATACCAGATAATCAGGGTCGATACTTTATTGACAGAACTAAAAATAGTGATAGTGAAGAAGACGTTCTAAAACCACATATTAACGTGGTGACACCCATCGCTCAAGCGATTGAAATGGCTAAGGCCGAAGTTGCAGCAAATAAGTTGACAAACACACGTAAAGCGTCCAAACAAACCAACAAGAGAGTGTCTGTTGGAGGTTTGTCTAATAATAAGAAGAAAATGAAAAGACCAGTGTCATACGATTAGCCAAATCATGAATGAATACATAGAGTACCATACTGATAAATTGGCATTAATTGAATCACCGGCGGTCAAATATCTATACCCTAGCCCCGGGACGAACGTACTCTTAGCGCGACGGTTGTATACCACACCTTATTCTCTCTTTTTATCGCTACTTATAAGAGTGATGGTTCTTCCAATAATTCGCGATAATGCACGGGTGTGATTTATGTGGCATTATTTTATCGACGAACTACAATCTACAAAGACATAAACAGATTAAACACGGAGTTATGTCCGAGACAAAACCAACTCTGTTCGGAGAAGATACCGATGAATCTGACGAAGCGGTTCTAGATTCAGATGAAGATGAACGGGGAACGCTATCAGATTCAGAAGATGGTAATGTCGTCGGTAGTAGAACGGTATTCGGTCTTAAGAAAGCTGCGCGATGTGTCAACGAGATGGACACATTCAAAAGTATGATGAAACGCGTCACCAATGATGTGAAAGAAGAGGAGAGCATTTCGGGAGATGAGAGCATGTCGGGAAAAGAGGATACCATCGACACAGAGTTTGCTCTGTTTCTCAAAAGTTATAGACGATTAATAGAATACCAGTATCGATTGAAAACATCACGCATACATACCATGATCATGAAGAAAATGGTCAAACTGACCAAACACGGATATAATAATGAATGGGCTGCAGATGAAGCGATGAGAAAATTCAAGAAACTCTTAGAAGTAAATCTAACGGTCGAAGATTCAGACAATGATTAAATTTCAATAAACTTCATCAACATGTTATTCTCGTCTTCGTTATATATCTATAAGTGGGGAGGGGGTTTCACCAATATTACATCACGTCCCTTACCGCGTGTCACTTTAACATTCCACACCGTGCGTGTATTATCCCCCTTTAATTATGTCATAGCATTGGTACATAGAAGACTGTATAACACTATGCCTATGTCTGTATCTGTTGTCACACCGTGAGTGGATTGTCCGCCTTTAATGATGTCATAGCGTGTGTATATGCAAGACAGTATAACCCTATGATAATGCCTGTAGCTGTTGTTGGTAAGATGTGAAATATAAATTTCAAGGTTCAATTCATTCGTGTAGTAATTTTGTATATGTTCAACGCTCTTCATTCGTGCGCTTGTATTGTTAACATTCATTCATAATGAGTGTCCCTTTAGAGTGTCTTGTGTTCCTTTAAGATTCAAACACCAATATTACATCACGTCCCTTGTTTCGTGTCACTTTAACTCCTTGAGTGTATTGCCCCTTCGAATGATGTCATAGCATGGGTACATGTAAGATAGTATAACACTATGACTATGTCTGTATCTGTTGTTGGTAAGATGTGAAAATATAAATTTCAGTTCATTCGTGTAGTAATTTCGTATATGTTCAACGCTCTTCATTCATAAGAGTAATTACCAACTGGAAGTTGTACTATTTTTGATAAACATCGGATTTGCTCATCAGACGATAAGCTGACAATATTTACGTATGGTCTAATTAGATTCATGCATAAATGTAAGGTAATTTTTGTTATGGTCAAGTTTTTTGTTAAGACCATGTTCTAACATAGATCGATAAATAAGTTAAAGGTCATTATATTCCACAGTCAAATCTATTGGTGATCGAATTTGATAACTATTTTATTGGAACAACTAAGAGTATTATTTACGTGAGATCAATGAGTCCAATTATTATAAATAATAAATTGCAGGCATCGATGGATACCCGATTGCCACATTTAGTGATCACGTGATAAACTGATAAAATGTCCAAGTGACGTACTATAATGAGCAAAAAAAATGAGTTGACCTTCGGCTTCGTCCCGATTGGGTACTGAGCTGACACCGGGGGTAAATTGACCAATGACTGCTATTGTATCCTTTTGACAGATATGCGTGCGCAGACTCGTTTGATGTTCGCTATCGCATTACTATGTTTTAATAGCCGAGTCTTCACTTCTCGTCTGACTCTCTTACCGACAAGACCTGTCTACACAGTACTTCTCCGGCAGACTATTCATCCACTGATAGGCCTACATACAGGTATGCCCTAAATAATGGACTGCTTAACCACAGCAGAATTATAGGTAACTTTTCTTTTCTAAACATCGAACTTGTCTGAACCTATCAATTGATACAATAACAGTGATATAATGTTACATCATCGGTGCTAACTGGAGTTTTTGGTATACAAAATGAACGTAAGTGTGAATGGAATGATAAGTGGTTATTACGTAATGTTGTTATAACAATGACACCGATGCAATTTCTATCATTGAGTGACCTGGACGTATTATGTATGCATGTTTTGGATAACTAATTATCGTGTTAATGCTAACAATGACACAGTTTATCAACCTTAATTGATACTAACCCGTTAAACAACTAATTCTGATCAGACATTAAATCGATATGTTTTCTGAACAGCATATAACTGTGAACGGGGATATAATAGAATTCATTTGGTAAAGCAAGGTGTGACACATACATTGTTACCCACAATGTCGTGTGTACATACTTGAAAATTTGTTCCATCGAATATGACAGTTCATTCTGAGGGTTGTAATTTCGCATTACCCTTTTTTTCGTCCACTCGTGATTCAACATAGTACATCTCAATACTTCCAATAATTCACGATAATACACGCCTGTCATATACTCAATAACTTCATCTGGGATAGAGAAGTTAAGAATAAACGCTCTTTATTATTATTTATGTAAGAGTAATGGTGTCTATTTTCAGGTATGACAATTATATGTATGAACTGCGTCCGATAAACACTGGAATGTATGCATTCATACCGATGGTCACAATGTCCAACATTACAGCGACTGTCCATACACATATAATTGGTATAAAGCTATTTCTAAACATCGATTAATAAATACATTGAAACATTGGTTGAACAAAAAAATAACGAAAGATATTACACGCAAATAATTTAACATTCGACATTTTAATATCGAGATTATCAGATACCGAAAACGCGTTATAAATTTTTTATTTAAACTTTTTTTGGAGAAATAATTTTGGGGGTTTTGAAATTTTTTCTTTTTTTGAAATTTGGGGATTTTGAAATTTTTTGGAAGTTTTGGGTTTTTGAAATTTTTTGGAAAAAATAAATTTTGGAAGTTTTGATATTTTGGGAAGTTTTGAAATTTTGGAATATTTTAGTACAACCAATTTTAGACCCAAAGATTCTATTTTTAGAAGTGGAGCCAACGAGACATCTATTCTTCTTGCGTTGATTTAAGATTTCGTTGTTACCCCTTTCTATGCGTTGATTTAAGATTTCGTTGTTACCCCTTTCTATGCGTTGATTTAAGATTTCGTTGTTACCCCTTTCTATGCGTTGATTTAAGATTTTGTTGTTACCCCTTTCTATGCGTTGATTTAAGATTTCGTTGTTACCCCTTTCTATGCGTTGATTTAAGATTTCGTTGTTACCCCTTTCTATGCGTTGATTTAAGATTTCGTTGTTACCCCTTTCTATGCGTTGATTTAAGATTTCGTTGTTACCCCTTTCTATGCGTTGATTTAAGATTTCGTTGTTACCCCTTTCTATGCGTTGATTTAAGATTTCGTTGTTACCCCTTTCTATGCGTTGATATAAGATTTCGTTGTTACCCCTTTCTATGCGTTGATTTAAGATTTCGTTGTTACCCCTTTCTATGCGTTGATTTAAGATTTCGTTGTTACCCCTTTCTATGCGTTGATTTAAGATTTCGTTGTTACCCCTTTCTATGCGTTGATTTAAGATTTCGTTGTTACCCCTTTCTATGCGTTGATTTAAGATTTCGTTGTTACCCCTTTCTATGCGTTGATTTAAGATTTCGTTGTTACCCCTTCCTATGCGTTGATTTAAGATTTCGTTGTTACCCCTTTCTATGCGTTGATTTAAGATTTCGTTGTTACCCCTTTCTATGCGTTGATTTAAGATTTCGTTGTTACCCCTTTCTATGCTAAATATTCATTGATGATTAGTTTCCTTAGGACTTATTTGTGCATTATTATCTGAACATTTCTCTCTAAAAATATTAATATTTCTGCACTTGTATATATTTTCGACACACTGTTGTCTACTCATTTTACCTGAACATCCCTCCAAATAAGTTGCAATGAATACTTTTATAACTACATGGAATAATCCATTTAGTAAAGAAATGGGTAAACTTTCCGCTACACAAGATTATATTTCAATAGTGGAATGAGACATCGCCATGAATTGTTGTATATGTTGCTGCAAGGTAGTATCTTGAACCTGCAAGTTATATATATCTTGCAACTGAAAGTCAGTTACATACAAGATAGTTATCTTGCTCCCGCAAGTTATTATATGAATTGTAGCTAGCTGAGAAATATATATTTATCTGTGTAGCTGCAAGATATTAGCCAGGTTTAGCCACGCTTATTATACGCATAACTTGTAACGTATGTTGCCATGCCATTGCCAAGGAAAACCACTTAATTCATTTGGCCATTTCGCTGTAACAGAGACGTTGGGGTCAGTTGAGGTGCCGGCACTGCTAAATACTTAACGATAGTTGACGTGACGAAGGTTCTCATTGCAACATATGCCGAGTTAGAAGCGTACCCGCATTAAAAAGTGTGTGCCTTGATTATCTGGAGTTATGAGGTGTCAGGGCCGGGGAACCTCTACGTCTTATTTTTGCTCAAAACTATACAACGGCAAGATGTCTCACATGACATAGGGGTGAGTATTTATCGTTTTCTTCACAATACATATATAACTCAACCAAAAGAGAAAGCGAATGAGCTAAATACCAAATTGTGCATGTACAGTAATGCCCGAAGTATATGACCCTTTAACCACAGCAGAATTATGAGAATTTTTCAGGATTTAGTCGGAAATAGGCTTGTTGCCATTCATCGGAGAGCTCTCACCGAGAGCTTTCTGATGAATGGCAGCAAGCCATATTACCGACTAAATCCTTACAAAATTCCCATAATTCTGCTATGGATTAGGGGTCGATTATTTAGAACATTACTGTTATGTAGCTCATTATGAATCCCGCCCTAATATAAATATGACTGTTGAGAAGATAATTTTCAAGTGAATCGGTCATCAGTTTTTAGGTTGTAAAATTTGAACACCAAAATCTCCTTTAAAACAAATCTATTCGATATCCGGTAATATAAACCTGGATGAGTTGTTAGGATATAGATCATTAGTCTAATAGCTGATTCATGCAGTTCCTGGTATCTTTGGAAAATATAAAAAAAACGAACGTTGAAATTGCCAGGCGTGACCATATAGGCTATAACCCTTCCATGACTGTAGCTTCCTGAATTTTTGCGAAAACCCCGTGCCAGTGCATTTCCTGATATATGCGAGTCTCCCATAGTGATCCCCTCATATATAAGAGAATACATTGGCCACAAAATATTTACCTTGACCTTGTAAGCCAGTGCATTGCCACAAAATATTGACCTTGACCTTGTAAGCCAGTGTATTCTCTACTATATGCGAGGCTTCCTGTGGAAGACTCGCATATCTACAAGAGAATGCACTGTCACAGGATTTTTAATACTGCACCAGCGAATCACCCATCATGATTTTCAACGCCATTTCGAGTAAATTATGACGTAAGTCCCCGGCCGTGGGTTCTAGGTCGCGAATTGCATCTACACTAAAGAACGCGCGACTTGAATTGACCATTTTGAAAGTCAAGGTCAGGTGGGGTCAAACACCAACACCCCAAAAATGGTGGAAATCGGCCCAGCGGATACCGGGAAATCGGCCCAGCGGATACCGAGATACCCTATGCATCAAATTTCGTCCGTAAAAATCCGCCAGTTTAACCCGATTTGATTTCCACTCAAGTATATAAACGCGCCTCATATACACACGCTCATTAATTATCAAGTTTCAACGTAAAGATATATTACCATCGATGCCCGAGATATCGCCAACGTCTGAAACAGTCAAATGCATCGGCCGGTTAAGCGTTAACGTGATCTAACGTTATGACCTCTAACGACGTCATAGAAGTTACGCATTGTTTTTATCCTGAAGGAAGATAGTACCACTTCTTCTTGATAATTGAGGCAGATAACTAAAACGGATACATACGCATTATATATCGTTGGAAAGAGGAAACACGAAAGATTCTCACAGTGTCATTATTATGACTGGCATTTTATTATTCGCGCTGTTTCGATTTGTAAGCACCGAACTCAAATGAAAGTCCCGTAACACAGCGTAAAAACAGATTTGACCTCGGCACGTGAAAAGTTGACCTCGGATCTGAAAATCAATAGGCCTATGTCACCCCCCGGCCGAAAATACCCCCACATACCAAGTTTCATCGAAATCGGGTCGGCCGTTTTCGAGTTCATCGATTACACACAAACAAACAGATCTTCCAAAATATATAATAGACTAGCAGGTTAGCCCGCCACTGGCGGCATTCGTCCCATGGCTTTGTTTCAGAAACATGACATTTTTGAATATGAATTTAATGTTTTTTAAATTTAATATATTTTGTTTCTGAATTGTTTTTTTATTGTTAATTTTTTTAAATTTTAAATTGTTTTAGTTAAATTGTAAATTGTTTTAATTAATTATTTTGTTTCTGGCGGAAAAATTTACCCGTAGAAATCCCCCCTTCCTAGGAACGACAGACAACGCATTCTTTGTTTCGTGAAATCTCTCTACGATAACATTGCATTGAATTTAAAACAAACGCTTCCCGTCGGGAAATCTGTCTGCATAATATTTTGAGTCTGCCGTACCCGTCGTAATGTCGTGAAATCTCTCTGCATAATAGATAACATTGCATTGAATCTGTTGTTGGCATTCATGGCTTCGGGTCGTTGTTGTTGGCATCACGGCTCCCCGAAAACTCTCACATTGCCGAAAACGTGTATTTAGTAATATCGTTGTTGTTGATATTTACGGCTTGGGGGCTATTTTCTTATTTAGCAAGTTTGAGCTCAATCGGTTCGAGTCTATAAAGGACACACTCATAATTATATATGACACTTCCCGTGGGTAGCAAGTTTGAGCTCAATAGGCATTCCCTGGAATTTCCCGTAGATTGGCAGATTCCAGTAGCTTTATAACGGTATATCTGGGGAGAAATCTGATGCTATATTCGTGATTATCTGGGATGATTTCGGTATATAACTATATACTGTAAAAACAAAGCGCGCCATCCGTGCTCGCAGGGTTGGTCAGAAACAAATGTTTTTTAAATTTAATGTATGTTCCGTATATCTCTCTGCAGATGCAAATAACGTTGAATGGCAAACAGACGCTCTTTATAGAGATGCGTCAAAAACAAACGCTCATTAAATAATCACTTGATTAACCCACGCCGTGCCTTTGCGGTGATTTGAGATTGGAGAACGGGTGCTCTGAGCTTCTCTAAACCGCGACCACGGTCGTGTCGGTGGGATTTGACACTTACATAGGAAGTTTGAGCTCAATCTGTACACGCGTTTTGGATTCTATGAAGTACACACACACACACACACACACACATATATATACGAAGTCTCAAAATATATAGTATAGAAGACTAGAAGGTGACCCGACTTCGTCCGGGCTTTGACCTTGAATTGTCCATTTTGAAGGTCAAGGTCAAGTGGGGTAACGATTTGACCAGTCCAAAAACACTGCCCGGACAAAAGTACCCGACAAACGTGCCCGTCGAAATCCATCCGGTTTTACCCGATTTGACCTTGAATTGATTATTTTGAAGGTCAAGGTCTGGTCGGGGTCACGACTGGACCCGTCCAAAACAATCAGTGGACAAAAGTAACCCCACGTATCAAATTTCGTCGAAATCTCATCAAAATTGGCAATTTGACCTTGAAGTTACCCGATTTCAAGGTCAAGTCGCACGGGCAAATGAATATGCTTATGAGACTCGCCATAAGAAAGTACTCCCACATACCAAGTTTCATCGAAATCCCGTGATATTCGGGAGTTTGACCTTGAAATAACCCGATTTCAAGGTCAAGGTCACGTCGCACGGACAAATTAATATGCCTATGTTCGTCCCCGGCCGAAAATACCCCCATATACCAAGTTTCATCGAAATCGAGTGGGCCGTTTTCGAGTTCATCGCGAACACACAGACACACAGATCTTCCAAAATATATAATAGACTAGCCGATGAGCCCGACGTTGTCCGGGCTATTCAAAAAACAAATTTCAAGTCGATAGCTCCACCCGTTTCAGAGATCTGGTCTGCGCATGCGCGAAGCTGGCGTCGCACGGGCTCGGCGACCCGATGAAATTCGTATCCGGGGCAAGATACATTCACATAGCAAATTTCAAGTCGATAGCTCCACCGGTTTCCGAGATCTGGTCTGCACATGCGCGAAGATGGCGTCGCACGGGCTCGGCGACCAGATAAAATTTGTATCCGGGGCAAGATACATTCACATAGCAAATTTCAAGTCGATAGTTCACCCGTTTCCGAGATCTCGTCTGCGCATGCGCGAAGTGGGCGCCGCACGGGCTCGGCGACCCGATATAATTCGTATCCGGGGCAAGATACATTCACATAGCAAATATCAAGTCGATAGCTCCACCCGTTTCCGAGATCTCGTCTGCGCATGCGCTGCACGGGCTCGCCAATACGACAACGACGACCGCCTGGTCACACTACACACACGTACCAAGTTTCGTCCCGATCGGTCGAGAATCGTAGATTTGTATAAATGACATACAGACATACAAACATACAGACAGACAAACAGAGGTCTTCAAAATATATATGAGACTAGCCGATGAGCCCGACGTTGTCCGGGCTATTCACATACCAAATTTCAAGTCGATAGCTCCACCCGTTTCCGAGATCTCGTCTGCGCATGCGCGAAGCTGGCGTCGCACGGGCTCGGCGACCCGATAAAATTCGTATCCGGTAAGATACATTCACATAGCAAATTTCAAGTCGATAGCTCCACCCGTTTCCGAGATCTCGTCTGCGCATGCGCGAAGCGGGCGCCGCACGGGCTCGCCAATACGACAACGACGACCGCCTGGTCAAACTACACTCACGTACCAAGTTTCGTCCCGATCGGTCGAGAATCGTAGATTTGTATTAATGACAGACAGACAAACAAACATACATACAGACAGAGGTCTTCAAAATATATATGAGATATATATATATATATATATAGCTATATATATATATATATATATATATATATATATATATATTTGGAAAGTGTGGAGAGCGCTGGCACAGGTCGGTTATCCGATTTCTTATGTAATTATTTCTATGGAACTAGCTAAATTTTGTTAGGTTGTGTCGGAAATTGACATAAAATATTGTGTTGAGCACAAACAAAGGATAATGATGTTGAAATTGCTAAAAAGCTAATTGAACTGCGTGTTAATCAAGGTCTGAGTCTAGATCGAACGAGCATATCTCTCAAACTGGGATTTTTCTTGTAGGCAATAATAACCCGTTTGTCGAGAGGCTCGGTCAATTTAGTGTTTAATAATGCAAAGTTTTTTCTGAAAATGTTTGCGATTTCAACATTTCTACGATTGTAGATCAGAGGAAAGCACAAGAAATTTCGAGAAACACCTTTGTATATATCTCTTCTATGACACGCGCTGATCTGGCGAACAAAAGGTGCATCCCTGCGCGGATGGAGAAGTAGATGTAACCAATCAATCGACCCTACTTGTCACTCCGCATTGACCTCGAGAATGTAGAGAAGTTGACAAATACATTTATTATACAAAGCAATGACGGTCGTGTGACGTCAATGCTTTCAAATAATATCGACCGTCCAATCCCCTCGAGTGTATGACACTCCAATACATGGAAGCAACGAATCGGTAGAGAAGCCACATTGAGAACCTCCTGGGCCCCGAATGGAATAATTATGCTTGTACATCTCATTGAGACACAATCGCGTGAGTTCATATAGCTAAAATTACTGCCAATTTGTTATTTTCTGTTTACTTGAAGTGTCTTGGGACGACAAGGAACATGAGCTCTTGTGGTGTAACCGGGAACTCGACTCAGGAGAGCGCAGTGTAATGGCAACCGCATTCAAAATACTCACATTAACTGATAAGGAAGCCAAGATAATAAAAATGTATATCTGCTCTCTTAGAATTTCATTATATCCCCCATGACTCTTATGGTATAATGATCATACAGAAAATTGTGCAGTTCAATACGAAATGTATCACTTTGAAGATGTCAAAAGGGTCATGGATGAGGGGCCATGGATGCGGGGCCATGGACGCGGGGCCATGGATGAGGGGCCATGGATGAGTGGCCATGGATGCGGGGCCATGGATGCGGGGCCACGAATGAGGGACCACGGATGTGGGGCCATGGATGCGGGGCCATGGATGAGGGGTTGGTTTAGTTGGCAAGGTAGGTGGCGCTTTAGGCCAACATATGCCTTCAATGCAGCGATGGCGAAGCTGGTTCTAATCTCGATACGCACGAATTAACGATCCACACAAAGGGAAGATAACCTGATCCGTATGTCGGAGTAGTTTCTACTTGTTTGTGGGTAAGTTCTCAGTGAAATTAGCCCATAAAACTGACAACGTCGTGATATATGGCATAATGGCTGAGACGACGTTAAGGGTCAGAGGCACGTTTTTGCCAAAAATTACTGGTATTTCAAAATGGATTTTCTCAATTTCTTCTAGAATTTAAAATTTCACTGTTTTCCGGCACCAAGAACTTCTGTAAAATATAATTATTTTTTTCAAAAGTGCAGTTCATATATCCATGATATCATATCTGAAGATCATGAGAGGAGACTTAATTTTTCTTGATTCATGAAATTTAATGATTATTTAAAAAAATTAGAAAGGCAACTACCCATAAATAATTTTCTGTAATTGAAAATGTTCCATGTCATGCCTGTTCGTAAGTGAAACATTGGGCTGAGATGAGTTCTGGGTCATGGGTTCACAACCAACTTGAAGCTGACCACCATATCCCTTAACACTGTGACCTAATTCCAGTTGATTGCTCCCTGCTTGGATGGACAACATTGCATATCAACATTTGTAATTTTCATTGGGCTTGAATATTTGTGACTGCTTTATTCTTCATTATAATATATGGGGGTACGATGCTATATTATGCAATTACTAATCTAACTCAACATTATAATACAAATGAACCCTCCTCTCATAGAGCCAAGACAATAGAGCCAAGACAATAAGCTATTTGGTGATTGGAGTGTGAAATTATTAATTAATCTAGCAGTTCTTGGTACCGTAAGGGTAAAAACAAAAAACAAAAAAAATATTTTCAACCCCTCACATGTATTAAAATCCATTGTTTTTATCGTATATATAACATATTATGGATTTGTTCGAGTTCGTGAAACTGATAAGTTAGTATTCAGGCGTTATGCCAACCTGGAGAATGTAGCATTCTACTAACGTCGCCGAAAATCTCAAAGAAATCGACCATACCACTCAATAGAAAACATCGTCATAACAACGCTCATTTGTAAATATTTACATCTGGATTCGAGAAGCAACAATCGGTGACAAACAATTAAAATAAATACAAATGATTTCGCCATCCAGTGTCAGTGCATTTAATTAATATATCAGAATGATGGTTGAGTGTTGTCAATTTGGATTAATATTTGTGAAAACAACAACTTTGAGCAAGATTATTCTCCATTTCTATTTGATCACCCTATCGGAGTATTTCACATCACTTTAATAATTTCCCAGGTTCTATGTGTAATGTAGATGATGTTATGTGAAATTCAAGATTTTTCGCCGGATAGATCCAGAAAAATTCCTTGTTGAAGATCTCTTGTCATTGTTGGCTTGATTAATGCAAAACGTGTCCCCCCTTAAACCAAATATAAATCAAACCAAACAAAATAATCGTGCTCTTCATATGCTGTCAATTTAAAGTTAAGGATCGGGTCGATGGGTCGTCAACAGGTGAACTATAATCTGTAACTATAAATTGTAGTTCACGTGTTAATCACCCATCGATTGGTCGTTTCAACGCATTTTGAATAAAAACGTAATCGCACCAATTAGTCAATCACTATAGATGATATAGTCTCGGAGTAACCATGGTATAGATATAGACAACTATGACGAATTTATTACAATCAAGATCGACTGACGATAATGCAAAAACAAAACAGTTATAGGCAAGTTCAGTTACCGGTACATTGTGACAATTCAATTCAATTTTATTTATTCTGGTCATCATATAATGATATTACAGATGTTTTGAATTACATAATCAGATACATAATATATATATATATATATGCATGCACATGCGTTACAATATATAGAGCACATATATACGAAAATATGGTAATGTTTATGCTTGTTGCTTTTAGATGGTAATAATAATAATAATAATAGATTTGATCAATGTGGTCCAGTTAGTGGGGTTTGTGTTATGGATGCTACTTAGCCTCAAGAGGACTTAAACAAGTCTAAGACCTTTCCGACAAAAATCGACAGGTTCCTTGCGGTTTTTCCATTTCGGGAGTTAAATAATTGCAGTAACTTATGTGAGTTTGGTCTTCGAAAATAATAAGGGCGAATATATCTCAGTCTCAACTCGTGAATTTGTGAGCACTTAAGTATGTTGATATTGGTCACGAAAGTCACAAGTTAAGAGTCGAGCGATAATTGTGATTACACGTATATGGTCATTCGAATCATATAAGAAATGACTGGGCGGATCTATTGGGGTCATTGGATTTTGACCAACAGAGTAGTTAAATAAAGTGTGTGAATCCAGTCATTCCTTATACTAGTACATTTTAATAAAACATTAATAACATGAACAACTTTTCAAAACTGACAAAACAATTGAAAGTTACATATTCCAAATTCCAACACAGTCTCCTGATAACAACACACAGCGAACGCGCACACATCCTCGGATTGAAGTGACGCCGCGGTATGTGGTTCATCGCTTTTTATGCGATGGATATGCTGCAGTTATTGCTTGATAAACCCTGGAAACATTCGTGTAAACCCAGTCTGAGTAAACTCATACCTAAATATTCATTACAACATTGAATATAAGGTCTGACGGATAACATCGATATTTCATTTCCAAGTCCTCGGGATTCCGTAATCTGATTGATTACGTAAATTATTTTCCGTCCAATGAAACCGTATGGGTTAATAAACAAGTGTCAGTGGGCGGAGCTAGACTCCCATAATGTCACCTCTAAATATAGTAACAGAGCGGAATTTCTCCGATCGAAAGCGATGCTTGCAAATACAACAGACAGAAACAATGGCTTCGAAATTATATATTCGGTACGATTCGGATTAATTTGAAGGATGTGCTAGACCTGATAGATAGGCCTGCGCATGGTACCAACTTGGCCTCCCATAAATATAAATAGAACTCACTCACGTCCGTGTATTTGATTTACTTTATTGTACCATGGTTTGCAAATCAAATTATTTGTCGTAAAAAAGTCATCTGAAAGTTAACACCGAGGAAATGACTTAATTTGATGCTTTTAAATAGTTCTAAAGCATCATTTTTGATGACGACCTTATTTTTTGCTCTCGGATGCAGCTTTCCGGGTGATGCAGCGAGTTCATCTCCCGAAAAAGAATAGTCGCACACACGACAAATATTATCTGCTGTAATGTTATGTCGCGACACAGGCCATTACTATTATTGCGAAGCACAACAAATAACACGTGGGGACACCTGTCAATCATCGATGTATTTTTTTAAATCCGTGACGTCATTTTGGGGAAGCTCTTCGCTGAATAGAAATGGTTTTGGCTACATAAGCTCCAGACTCTATATTTCAAATATAGAGTCGACGTTCACCCAGACTGGTGTAAACCGTATGGTTATTTGTACTTATTTATTATTCGGTTATTATATTTTTGTGTCAAATGTGCAAATAAAGGAAATGTGAATGCGCTGCGCACAAATTTAATAAAGTAAGGGCAGACATTCCAGCTGGCCAACCCTTTGTTGCTAGATTCCAGCTCTGGGGTGCATTGCGAAGATTGGTACTACTCCTATATATATGTGGACTTACTGACCGGGTTTAACACAACCGCCATGTGTTTTGTGGATGCAAGTTACAACGCAGCACTAAATAACCCACAAGGGTTGCGGACTTTATAACTAATTGGGTTAAGTCACAATCGGATTGAAAATAAAACATTAAAACATTTGCACCGAAACGAATTTTCACGACTAAAGGCAATACATTAACATGGCAAACTGCCGACACCGATACCGCCGGACCCAGTGCAGAGAGATAAAGAGATCACTGATTAATTAATGTTCTATCGTTTGTCTTGGCGTGACTAACCCCATTGGGTCATGCATCGGGTTCGATTATTGCCCTCCTTCAACTCATGCAGTCTGATATTATTTTCGAAAGTTTGAATCGGTTTCTATGCATAGATATATGCATCGTGAAATATTAGTGAGATTCAGCCACATGTACTCGTAACGTGTACTTGTATTGCGGTTAACGAAAGTCACCAGGGTCGTTATTGTGCGGGAGAATCCAGATTCAGAATCAAAACTGATCACGAGGGCGCGTCTAAACCGCGATTACTCTGATTCTATAGGTCAGATTTTGAAATCCCCGTGGTCACCGGTACTAGGTTTAATGTTCTCAATGCGCCAGATATCGCGTATGCATTTGACACAAGTATTCATTATTATATTTATAATGTTAATGTTTATGGTGAAAGTCATGCATTTCTTCGATTTGTATATACATAGGCAAGAATTTATAACAGCTCTCCTGAATAAAACTCCGATGTTTTGGAGAACACACGAACCTTGTCAGTTGCGACAGGGGTTAGTTGTTGTGTCTACCCCCCCCCCCCCGTTTATATTGTGTTTGCATCTCATACGACTTGTTTGAAACAGTCGTGGGGACGAACTTTGTGGGAATGACATGTCTATGCTGGCCATCTTACCATCTTGATAACATACTGTGGCGACCAGCTGATAGAAAATGTAATTCCGGTTCCAATGGTACCCCGGCGGACGTTTCGTACCACTACGTACTTAGGACAGATTGGAACTCATGTCGCGATATGTGTTCCAAATGAACCCCACGAACGCCATCTGTATTCCCACATGTATGAGAATCGTGAATCGATCATGGGTGCATAATCCGAATTAACACTCGCAAATTACTATTTCCTTGGCTTCGGGGGTAAACAAATATTTGATTCGAGTCGAGGAACCCACCCATCAGAGTGATCAGATATCGATTTTTGAAATCTAATATTTTTCACCACAAATAATTTGTAGTGGCCCAGTAAAAGTCGATGAGAAGACGGCTCTGACCAAATTGCTGGTGAAGATGGATATCTCTAAAATCAAGTGGCTTTTTGTGTCAGATATTTGACAAACCGGCAACATTTCGTTGAACAAAATGTTGATAAATAACAGGTTTTGGGCAATTTTATATTATAGTTGACTGTGGTTAGAATTGTTTTTGTGCAACTAATCGATTCTGATAACGGAAGCGGAATTTAAAAAAATGTTGTTGTTGGAATCTGATGATATGGGGACCATCGAATCGGATTGAGTACCAATAACACTCTGGAATTATTTCAGGAGCAATAGAACTTACGACACATCTAACAACGTATACTGGATAACGTTCGTCTCTTCGCTCATCTCACGGTGTCGTGTCCATGGGTGACACTGTGCTATATATATATAGGCACACCTTCGAATCGATGGGGACCCGACGATAATGGTTGTCACTATAGAAACCATATATATAGCTTGGCAATGGAATCACCGGTAAAGGACAAAATTACTTGGTCAAATTCGAGTCATCGTACTCGATCACGGAACCACAGTGGAAAGTATAGGCACTATTATGAGCTGTTGCGTGGGGACTATAATAAACTCACTAGCTCACTCACAATAAACTTGGCCTGTTCTAGTTTCTGAGAACAATATGGACATCGCTAAGTGACGTCTATATGTTTTTCTCAGAAAATAGAACAGGCCAAGTTTATTGTGAGTGAGTGAGTTTATTAGGCCCCAAGGCCCGGGATAGCACATTCAAAGCTCATAATATAGACAGATAATAATGATTAAGAAACAACAGTCATCTTGTCGTTGACTATGGCTATACAGTGTCCCCTTGGGACTGATGAACTTCCACTATATATGACCCGCTTCTGGAACTACATTGTACATATCGCGCCCTTGGGTCATGTTCTATTAATTAAAAGGCGGCGCCAGCGACTAACACATAGTCAATTACTCCCATGCAGTATTATATCGGCAATCATACGGACTGGTGACGGGTGGGGTCACGAAATATATTAAGGGCTGATAATGTGTTCCGCCCTTATGATCTGGTGCTCCTATATTCCATGTATATCTTCTTCATATATCCTCAGGGTATTTCAAGATGGTTTCTTTGGGGCACTCTATAAACCCCATTGTTTGACGAAATCGGACAAGGGTCCGAGAAATTAATGACATAGACCCTGATCCCGATTCGGGCAACTCTGGACGACGGCCATTTTGGATCGAGATCGGGTATTTTGAGAGTATGTTTATTTGGGACACCATGCAACCAACTGTGTTCGACCGAAATAGCCAATTGTCTAATAAGCAATAAGTGGAAGTCACCTAATTAGACCATGATACACTGAATTGTCTCATCTTACGCGCTACATACATTTATTTGGTGGAGATGTACAGTGACCATCGTTTCCGACATCTTGCCGTGTCACACCTGTGTTTTCAGATCACGACTAATTATCGGTGAGTGCACAGTGGCTCTGTTTCGTGACACCATATCATGGTCCACGTCAGATGTCAGTTTGTTCTCTCATATTATATAGTCAGATAACATTTTCATCATTTGGGGAAGTATACAAGAAACAGGGACGTTGCGAGAGGGAGTTGTGTTGTCTAAAATTAGTTTTTTTCTGAAATAGTCATTAGTTGGGGATGTCAGGTTGGAAATCCTGAGGTACCAATTGGGGAAGTTCCAAACCAAGGGGGTGTAACAATGGAATTATGCGAACCTGGGAGTTTGAGGTGGAAATTTAAAGAACCCTCTGGCCACGTCCCTGACAAGAAATGCAGTCATTGCCCTTTATCGAATTTGGCAAACACTCAATAGTATAGACACGATTTCGGCAGCTTCGGCACCTCACATATAACTATAGACTAAACATTTGCAAAAGTGTTGTAGAATATCTAATAAGACGGAATATAATATATCGACGCACCCATGCAACACGTCACGTATAGAGCCTTCGGCGTCGCGACGGTCTGGCACGAATGAAACCAGATTTCGTTTCGGCAGGTCAGCGTTGAGAACTTGAGGTACATGCCAACGAACCAATATGAGGGTATCACCCCCCCCCCTTTTCGGTACGCGGGATTCAGGGTGTTTTGAAGCCGTACGCGGGATTCATACCCCCGAATTAACTGGTATTCGGGTTCAAGCAAAACATCTTGGACGCAGGTTTTGATGGCGCAAAATAATATTTTGTGCTAGTTATTTGTATGAATGAGTGGGTAGAATAGCTTCTTGTGGATATTCGACCACCATGCCATCATAAACAGAGACGTGGCGACAGGGGGGGGGGTCTCACCCCCCCCAACTTTGGTCAAAATTTTCAACAGTTGGAAATTTCATACCTGCCAAAACATTAGTTGTAAATTTCACACCTATAATAGGTTGAAATGTTCTTGTAGTTTGATTTTCAAACAATTTATTGGGGGGGGGGGGGATTAATTGTTTTTGGACCAATATTTGCATATTTTCCTATTTTTTGTCAAAATTTTGGACTGAAATGGTCATCAGTTGGAAATTTCCAACCTCAGGAGGGTGACAGGTTGGAAATTTCCAACACTTGGAAATCTTGTGTCCTGATCCCTCCCCCGTGGCCAGTCAAAAAATGCTAGTTAATTTAAGAAAACAATATTCTCATACATTTGGTCAACATTGGCATTGGAATTGTCATCAGTTGTAAATTTTCCAACCTAAGTGGTGTGTCAGGTTTGAAATTTCCAACTCTAAGAATGCTTGACGCTAGTCTAGATGCTAGGATTTTGCGATTTTCTTGTTCAGATTAAAAAAAATTCCCACACCGGGCCGAACCATGGTCGGCCCGGTGTGTCATTGTCTCTCCCCTGTGGCCAATACAAAAATGCTAATAATTTTAACAATATTTTACTACATTTGATCAAACTTGTGGTCATCAGTTGGAGAATTTTCCAACCTGAGGCGGAGTATGAGGTTTGAAATTTCCATCACTATAGGAAAGCTTTAGTTGAGGCCAGTCTGGATGCTAGGATTTGTGATTTTCTTGTTCAAATTTCAAAATTTTCTCACACCGGCCGAACAACGATGGTCAGCTCGGTGTGTCGTGGTCTCTTGCCCGTAGCCGTGTGCATTTGTATGGAGTTAGACCACTAGATGTTAGGATTTATGCAATGTTTCAAGTTAAAATATCTGAATGTTCTCATACCGGGAATATAGAACCATGGTTTATGAAGATATAGGATATTAGGCCTAAACACTGAGGTGGAAGGGGGTGTGCAAATGGAATTATGCAAAACTTGTGTTCGGTCTGATTCTGACTCAAGAGGGGGCGTGCAGTTGGAAATTCCAAAGGTGGACACCCCCAACGGAAACCCTCTAGCCACATCCCTGATCATAAAGTATCATTAATGGTATCATAACGGCCTCATAACGCGACCGGCATCATAATGTGTCTATGTAACTTCTGCTTGTATCTGTCTGATATTAAAACAGTCAATTTGTATGTCATTTATCGCATATTATTTCTTAACATGTATTCAGGATTCACCCCCCAAAATTAACTCGTATTCAGGATTCACCCCCCAAAATTAACTCGTATTCGGGATTCAGGGGGATGGGGGGGGGGGTGATACCCTCCAATATATATATATCAATACTAGAGGAGCGGCCAAATTCAAAATGGGCCTTAGTTTTCGAGATACCCCTACCCTCAGTAGACAAGTTGAAACCAACTTTTTCTGGAAGGTAAATATATATCATTTATGAAAATGATTCTTGGCCTTGCCGGAATTGGTGGCAGCTATGTATGGTAAGACTATTTGTGAAGGTACCCTACCGAAAAATTAGCCTGTTTTCAGCGGTTGACCAGCTATACACCATTGGTTAAAAGATAATCACATCACCAAAAACAGAACGTTCTATTTGTTATTATGGGGTACATGGTGCTACTAGATTGGAACGTTCTTATTTGTTCCGGTTTGTTTGAGATTTCACGACGTCATGGTGGAGAATGTAACGTTCTGAGTAAAAAATTCATGATGATTCAGAGAAACTGTCGCCCGCCAACTCTGTACAAAACTAGCACGCTGGATTGACCTTATCTTGTCATACATGTTTGGAAAGACTGGAGTATTTTCTACCAGGAGGTATTAATTTTATTATCCTGCCCTAAATCTTGCAATAATAGGCAAAAACTTACCCTTCCCCCAATGTCATAAAATGCTAAGTATAGCCATCGCCGGGGATTGGATCCCAGAATGATAGAATAGTGCGTAGTATTTGCTTTTATTTTGTGTAAAACAAAAATAAAAAGTGTAAAATGCGAATTTCCAACCATATTCACTATTAGAAGAGTATCTAAATCCAAGATGGCGTCCAATATGGCATTCAGTTTTTATTTTAAGACTTAGTGAAGCGACATACGAAACATCCAGAAAAGGAACGTCCCCAGAAGTAAAATGTATATTATTTTAATGACCACATAGAATAGCATTTCATATGACACATTAGTTTCACAAATAATACATCTTATCAATTGGGAAAATAATAGTCAAAAATTTATTCCGGCGTTCAATGTCATAAAATTCGAACTAAAGTTGTCGCCTGGGATTGGAATCACGAATGATCGCATACAGTATTTTGTTTTATTTAATGTAGAATACACATGCAAATTGACCAGGGAAAATTTCCATCCAGATTTGTTATTAAAAGAGTATCATAATCCAAGACGTCGTTCAATATGGCGGCCAATTTTAATTTTAAAACTAAGTGAACGGGCATACGACAAATACAGAAAAGGAACGTCCCCAGTGGTATATTATATATCATTGCATTCAGCATTAATCCATATTATCAATTGATGAAATAATTAGACACAAAAAATCTTAACCACCCCTGCAGTCACAAACTTCCACACAAATGGGCCACTGGGGATTGTAGTACAGGCAGAACAGAAATGAGCATACATTTTGGATTTCATTTGTGCTCTATACGATAAAGAAACAAAAGTTTGAAGTCACGCCCACTATTGCGCCATAATGGCAGCCAACATGGCAGTTAAGTTTAATGTCAACACTTTGTGAACAACTAATACGATATTCGGGCAAAGACCGTCTCATATGGTATTACTTATGCGATGTATTAGCTAGAATGTGTGTTTCCATTATTAAATGGCAATGTACTGTGTGCGTGATGACGGAGACCAAAATATGGTGGTCAAGTAATATAAACAAAAAATCAGATGAGCTTTGTCATATCTCAAATTTATAACACTTCGTGAAAAAATACGGGAAAACAGGACAACTGACGTCTCCAGTGGTATATATTGTGGCGATTCATTACATTCATTTCATTACGAAATAACAAGAGGTGGCATCAGAGATGCTGTGTCTCGTTTTCGGTGGCTTACCGCCGGTGGCTACCGCCAATTGGTGTGCATCAGTATCGGTAGACTAATTAATAGGTAAAATCGAAAAATGACTAATTAAGGGCCATAACTCCATCAAATTTTATCGGGCCAGGCTGGTTTTCGAACTCGTCCGAAATATTCTTGGCAAGTATGTCTATTCCAAATTTTAAACAAATCGGAGGACGCTTGTTGAAGTTATTGCGCTAACGAGCTAAAAATTCACGAAAAATGACTAATTAAAGGCCATAACTCTATCAAATTTTATTGGGACAGGCTGGTTTTCGAACTCGTCCAGGATATTATTGGAAGACACTTATATACCAAATTTTAGTTGAATCGGATGACGTTTGTTGAAGTTATCGCGCTAACGAGCTCAAAATTCGTACAAAATGACTACTTAAGGACCATAACTCTATCAAATTTTATCGGACCGGGCCGGTTTTCTAACTCGTCCGAGGTATTCTTGGGAGACACCTATATATCAAAATTTCAATCAAATAGGATGATGTTTGTTAAATTATCGTGCTAACGAGCTGAACATTTGTGAAAAAATGACTAATTAAGGGCCATAACTCTATCAAATTTTATCGGACCTGGCCGGTTTTCGAACTCGACCGAGATATTCTTAGGAGACACCTATAAACCAAATTTCAATCAAATCAGATAACGTTTGTTGAAGTTATCACGCTAACGAGCTGAAAATTCGTGAAAAATGACTAATTAAGGGCCATAACTCTATCAAATTTTATCGGACCAGGCCGGTTTTCGAACTCGTCCGAGATATTCTTGGGAGACACCTATATACCAAATTTCAATCAAATCGGATAACGTTTGTTGACGTTATCGCGCTAACGAGCTGAAAATTCGTGAAAAATGACTAATTAAAGGCCATAACTCTATCAAATTTTATCGGATTTGTTGTTGAAATGCCAGATGTTTTCAACAACCGTTCAAATGGTTTGTTTGTTCGCTCTAGTGCCGGTAGTTGATTTCAGGTATCACGCGATAAGTTACCTTTTCAATAATAATATTTTGGAATGGAATAACATCAACATATATGTTATCTTAATAAAGATGAGCACCATTTGCTTTTATCAATCATAGAAACTACATGGCTCTGATAGCCAACCATTAAATTAACGTTCAGTGACTAAAAGTCAAACATTACTCCAGTGACGACATGTTTATAGAGACATAGAGACAGATGGATATGAGAAATATTTTTATAATTCCCACGTTTTCATTGAATATGAGTCATACAATGTGAATATATGCATTTACAGCAATGGACAATTGAGCATGGCATGTCCAGGTTTTCTTGAGAAACGCAAAGGACTCTACTGTGTGAACAAGAACACAACACTATATGCCACTGATTTTGGGTTGATTACATCACTCTGACTTACACTCAGTTACTTGTATCCCCCTAAACACTAGATCAACGACGAAGGTGTTATGAATCACGATCAGCAACACTGATATGAACTCCCTGTTTAGTGAAAATAACTTTCGAATATCTTTGCCAGTTTGGGGGTAGGTGGTTTATGTGTGAACTGAGTATATTGATTCAGCTGTAAGATCGGCGCTGTCTTTCCGCCACCCATAATAATACAATGTATGTCGTGATATGGCCTAGTCGCCATAAACCAAACCATAAACACCATTTGAATATCTATATATCAAGACTAATGACTAGTGTTTATTGTGAATTGGCTTATGCATGTCAGTGATGTCACCATTTCAATTGTGTTTATATAGTGTGTGCGATGATGAATTCCGTGTTACGTTAATATGTAGTTACTATGATGTGTGAACTTTGATTGCTCGTGGACTCATATCCCACTTTCCCAAAACCAGAGATCGGTTAGATATCATATTTACTGGATTTCAAAATGTATGCCATTTTTGTTTTTTGCGTTACTGCATATAACAACTGATAGTGATTCTGTTATTTAATGTTTCATTTGGCCAAAACTGTTGCAAGGCTCTCTGAAAATGTTGGTGGGAATTCAAAAGGACATGTTAAGGGGGGCTGCACATTCAAGACTATCACAATATATTAATGATAGTCATATGTTAGTATTGAACATTACAACATCACTTCGTATCGCATCGAGTGCATGATTATTTGTAACGGTTAATGACCATCCTCTATTATTACCAGTTGTCTACACATTGTTAATGCTTTACTTACTTAACGTCTCAAAATTACATCAAATGTGTCAAACAATAGTCAAAATGCGCATTTGAGATCAATACACGATTCAGCAAATTAAACTATTTAAGTCATTCTCGGAATTTCGCTAGGTGTTTTTTATTTTGGTTGGTTTGTCTTTCTCCAAATATTTGATATAAAGTTCCTGATAATTGCTAAACAAAACAACCCAAACATTCAACAAATGCAACTTTCCATCCATCATTAATCCTTGCGTCATAGCTAAGGGTGTGACATTTGGAACCTGATGTAGGATACTACCAAACCAATGGCAACATGAAAGACACGGTTTATCCGCCCGTACGGAGCTGGTCGACAGTTTAAGGAAGTTAATTTGAGACAATCATGTCAAAGCTTTATCTGAAAAATGTTTTGTCTTACCATCATCACTCAAACACAACATATCGACGTCTAATATAAACACACAATCGAAACAACATATCGCTTCAAACTGCCGTATGATACATTTTGACCGGCTTTCGTATTCATTGTTGACATTAGAATTAGCCGTCATGTTGGGCGTCATCTTGGATTTTGGTTGTCTCCTAAGACCAGATGTGAATGCAAATTTTACATTTTATGTTTCTTCGTTGATTCAACACAAAGTAATTCCGAACGATTTGCTTAATTCTTTGCATTCTGGACTATAGTCACAAGTGCCGCCATTATATGGACGTTTGCGACTGGGTGGTGGTTAAGTTTTTGTTTACTAATTCTCCAACTGATAAGATGGACTAATGGTGAAACTACTGTTCCATATGAAATATCGTCTATGTAGTAACTTCAATGATATACAATATGCCACAGGGGACGTCCCCTTTATAGTTCGTTCGTATGTCCGTTCGCTAAGTAGTACAATTAAAATTGGACGCCATATTGGACGCCATCTTGTAGTTTCATACTCTTCTAATAGTGAATATAGGTGGAAATTCATACCTGTCACTTCGTATGTGTGTTTTACATTAGATAAATAGAGAATACCTACGGGTTTTGGTTGAATACCCAGATTATCTCATGAGTGGGTACAAGGAAATACAGAATTTCCACGAGCGGCTGCAAGCCGCGAGTGGAAATTCTGTATTTCCTTGTACCCACGAATGAGATAATCCGGGTATTTAACCAAAACCCGTAGGTGTTCTTTTTATTATATGAGCTACGTTATAAACCGCCCCAAAACTGCTAGTTTTGTCCTACAGTTCACATCAAATTGTTAGAAAGCTTCGACATTTGCATTTTGTTTACATTCCATCAATTGATTTGCTCACCACTGAATGACAAATACCGAGCATATCCGCCATAAGAAATAGTCCCCATTGTATTATTCTGAAATGATGCGAGAAAATTAATGTATACATAATTTAATGATAAGAATATATTAAAACAAATGAGTTAACATTATAACTATTAATAACAGTTTTTGAACCGTAAAAATCAATAATTAAAAAAATAGTCCGGCTGTTATTGATACGCTTCTAAACTTAATGTGATTCGCCGCTATAAACCGGAACTAATCTCCGAAAAAGTAATACTATTGTGTTATCCATCGAGTCGGTCAGTGTTATCCATCGAGTCGGTCAGTGTTATCCATCGAGTCGGTCCAGGCGATGGATATAACGCTCTACGCCACGGCAATTTCCCACTATTTAATGGGGAAGCATATTATAAAACAAAATACTGCGCATCATGCTATCATTCGTGGTTCCAATCCCAGGCGATAACTTTATTTCGAATTTTATGACATTGGATGGAGGGATAAATTTTTACCAATTAGTTTACCAATTGAAAAGATGTATTAATGGTCAAATTAATGTTTGATATGAAATGTTATTCTATATAGTCATTACAATAAGATAGATTTTGCCACTGGGACGTTCCTGTTCTGGATTTTTCGTATGTCGCTTCTCAAAGTCTTAAAATAAAAACTGACCGCCATATTGGACGCCATCTTTGATTTTGATACTCTTCTAATAGTGAATATGGTTGGAAATTCGCATTTTACACTTTTTATGTGTGTTCTACACAAAATAAAAGCAAATAATACGCACTATTCTATCATTCTGGGATCCAATCCCCGGCGATGGCTATACTCATCATTTTATGACACTGGGGAGGGTTCAGTTTTTGCCTATTATTGCAAGATTTATAGGGACAGGATAATAAAGTTAATACCTCCTGATAGAAAATACTCCAGTCTTTCCAAACATGTATGACAAGATAAGGTCGAGCATGTTAGTTTTGTACAGAGTTGACGGGCGACAATTTCTCTGAATCGTCATGATTTTTTTACACGGAACGTTACATTCTCTACCATGACGTCGTGAAATCTCAAACAAACCAGAAAAAATAAGAACGTTCCAATCTAATATCACCATGTACCCCATAATAGCAAATAGAACGTTCTATTTTTGGTGATGTTCTTAACTTTTATCCAATTATGTATAGCTAGTCAACCGCTGAAAACAGGCTAATTTTTCGGTAGGGTACCTTCACAAATAGTCTTACCATACATAGCTGCCACCAATTCGGGCAAGGCCAAGAATCATTTTCATAAATGATATAGATTTACCTTCCAGAAAAAGTTGGTTTCAACTTGTTCTACCGAGGGTAGGGGTATCCGACCACTTTTGGCGTTTGGCCGCTCCTCTATACGTGTGGAATGGACATTAACAAATTAAAGTTGTAATTTGCATATGTCATAGATTTTATTTTGGGTATTCAAATGTGGAGTGCAATTTGTTTGCTACTGAATGTGCAAGTGAAATGATTGCAGCAATCACTTGGTATTATATAAGAAGGGTTAAAGATTAACATTTGACGTCATGTTGTCGGCTAAACGGTGTAACTTTCACAAATTCTATTGGACGGAGAAACGTAGTGTATAATCATGTCATCAATAGTGCTATTTTTATCGCGAACAGACCATTTAACCTGTTCGATAAGAGATTGGGATCCATCGATTTTTCCATGACTGTTGTGCGCAGAACATCTGGCCTTGCTGCTGCTTCACCTCCTCTTCCTTGTGTATCGCCGAAGAGAAATTATTTTAGTGAACACTTTTGAAGGTAAAGTTGTCAGCTGTCTTATATCCCTTTTGGGGAGACGGAGTAGAAGGCTTATTTATTTATACTCATACGATCTTCTCCCAATTACATGTCACCAGGCTGATGATAATGACAAAGATTGTGGCAGCGGTTGGCGATAATTTCTGTACATGTTTAAAGATGCATAATCCTAATTAGCGCTCCCAAATTACTATTTCTTTGGCTTCGGGGGGAAATATTTGATTCGAGTCGAGGAACACACCCATCAAAGCTCAGATTTATCAGATATGGACTTTTGAAATTTGTTACTTCTTGAGATATGTACTTATATGTGGCCTGGACAAAATTCGTCAATGCGCCTGTCTCGGACAACATTGCGGATGAAGATGGTTAACTCTTAAAGCAAGTGGTAATATGGCCAAATTTCGTGATAATCAAGTGATAATATGGCCATATTTCGTTGAGCAACATGTTGATAAATAACACGTTTTGGGAGGGAAATTTTATATCATAGTTGACAGTGGTTAGCATTAATTTGTTGTAATTAATCGATTCTGATAACTAAAGAGTATTTTTAAGAAGTGTTGTTGTTGTTGTTGTTGTTGTTGTTGTTGTAACTTGATGATATGGGGACCGTCTGATCGGATTTAGTACCTTTAAACACATTTACTTTGAAATGTATTTAAATTTTGTTTTGAATTGAGATTGTCATGACTGTTGATTGTGTCTGCGAAGTTTACCAACACGAATGTATTTTATACAGTAATATGAGTCCGACTTCTTCGACAGATATAATGCCGTCCCTGTGGGATTGGCATTCTATGTAAAAATGTTAATTTGTGACTTTGTGGATTGAGTTACTGTAGTTAACCTTGAAATAATTTACTGTAGTTAGCCTTGAAATAATGTGTCTGTCATTTGCAGAATGATGTCCCCCAGAGGGTGAATTTAGTGATGCTACCCCCGCATAGCGGGCTAGCATCACCAAATTCACCCTCTGGGAACCTCATTCTGCTGGGGTGTAAGCAGAATTAGGTCCCCAGAGGGTGAATTTGGTGATGCTAGCCCGCTATGCGGGGTAGCATCACTAAATTCACCATCTGGGGACCTCATTCTGCAAATGACAGACGCACTATTTCAAGGCTTGGGTATCAAGCAGCATTAGATTGTCTGAATTCCCGAGTTTTCTAAGCAAAATCTTCAATTTTAACAGCATGCATCATATTGATGGTGGGTCTTGTTCTGCACATTGTTGTGCAAGTTATGCATAATGAAATAACTCACCCTGTGTTTTCTAGCCTTATATAGGCTGCCATCTAAGTTTCTCTATCATATCGTCAATAAAGCATATTCATAATAAGACTATGCCTTGCAGCTGCTAAAGTTTCTCGGAAATGCCTACGTTGTCATGGTAACGGCCACGTATATATTTGGTTTATATTTTCCAGAAATGGGCCGACAAACGATTTAGATATATGCAGTCGCCTTCAAATGCACGATGGGTGGTTGGTTATCTGTAGATTCCTCTTAATGAAATTCAGTGTACTCTTGACTTTGCCAGATGTATTATCAAAGTTATTATTCCAAAATTATTGTCACTGCATGAAGCATCTATTTTGGGGAGGTTTTCAGCTGGACCTCACGAATTGAGTCAAGAGTAAACTTCCCTGATGATGTCTTGTGAAAATGTAATGTTCATGACTTCACATCTAGTTCACATTCACGTTTTGAATAGATCCAGGCAAAAGCTGCATTTTATGGAGCTAGCTTAATTAATTTTGTGTAATAATGTTGAGTATTTTTTTTATTTACATGGTATTTTCCGTAAATATGTATGACTAATGCATTAGGTGACGAATATCACCACTTAATGGAATGTAATTACAAGTTTCATTGACTGAAAATCCTATAGTACCTTCAGTTTTGTTCTCCTATTAAACTCAAACAATGTGACCCTCCTACATAAATTATGCGATTATATAAGACGAACGTCCACTTGACGAGTTCACCGCTGCCAACACAACCCATTCCAACCCCCCATTTTAACAACTTAGACATCACGAACCTTCCCTATATGACCATATTCCTTATATGTAAACGTTAAAAAGCATGTATTTAATTGTCAGTATCGACGCCATACCTCTTTTATGTATAGTGAATTACATGTATATTTGTAATCTCTATATGCCATTCCATGATGAATGAGAATAAACTAATTTGAATTTGAATTTGTCAGTGTCGATCTGATGGCGGCCATCAGAGTTGTCAAAAGTGAAATATGAAAATATGCGCTCTCACCCTTTATGAATCATGTACTAGTGACGGAGTACAATCGCTAACTTATATACAGGAAAACAACGACATTTACTCGAATGATATTATTTGGGTATATGTTGCATTTACCCTTTCTTTATTAAAGATGCATTATCCGAATTAACGCTACTAAATTACTATTTCTTCGGCTTCGGGGGTAAAAAAAATATTAGATTCCAGTCGAGGAACCCACCCATCAAAGCTCAGAGTGATCAGATATAACTTTTTGAAGTTTGTTATTTCTCGAGATGTTTTTTTTAAATATGCAGACCCACCCCAAAATGATTAATTGACCATTTTTGTGTCTACTTTTATAACTGAGTTGGAGACTCTATTTAGTATAGAATGTGTTAATCTTAGGAATTTTTAAAGAAAACAAAAGTATATAGCCTATTATTTAGCACATGTGTTAACCGATGGAAAACATTATATATATAAGTTTTGGTAACTGTTTGACCCCGGGAACCACCAGGCAACCGATTTAGTAACCTGCATATACTGACGCGATATAGATGTGACATTACGTGATCTAATACAAGTATATATTTTATATAATAATAAAGATGCACATGCCGATTAAGCACCCCTCAATTACTATTTATTTGGATTCAATGGTAAAAAATATTTGATTCGAGTTGAGGAACCCACCGATCAAAGATAAGAGTTATTAGATACCGATTTTTGAAATCTATTATTATTTTCCAACATCGAGACTTAATAGTGGCCCAGTAAAAAGTCGACAAGCCGATGGTCTCGGACCAAATTGCGAATAAAGATGGATAACTCTAAAATCAAGAGGCCTTGTGTTGATATTAAGGCCAAACAACATGTTGATAAACAGCACGTTTCGGGCATTTTTATACTATATTTGACAGTGGATAGCATTATTTTTGGGCAATTAATCGATTCTGATAGCTGAAGCGGCATTTCTAAAAATGCTGTTGTTGCTTTTGGAATCTGATTATATGGGACCATTGAATCGGATTGAGTACCTTTAAAGATTAGTCAGTTACTCGCTGTTTGTAAGTTGATCACAGCACTCGGATGGTCAACATGTTAATGTTTATATTCCGGAAACCGTGCAGACTTTTCGCCACAAGTTTGGAGTATTGTTGCTTGAAAATATGTACAATGTGAATGGGATGTGATTGGGATATTCAGACATGTATTTGTCTGACATTGTGTGCCCGGATTACAATTTGCTCATTAATTCCCTGGCGATCATTCGATCTGTGGTAATTATTGAATTCCTTACTTGGGGCTTCCTAACAGTGCGCGAAAGAGAATACAAGAGGCCTAATGAATTACTAAGGAAAATATTTACCAACCGTGCCCACCAAAACTATTCAAAGTAAGTTTCTGTCAGAGCATTGGATGTGGTATAGGGACGTGGCTAGAGGGTCTTTGTGGTGTCCAATTTTGAACTTATATTTTTTCCAAAATGGACTCCCTCCAACTTGTAGACCAACATTTCACACCATACTCCGAGAAATATTTGCACACACCCCTTAAGTTGGGATTTTCCAACTGATAACTCCAAATTTCCAACTGGTGAAAATTCATCCTACCACGGTTGTATTATTTCCAACTTTCCAATTTTAATATTTTTACTGAAAGTATCAGGGGGGGGGGGGGGGGGTCGGAAAAAATTTCCAGGCACGTATGATGGGGGTGGGTGTCTCTCGGGTCCGAAAAGCAGTTTTTTCCATGTGCCAATTTTTTTTTCCATTTCTGCTATTGAGTCTTATTTTGATGTGTTTTGAACAGAAACAGGTCATATATAGTTAATAACAATGCTATACTATATATAGAGGTTATCAGAAGTTGGATCAGTTGCACAATGGCCAACAATAAACCAAATTCAACTTGATAGAACAAGAAACTGCGCTATTGGAAAAATAAAATTTAATCAGGATTCCATCCACTGATACAACAAAATAAGAATAACTATGCAGAACTCAGCTGAAAATAAGCAATAAAATGAAAGCACACTTGACCACATGTGACATGGAAATAAAGATATAATAAATAATGGAATAAAATAGACTTTTGACAACGTAAAACATAAAATCTTAACATATAAATTGAAGGCCAGCCGGGCCAGCTTGAACAATTTCAAATTGTTTTCCAAGTTAATGTGGATCAGCTTGTAATGTTAATCATAGTAACAAAGATTTTATCGTCACTGATATCGTGAGCAAAAAAGAAGTGAGATTGGGCTATCCATCCATATGTTATTCCCAATTATTACAAAGCCTATTACTTCAGGCAGTGGCTACCAGCCTGCCATTACACGCTATAACACGTTTCCGCAGTTCTGGTTTCTGAGATGCCCCAAGAAGAGTCATGGGGGTATATCATGGTTATGTTTGGTATTAGCATTATTCTTCAAACTGGGATGAACTGGGATGAACAGTTGTGTTTCCACATGTTTTGATAAACAATTTGGTTCAAGCAATATATCACATAGCAAATATCAAATAATCTGAAATGTGTTGTACCATGTAGTCTGTAGAATACTCAAATGTGATTTTGTGACTAGATCATGTGACTATATATTATGAAAATGAATGTTAATAAAAACTTTGGCACTCTGCCTATCCCTAGAAATGTGTCATTATGTGATTATGTTGACACATTTCTTGATTAATGACACTTATATGATAAATTCAAATAGTATCGTTATCTTCATTATGCACTGTTCTATTAAAATTTCGCGCAATAAACTATTTAGGGGTGGGTGTCCAAAACTGACCGGAAAACAAATTCCTGAAACGGAAGAAAAAAAGTGTGGGTGTCCAAAATTGACTGGAAAAAAGGCCGGAAACGGAAGAAATTGGGTGGGTGGTTCGAGGCCGGAAAAAAATTAAAATGATCATACGTGCCTGGAAATTTTTCCGACCCCCCCCCCCCCCTGAAAGTATAGGAAAAAAACTCGAATCTTTTTCTAATCACGACATATTTTAAAATAAAAGGTAATGGTTGGAAATCTAATCTATATATAAAGATACAACAACAAAATTTCTTCAAAATACGCTTTAGTTATCAGAATCGATTAATTGCAACAAAACAATGCTGACCACTGTCAACTATGGTATAAAATTTCCCAAAACGTGTTATTTATCAACACTTTGTTCAACGAAATATGCCGTATTATCACTTGAGTATCACGAAATTTGGCCGTATTACCACTTGATTTTAGAGTTATCCATCTTCATCCGCAATTTTGTCCGAGATCGTCCGTTCCGGTTTTCTGGGCCACAAATTTCGATAAATAACAAACTTCAAAAGTCGATATCTGATCACACTGAGCTTTGATGGGTGGGTTCCTCGACTCGAATCAAATATTTTGTATCCCCGAAGACAAAGAAATGGTAATTTAGGAGCGTTAATTCGGTTATGCATCTTTAACTTATTTTCCGTATTATGAAATTTCCAACTACCATTGATTCAGGCATTCCATTGAAGCTTTTGAAAAATTTGACCATGTTTGGGGTTGAGGCCAGGCCTGAGGATATGATGTTTGCCGTATGAGTTCCACAGAGGGTGAATTTAGTGACGCTAACCCGCACAGCGGGCTAGCGTCACCAAATTCATCCTCTAGAGACCTCATTCTGCATGGCCTCATCTGCTATGCGAGACCTAGACTCAGATTTCCCAGATGAAGAATATTATGATGTCCACCCATTTGGGCACCTCGATTATGCAATGTGTCGTCTGCCAACTTGGGGACATATATTATCAGGCCTGGTTGAGGCACCTATAACAAGACAGGTTTTTCTGTTTTTGTTTTTTTGTTTCTTTTTTGTTTTTTGTTTTTGTTTTGTTTCTTTTTTGTTGGTTCGCATGAACTTCCCGATAACGCATATTAACTATTTCTTTATTAAAAGGATTCTCCTATTCTCTTATAAAAGTAGTATACATTGTCATCTGGAGGGATGTTCAGGGAATATAAGCAGACGGCAGATAAGAACAGATAGTACAAGTGCAGAAGGACACATATTTATCGGTGGGAAACGTTCAGTTAATACGTTCAACTATGGTCGCTTGTTGAACTTATTATCTGAACATTTCAGGAAACTATCCAAGGGAACTATCATACTCGTTTTATTCAGTAAATAAAGGGTAAAGGGGCCATATATAGCCAAATAATATCAGTCAAGTGAATTATAAATATCGTTGTTTTTCCTATATATAAGCCAGCGATGCTCAGTCTGATTTATTTCCGTCCATTATTGGTCATTCCAAGCGGACAGTCCAGGAACAGATAGTAATTCAATTTCAACATAGACAGATTCATTAATCTCGACGGAATCGCACAAACATAAGTGTGCTTGACGCCCGTATATGAGTGTATGCCAATTTTATCAGATATTGCAATGTTTCACTGAAATCGAATTAGACTTGTGATGTGAGGGCTCTTCTGTGTGGTCATATAGCTCCACAGCTAGGTTAGCATCACCATGTACACAGCTCCATGGCTACAGCAGTAAATGTTTCTTATGTCCCGAATTCTTGAAACTGATATTTAAAGGGACATGGCTCATGGACGTGACCCAACAGCTAAATCGCGTCAGCAATATTAATCGTTAAGCATGGCTTTGAAGTCACTATGACAGGCATGTTCAGGATCACTTCTAGATGGGATCTATCTAATTTGAACTGCCGGCAGCCATCTTGGATTTTACTCCATACTTTTTCATCCAATTGATCCCAAACTTCATAATGGCTCTTCTGGTTGACCTCTGGTATTACATAATCATTTAAAGGTACTCAACCCGTAAAGAGGGTCCCCATCTCAACAGATTCCAACAACAACAATCCGATCAGAGGGTCCTATATTACTATTTCTTTGGCTTTGGGGGTAAAAAATATTTGATTCGAGTCGAGGAACCCATCAAACAAAGCTCAGAGTTATTAGATATTGATTTTTCAAATTTGTTATGTTCTCGAGATGAGTACTGATAACTGCCGTAATCTGCTCTGGATGTGTACTCCAAATCTATTCAAACAGACAAGGATGAATAACTCTAAAATCAAGTGGTAATTTTAACGCAATTTTTACTGAGTTCTGGGCCAGATAGTATTCCCGATAATGAAAAATAATAGATTTCTAAAATCGATATCTAACAAATCTGAGCTTTGATGGGTGACTTCCTCGACTCGAATCAAATATTTTTGACCCCCGAAGCCATTGAAATAGTAATTGAGAGGAGTTTTATCGGGTTGAGTACCTTTAAACTTTCTGCAACATTATATTGACTGCAATGTGTGATATTATGCCCTCTCCAAGTTGAGCTACGTTGTCGATCATTGACACTCATTAATTTCGGCCACTAGTATTATATAGGCCTTTATTAAGGTGGCCCTCTTAATTTCATAAAAAGAACCATACTATCAATCCAAACTAAGAAAAAGTTTGACTGGAAAAAAATGTATGTTCCCGCTTGGTGTGCGCCGGTCTAATACCATACATGAATATATCTTGAGTCGTTTTACGATATCTGATTATTATTATATTATTCAGTGGTGGCCCTAAATAATTCTCCGAGTGGATAATTTAGGGAATGCTATTTTAATATAGGATAATAATACTCGTAGTTTATACTCCATATTTAGCAAATCTTTGACATGTAAGTCAAATGCTACGTATTCCCCTGACAAGGTATCCCGGTTCGTGAACGTGGCCTCAGTCGGGATTGTATGTAAGTTACGTATGAAAGCTGGTATGTCTGTAGAGAGCGCAAGACAGAGCGATAGGCGTGTGTCTGCATATTAATGCATTCTTTTGGTGTAACTTGTATTAGCTATGTATACGTATGTTCAAATGTTATTCAATAAAAATATTTATAAAAAAAAAAAAAAAAAAAAAATAATATAGGATAAAATGGAGAGGACATAACTTATTAGAGGACGCTGCATGACCAGCCGATTTCTTCACATGTACTTTTTATTTAATAAATTTCCACTGCTGTATTTGGAATTATGGATATCCATACATCGAATTATAGTTATAAATAAATATGGCCGATTTATTTATGTGTTTTTGAGACAATGCACTTTTTTATTGTGTGGAATTCGATCCCCGGCCCGTGACGACGCCCGCGCTCAAATACTTCAATACCACACGGTCACCTTCGGGGTCACTTCGGTGGCCGTATATGGCATTGACGTAGCAAGGCGCGCTCGTCGTCACGTCAAGGGCCGGGGGTAGAATTTAACCCAATTCAAAAAAAAATCATTGTCTCAAAAACACATGCATGCAGAAAATAAATAATGTTTAAATCAAAACATTCCTTGTTGGTGTTCCCCCCACCCCGCATATGATAATAATGAAGAGCGTTTATTTCAGTTATGTGCGGTAAATCTTATTTCGTTGGCTTAATCTAATATATAGTACTTAGAGTACACTGTTAACTTTTGTTCTAATATTTCATAACGCGATTTCTTCAGGTTCAATTCAAAACCGAAGAGGCCGCTTTGGTATATCATGTGTATATATGTATTGTATGCCTCCTATGTGGAGAAGAGTATATACAGAAAGGTTACTATATGATATATACACAAGTACATAGTTATCACAACGTCGTTGACAACACACAGCTACGGTATATGGTTTTAAAGTAGCCATATGTGTGTGAGGCGATATAGCATGTATATAATGTAGCAGTTATAACATGCGAGTTCTATTCGAGTTCTATTCGATATTATGGCGAGTATTTGTGACAATATTATACTAGCTGCACTATTGTGAAATTGAGTTCCCACGAATAAAACGGCACATGGTGAGCAGGTAAGTTGATGAGTCGAGAATGATAACCTCCATTTGATGCAATACCTCGTCGGGAGGGGTAACGACATCTGATCCAAGACGAAAGGCACATAGTGTAGAGTCACTGATTGTGTCAAGATATAGGTATGTTGCTATACTATATTGGTTAAGTATGTGGTCGAAATAGCCATTCCGCATGCAGGTGATGTGACCGGACGTGCAGTAGCGCATCACATGCAGAAGTTCGTTGTCATATCACTTATGACAATCGTAACACACAAGGTTGTTTTTGTATGTTGTTTTGTTCAAAAGTAGTCCGAGATTTTTCAACCTTTCGCAATAATGAGGGAATTTTCTTAGTAATACCCATATATTCCAGCTTGCTGGTGGAGTTGAGTGTATCGTCTGGAATGTTTTAAGTTTTGTGTCTCCGGAAACTGAAGCTAGCCAATCTCTCTCGTAACTTTCCCAAACTGATAACTGAATTAGACGTTTCCACAAATACTTAGATGGGAAGTTACCAGTTTCCACGAATGAGTCCAGATGAGTTCGTAGACCATACAGTTGCAGCAGTTCAATTATGTCTTGTGCCTATGGAACCGCCATGCATATGTATCTCATATCATCTCGACACGAGACAAAGTGTCTGTATAATGCAGCCTATCCGCTCTTTTTTTTCAGCACTACATTCCATACACTGATGTGATTAGTCGAAACACGTTCATATTTAATTATTAATATTAAAATCCCTGGGATAATAATTATTAGGCTTCGTATACATAATTCGCGGCTATTCATTGTGACTGCCGATCAACGAATATTGTTCGGAAGCTAACCCAGAACAACGAATTTACGGCAAATAATCCCTTCTCTCAAAAAATATATATGCGCAATTCGGAGATTATATATCACGAGCCATGACCATTTTAAATTAACGAGGAATAACTCTATTATGTACTAAGTACACACTGAGTCTTGTCAGAGTCCATACACAATGAGAGTGTGAAACTGTCAACGGCAATCACACCTCAATCAATCTCAATCAGTTTATTTCTCATAAACCTATACATACATAGGTATGGAGATAATAACAGTTAAATATATATACGACTATTCGAAAACGCGAGTCTCTTGTTCCAGTCATGATTCTTAAATTGCATCTATTACAACGAACTTATCAAAAATCAACATTGTAATATTTTGGACAGAATTCAGAGTTCCGGTTGCTGTAGTATAGAAGTTATACTCAATACCTCGACATTTGCCTGATTGAATTTTATGCGTTTCTGTATTTTTCTTCAAAGCATTGCGGCAAAACGGATAAATCTGGACTTTTGGGCGCCATAAACGGAAAATAACGCAGATTTATCTGTACTGATTATCTTGAATCGCGTGGTATATGTGTAATTAAACTGCTAAATAGGATTAAGTAGGGATGTATTAATTATGTGTCCTTTTCTGGGAGCAGGACACTATGTATTCAGAGCAGTCTCACGAATCTGACCGATCATCATTTATTTTGATATCTACAACATCATACCTTCAAAATGCACTGCTATTATATGAGATATATTCATATATATAGTATTGGTAAAATGTGTAGATGCTATTGGCCTATCTCAAAATAGTAGTCATGGTTGCCTCCGATCAAGCGATGAAACACGAATATGTCGCTTTTTTCACAAGCATGCATAGTGGTACTCTATGAACGCAATTTATCAAAACACAAAGGAGTACCAAAGACTATCTTCAATAAAGTATAAATTGACCAAAATTGCCTACATATACTCTGTGGCAGAGACTGTGTTTATACCCTGTTATACCTGGAAATTATATATGGTCGCATTCACCAAGACCACATAGACGCGAAACTTATTATGCTTTCTGCAACCGTATCACCGTGTTTACCCCTTCTCCCTAATCTTATACAAAACTGTTGCACTCAAAACCACAAATAGCAACATAGCATGAATGTTCAACGTTGAAATAAGATCTTTACACGATGATCACCTGATATTTACCACGAGTACGTGGGTGGTAATGGTGAGATAGTTTCAAACACAAATATACTGAAAACTAATAGCGTGCATTTCGTGGTAGCATATTCCAGTTTTAAATTGGCGACTGAAATAATTTGAACAAAATTGTCTGCTAAGAAACCGGTTTGGTACCAGTATGAAAATTAGTCTTACGTACAATGTAAAATGTACCCTCTCTTTTATCTGGTGAGATGAGGGGCTAATCTATTGAAAATATGAGTGTTTCTTTACAGTATAATAAGCATTGCGACATATGTATATGGTTTATTATCACCGGGAGAGATAACAATGGACCTTTACACAGCTGTCAATCAAATAATTATTAGCAGATATTTTCGACCAATCAGCGTCTGAGCCGGCCAATGGCTGCAGTGAAAATTCTGCTGCCGTCTTTCTTCACCCTAATTTTGATACCCATGCATACATTCAGTGTTAAATTGGCTATATTCAAACAACTTTTTTGTTGTCAAATCATAATATACTGAGATTTATATTTGCGGCATGATGTTATAAATTTATCCGTGATTATGTTTTTTATGTTCTCTGGTTTAGATATACTAGAGTTCAGTGATCTGTCTCTCTGTTCTGGTCTGTATGCAATTTTTCTTCCTAAACCCTTGGTCGATTTTAACCAAATTTGGTGTGGTGCCTCGGCAGATGTTATAACGCCTTAAATTTGAAATTAAATTTTTTAAACAAATTAATTTTTCTTAAATTTGATTTTCAAAATTAAATTTTTTTTAGCAAGAAGTTTCAATCTAAAAATCTAAAAAGAAAATTTTAAAATGAAATTAAAAAAATTTTGTTTAAATTAAATTCCAACAAATTTTAAAGATGGATTATCTCTTTAAATAACAAATTTTAAATAGTTGCGTGGGTATACAATAATAGATATGAACTGAAGACCTATGTCCGGAAAAGCTTCTATCAATTAATATTGATTTTATTTCGAATATTAAATCGGGCCCATTTATGTTACTATTTTTAGAACAGACCATTCGGATGAGACCGTATTGCGATATAGAGCACTGGGCTGTTCCTACGGCTACGCAACGAATGTCAAATGTCACAGATTGGTTGTTTGTACTGTTTTGTTCCACAGATATAAGCGATAGTGAGTATAATTAACGTTTATTTGTGACAAAATTGCACAATATAATTTCTGGTCTCTGTTAACAGTAACCACTATTGTTCGTTAGCTGAACAAACACACCTTTTTAGACCAGAAAATATTCGAAATAAAATGAATATTAATCGATAGAAGCATTTCCGGACAGGAGTCTTCGATTCAGATCCAATATTTTATACCCCGGTAACTATATAATACATGTTTACAAAGAGATAATCCACCTTTAAAGATTCAATCTAAAAATCTAAAAATAAAATAAAAAAATTTCAATTTTAGAATTTTAATTTTTTTTTAATTTAAAAACGTTTTTACTTCTTTTTTTTTTCAACAGCAGTTCAATCTGAACAAAATAAAAAATTGAATTTAAATAATGGGTGTCGTCCTGTTTCTCCGTGCACCATGTAGTTTGGCAACCCAAAATGCCCATGAATTCCACATAGCAATGAAATCTTAAATCAAGAGGCGAGATATAGTTGATCATGCTAAGTATACATGTAATTTGCTAATGTTGGCTATAATCACGAAAGTATATCACTCACTGTGTACGCTTCGTGTACATCAATCGCCAACGTTGGTCTGAGACGATGTTACATATATGGTTTGGTGGCGACTCGCCCTCCCTATTCTGAACAACTGTAACATGTAAATTTGATATTTATGTTGGTTCCCCACACGAAGACTTTCTAGTCACATTCATTGACGTTGTACCTTTCAATATATGTCATAGTACTCGAAAACGTATTTGTGATTAGGAAATGATAGTGTTTATAAAGAACACAAAATATTTTTGATTTATGTTTGTAATAGTATGTCCATAGTATTAGCGGAATGAGAATGTTTTTATTTCTTACAAACAATTGTAGATTCTTACAAAGAAAACTGGTCAAAATATTGACCCCAGTTCGCCAAACTACACGGTGCACGGAGAAACAGGACGATACCCATTTGGAATTGAGATCAAATTATGGGAGAAGTGTGTTGGGGGCGGCAGGGGGTCTGGTCCATGTTGGTGGTGCAGGAAAGGGAAAGTTAAATGAGTCTCAATTATTTCATTAAAGATTGCATAACTTTAAGTTTCATAACTCTACAGATGTTATAATGACCTCTATTTTTGATTTTTTTTAATATTTAATTGAGTAACGAGCTAAATCTCAATTAAAAACAATTTAAAAAAAAATAATATTCAAATATTTTTTATTTTATTATTATTATTATTATTTTGTTAAATTGAGCAAGGAGTTCAATCTAAAAACAAATTTCTTTTAAAGAGTTATGGCCCTGACCTCATTTTGATCAAATCTGAATGTGTGTCACCTAGGGAACATCCACACCAAATATGAACCAGTTCGGTCTTATGGTTACGGGGAAGAAGATGATTCTTGACGGACGAGCGGACGGACGGACGGCTATACGGATGAGGGGCGATGACTATAGCTCCACCGGAGATTTCGTCTCAGGTGAGCTAAAAAACAAATTTAAAAAATAATATTCAAATTAATTTTTATTTTATTGTTATTATTATTTTGTTAAATTGAGGAAGGAGTTCAATCTAAAAACAAATTTCTTTTGAAGAGTTATGGCCCTGGATTAAAAAGTATTTGACCTAGTGACCTCATTTGATCAAATCTGAATGTGTGTCACATAGGGAACATCCACACCAAATATGAACCAATTCGGTCTTATAGTTATGGAGAAGAAGATGATTCTTGACGGACGGGCGGACGGACGGACGGCTAGACGGATGAGGGGCGATGACTATAGCTCCACCGGAGATTTCGTCTCAGGTGAGCTATAAACCAATGCAATTCATCAAATAATTCACATACTTATTGTGGCAGAACCCCGTACGTTGGAGATACGACGTTCCGACCGGACTTCACGTTGTGTACTTTTTTAGTGTGACGACAACTCATGGAACCGTAGATATCTGTTTATTTCTAGAGCATAACTTCGCTTCTCAAGATAGGTCAGCTGATGCTAGCATTCTCAGGCTCTTCTGGATCAGTAAGTCTTTCCCAGGGCGGTACTCATAGGAGGACTCAGTCAACTGAACACTGATGGGTAAAACCTCAGTGCTTATATGTAAAAGTGGTAACCTACTTTTCAAAATCATGTGACGATGTTACTGGCCAGGCTTGACAACTAGTTGTCAACGGCTCGTCACTAAAGTTAGCTTTAGTACAGCTTTCGTATATCATGACCAGTGCAGTGTACCAAAACAACTAATAACTTTTAGACCTCTGCACTGGTTCGACTGAGAACCTTCCTGAGAACTAGCTAGAATCAGCATCGCGTGATCTCGTCATCGTGCTAAGTACGGCTGTCCGACTAACAATCCCACGCCTGTTATTCGTGCATCGTAATAGTTGGAACTGATGCAATAGTTTACAGGGGCGTGATCAGGCAGGGGCGCACATCGTTCTGTTACATACCTCCCATACCAAGAGGATTTCGCATAGGCTGATGCGAAATCATCCTAGCAGGAATCGTTAACAGAAAGATGGCACACTGTTAGTTTAAGTTTAAGTTATTATTATTATTAGGATTGGTTATCCTTTAGTGAAAAGGCAACCTTTCTGGTTGCCATTGAAGGACAGACTGAGCACAATGACGGCCAAGGTCTAAGGCAAGACTACTATTGTTAATATATATTAATATGCTTTTCAATTGCTGTAAAAGGAAAATATGGGCAGGATACGTGAGTAGTATCTCTCTATCCAGATACTAAGCAGGGTTAACTATAGTTAAATGAGAACACATATGTGTACCTGCTTGTTGAAAAGAGGATATGACCTCTGCATGTTAGCAGGGTTTAGATGTATGGAAAAAATAGATTTTTACTCCATTAAAAATCTGTCTGTGCAGAACATCTAAATGGCTTAATAGCCTGATTCAAAAGTAAACCATAAGTTGTGTTTATATGTTGAATACTTTAAAGTCTGTTATAATTTATGGAACAACTACGATACTACCTATCTCACGTATCCAGCTATAATGAGCTAATCTACTTATTATATCTGATTAATTTTTAGCCTTAGACCGTGGTCTTTATATAATCCTATGGCATGCGACGAATTAATTTGAGCATGCACATAATATCAGGGTATACAATACCGTATTTGGAATTATATCACATCACAATAAGTTCGTGTTTTAAATCACGAGGTTTCTTTTTTTCATCGTCTTCTTGGAATGTCATATATTCATTTTATATACACTTGTTGCTTTCTTGACATCATATTCAGGGAATGTCATATATTTATTGTATATACTCTTCATCTTTTCTTGACATCATATTCAGGGAATGTCATATATTTATTGTATATACTCTTCATCTAATCCTCTTCTGTAATGAACATGATTCAGCTGAACCGGATACAAGTCCAAGCACAGGTCTTGGCGGAGACGTACGTGACTACGTACTCAAGAATCCCCAAGCGCAAGTGGTTAAATTCTTGATCCAATCCAGCGGTTATAATGGATATGAGTTCGTTGATGCGAGCACAATCGCGTGTTTTATATTCCGGGATATACGGTTATTTCCTTCTTCTTGGCATCTAGATTGCTCGCCACATCATTATTCTGATAGCGGGACGTAGTTGTTGTAGTTGGTTGATGGTTGATTTTGGACATTTTTCTATAAGGTAGATGTTGAAGAAGCTTCGTCAGTGGTAATCAGTTCTGGCAGTTCCATGAGTTGGTGCTGCTGTAAATAGGCAATATCATTTTCCGTTAGATGAATTTTGGTACGTTTGATAGTTACAGGAGTGGATGGCGATTCGGCTGATCGCTTGGTTGCTGATGCAAGTGATGAAGACGTGGTTGGTTCTTCGTTCAAGGTACCTGCGTCTTCACGTACACACAGTGACCCAAATCTGACGTTATGGCGCCTATTGTGGCGTTTATGTTTGCATAAGAGGGACATAACTTTATTCCGGTAACGACAGAGGGCAAGCACCGAAGCTAACATTGCCACAATTATAATCACATACACATTGTGGAATTACAGGATCGAGAGGCGATATGCTTTCCGAATTGTCCAATGTTTTATATTTCAACAAATTGTGTAACAATACTTCTAAGTATTCTGTATTCATTACATTCATGCAGATTTTCACTGAAACTCGCGAAAGTATTTCCGAATTGTTTATTTATACTCGTTAAGTTAATAAACTAATGTCCGTTTGTTTTTACTGGTTTTATTTTAATTGTCTTCGTCTCCGTTCGAGTGTCCTTTATGTATCTTGACAGGATTTTTTCGCGTTCTAACAATGCCATTTGTTTGACTACTTTAAATATAAGAGTCGCTTGATTAGAGTGATCTCACAGGTCAGGGTTAGGCTATGTCTAGTTGTTCTATCTGATTGCCTTTGCTTTCCTTGTATATTGTAACTATTTGGCTTTAGCTTAAGCCACAAGCAGACTGTTTTAGAAGATTCATGGCGTCTTCAAAAACTATTACACTCGTTCTTGGAGATGTGCACTTCTCCAAAAACTAACATTAATTCAAACATTCCTATCTATGGTACTATTTAGATTGGCGAATTTCAGGTGTACAATGGTACTAGTTAAGTCAATATTTTTTCCTATCTCACCTTTTCACCTATCTATGTTCACAAAGAAGGAATCAGACTGCAGTCACAGGGAGGAAATAATAAAAACAAATTTGCAAGATTCTGGTCGTTTCAAGCAATCTTTGCAAAGAGGAAAGAGTCTCCGAGGAGGTGTACGTGACAACCGTACAAAGGGCAGTTCCTCAGAAGACTCATGCATGTTAACACCGGGCGCTCAGGTCAACGCTGCACAATCCTCCCTAACAAGGAATTCTTTAGCAGAGCTAAAGAAGGCAAAGAATAAATGAGCAGCGGGGATAAACAAACCGCGTTATAAGCTCTACCATTAATGGGACCTTGTATATAATCAAGGACATGCAGTAGAAATGCATGTGATCACGGCTGATCCATATCCATCAATGGAAAAGGGAACAACAGACTAGTCTACGGGGGAGTCGATGATTAGAGATCAGTCTCTAGAATGGGCACAACTGTGGACGGTTCAATTGTGAGCAGGCGACCAGGTTCAAACTAAGATTCATCTGAGTCGTCCTCTGCTGCTGATAATATGGCACGAATAGATTCAATGTCTAAAGCCATTGTGATGTCTTTGAATGCCAAGTTGGGCAGTACATCGTAATCATCGATGCACGTGCCATATGCATTTTGCATATCATCACTGCTCTCTTCTGTAGAGGCATTATTATCAGTCCGAGCCTCTTGGGCCAATTTTACGAGCACGCAGCTTGGTGCGAAGTTCATTAAGGGTTATATCATCTCCGTCTACAGATCTGTTCGGACCTGGTGTTTTCAGCGTCAGAATCAGAGCGGGAGGAAGGGGACACGACATTGCGTTCCGATAATAGTGTTGCCTCTTACGGGCCAACTTATTTTGGTGCGATTGTCATTGTAATAGACAGGGTCGCCCATCTCAAAAGATTTCTTTTTTTTTTCGCCAACTTTTCTTGGTTGGTTTCTGTCGCTTTTAGCAGACTATTGATGTCAATGCATCGAATGAAATGAACTATGCATTTCTTGCATCACCCACATACTTGTGATGAGGGCGGAAATTGGGGTTTGTGTCGCTTTTTTAGCAGACTGTTGATGTCAATGCATCAAATGAAATGAACTATGCATTTCTTGCATCACCCACATACTTGTGATGAGGGCGGAAATTGGGTTTTGTGTCGCTTTTTAGCAGACGTGTTGATGTCAATGCATCAAATGAAATGAACTATGCATTTCTTCCATCACCCACATACTTGCGATGAGGGTGGAAATTGGGGAGTAGGGGAATATGACTGAGTTTCAACCTTGCCTAAGAACATCCATTTCTAAGTTTATAGAACTTGTCAGTATCATTGATATTGACAATGTATACAGGGATCTGACATAAAGAAGTAAGGTCATTAACATTAATGACTGCATCACTTAAGTTCAAGCCAGGCTGTTCAGGTAAGAGACAACTCTGGGGCTTGAAAAGTGCTTCCTTCTTATGTCTAACAAGGCTTGAAATTTCTCAATCAGGTATATTTTCGAGTAATATCTCGATTATCAGCCTTTATCGACTTCGTTGGATACTGAGAAGACGAAGTTCGTTGTTTATGGCCAATATTCTGCTTGGGAATTAATTTATTCCAACTTTTTTATTTTCCCAAATTTTAATATTCGGATGGCCATTTTGGTAGCCATCATACAGAAAAAATTTAATTTCTGTTTTTTCGGGGATTTTTGGATTGCCCGTAATGTAATAGGTTACTGTAAGATTGATTTGATTGTTTTGAAGCATTTTGTCCCTTAAAGGGGCACTTAATTTGTGATTTTAGAAAATTCCAATTTTTTTCGGATTTTGTAGTGATTTTTCAGTTTTATTATCACTTGGCGAGGTGAATCGCAGATTTATAGATTGTCTCTCTCGATTCGCATGCGTTGTATGCGTTCGTTGTGGATGACCATCTTTACGGAAGGTAGACCCACGGGTTGTCAAATTTTCGAGTTCGTGGTTCCGCATGTATAGTGTTAATTGTATTTGTCGTCTTGTGACCCATGACGGAAGTATTATTCATTTTATTTAGCTCAATTGAGTTCTCCAATGATTTCTTGTTAGATTTTACTCGATCAGCATGTGACACTTCGGAATGCAAATGACTGTGCACCGATTTGACATGAATGTCGGTGTTGAGTCGCGCTGTCAATCATTTTTACTCTGAATCTGGCAGAGTGTATATGCTTTGTACTCTCATGACCAGATATGTTTTTACTATGTGAATCGTAACATAGACACCGCATGCTGTTAGTATGTAACATAATTATCATATGTTCTAGATAATCTGTGTGGTGTTAGTGGTTTTTCATGTTTAGATTGTACATCGCGTAGAGTTGGTTTTAAATTTTGATAGACCACATTGGAGACAAATGGATGCCTCGCCACATACGGGTTATATTCGTTTAAAGAGGGATTCTGTTTTCTGAGTTGTTGTTGGTTCAACTCTTGTTTTTATTGTGTTTACCTGTTTGATTCCGTGTTTAATTTATTTAACTTCTTAATGTGCATAGCTGTTCTTTTTTCCTTTTCTTTTTAAGTTGATTTTCAACGCCATTAGGTTTATGTGACTTTTCAACTTGTATTAGTAGTTTTACTAGTTTGTCTATTGTGTGCTGTATCCATTGCACATAATTTTGGTGATTCAGTTTTAATTAGATTTAAAGTATCATTAGTCTCAACAAGTTTGAACTTGGAGTTGGAATTTTGATTTTTCATAAAATCCTTTGTTTTACGACGGTGTTGTGGCCTTGAAGGCATTGGACTATCAGGCACATGTATATTTGTATAGTCTGGAGGACAATAGTCTTGTTCCAGTACACTATACCTGTTGTTAGGATAAGTAATTTGAAAATTGGGCAGATGTTTTCTTTGTTTTATTTGTGCCAATACGGAACGGTTTTGAGTAAGGCATGGACTTTTGCCAATTGTTCCGGGTTCAAGTCGCGTTGTATTTGAGAAGCCATGGTGTTTTGAAAAAGGGGCAAGAAAACGTCAGATTATACGGTCTTAGGTGTACTCACCTATCTTCATCCTTGAAATTGTCGTCGTGGTTGATCCGTGCTCACAGCAACCAGTTAATCTCTATGTGGCAGAACCCCGTACGTTGGAGATACGACGTTCCGACCGGACTTCACGTTGTGTACTTTTTTAGTGTGACGACAACTCATGGAACCGTAGATATCTGTTTATTTCTAGAGCATAACTTCGCTTCTCAAGATAGGTCAGCTGATGCTAGCATTCTCAGGCTCTTCTGGATCAGTAAGTCTTTCCCAGGGCGGTACTCATAGGAGGACTCAGTCAACTGAACACTGATGGGTAAAACCTCAGTGCTTATATGTAAAAGTGGTAACCTACTTTTCAAAATCATGTGACGATGTTACTGGCCAGGCTTGACAACTAGTTGTCAACGGCTCGTCACTAAAGTTAGCTTTAGTACAGCTTTCGTATATCATGACCAGTGCAGTGTACCAAAACAACTAATAACTTTTAGACCTCTGCACTGGTTCGACTGAGAACCTTCCTGAGAACTAGCTAGAATCAGCATCGCGTGATCTCGTCATCGTGCTAAGTACGGCTGTCCGACTAACAATCCCACGCCTGTTATTCGTGCATCGTAATAGTTGGAACTGATGCAATAGTTTACAGGGGCGTGATCAGGCAGGGGCGCACATCGTTCTGTTACATTATGTATATATTAAGGTTTTCTAATGCACTTTGTTCTGTGATAAACAGCAAAGACATAATCAAAACATGCATTACATTGATCATTGACCATCTACCCCTCTAGTATAGCGACGTCCCTGATATTGGACATAATGATGATGGGTTAACCATTCCCATTGATGTGTTGTTGCTAATAGCGCATGCGTTAAATGAGTTTAATGGTGCCAATTAACTCTGTACATGTTATGTTATCGCATATAGATGGTAACTCACTATCTTTACTGGCCCGACAGTTTCTATTTCCCGAGTAATCTGGAGCCATAGTCCTAATTAACAGTCTGGAGATCAAGAGAGTTTGTGACTCAGTTAGTTGAAACATATACACCAGGAGTGCCTTCTGTTAAACTATTTATAACGGTTATTCCAGGTCATTTAGCACGGACGCGGAACTGATTTATAACTCATAAAACTGAATATAAGCAGCAATTGCTCAGATATTAGGCCAACTCCACTGGAAACTGGTTAAGACTATTCGGTGCTAATAATTTGTTCGGTCCTCTGTCTTAACTCATGGTAACCTAGACATCACCTACAGTAAAGCTCTAAGTAATCGACTTCTTAACAACAGCATAATTATGGGTAACTTTTGAGGATTTAGTCGGAAATATGGCTTGTTGCCATTCATCGGAAAGCTCTCGGGGGAGAGCTTTCCGATTAATGGCAACAAGCCATATTTCCGACTAAATCCTCAAAAGTTACCCATAATTCTGCTGTGGTTAAGAAGTCGATTACTTAGAGCATTACTGTACATCGCAACATTGCTATATAATTATAAATAAAGTTTGATTTTACTTTCTATCACTTCATATGAAAACAAAATCTGATTATGATACCCAGTTCAGTAATTTTTTTTTTTAAAGAAATCATTGACTAGAAATGTCAAGGCCCAGTTTCATGAAAGCAACTTAGTTGGGGTTTAATTAACCCTTTACCCAACATAAGGGCCCTGTGCCAATGCATTCTCTTATATATAGGTCGCCTCGCATATATAAGAGAATGCATTGGCTTAACACATTAAAAATTATAAAATTGTTAAAGAATGTAAGAAAAAATGGTAAAAAGTGTTAAAAAAAGATTTTTTTTAGGCCAATGCATTCTCTTATATATGCGAGGCGACCTATGGTCGACTCGCATATATAAGAGAATGCATTGGCACAGGGCATAACTGTAACTATCACAATGTGGTCAAGGAGCCGGTTCCAATGATATCCATATTTGTATGGTTCTATTGAGACAGACCGAAGATATTTTAGGCCGTTGAAGCTTTATTTGGCCGGTTTTGGCCGGTTTGTTGGGTAAAGGGTTAAGATGGTCATCAGTTCAAACTTCAGTCATAAGTGCGTTTGACGAACAAGGTCCTAACTTAATATGGTCTTAACTTTAAGTCTGATGTGAGGTGTCTTTTGATAATCTTAAAGTTAAGACCTGAGTTATGATCCGTCTTTTGGAAATATGGATGGTATCTTGTTCGTGTTTGTTATTATAAATAAATTGAATAACATCTTGCGAACACGGAGGGATGTTTCGGAAATGGTAGTAATTAATAACCAACCAATAATATTGAATTACTTACACTCAGGTGTTTGATAAATGCTGGTGTCCGCTATTATTATTATTTACTTGCCTTTCTATATTATTATGTTATAATTTGATTGTAAAATGTAGTTTGTAAACCATACTCTCCTTGCTGGGGGAGGGGGGGGGGGGGGGGGGGGGTAATGATATATGTGTTAAATGTGTCGACGCTATACCATATGTTGGTAATAATAACGTATATGTACCCAATATATATGTATCGGCGGCAAATTAACACACAATAAGCCCGGGTATATTTTACCATGATCCACCGACGTGAATCTAATCAATCAAATAATTTATTCTCAAACCAAATATATATGGTAATATAGACACAATATATCAACATACCCCCCCCCCCTAATTTTATTTTCATATAAAATATTCATGTATAATTATGCATTTTCATTAAACCGAAGTAACTATAATCACATTCATGGGGTGGGCGATGCCGATAACTATTAGTTCGCATGCGCCGGCATACATATCATACGTGTATTTTATATAGACGTAAGTGTTCGGTAATTTCCATAAATAGTTCAAAATTATATCAATGTACCTAGATATTGTCGTTCTAGTGTGACCAAACTGTATGAATATACATCCACACACATTAAATGTATAATGATTGTGTTATTTCTTGAAACAACTCATATCCAATGTATAACATTTATTATATCTGCATCACATTTTTTATTAACTATGAAATAAAAAATATCGCATATATCATATATATAGAACATATATCACTATGAAACATCTATCCACGTGTTGTTAATTATAAACGCTCTTTACTAAAAGTCGTCACTTTGGTTTTATCAAAACATCTATGCAAAATTGTCGTTCAACGTAGCCCTGTGCGTAGTTTCGAAGTTTTTAGCATATTTGTCAACAGGAGCAGTGCAGATGGCATTAAAATCATTTATATATGGCTTCTACGATTATGTCTCAGATTGGAAATAAGCCTATTTGGAGCATGATATGAAGTATTATTCACATTACACTAATATACATAAAGAGCGTTTTGAATCAGGTTGCCATATGCCATAATAAATATCGTTTAGCTCGATGCTTCCGTCGTGATGTATATTGCGCGTGCCTGCCATTGCGGGAAATTTTCGGTTTCCTGGTATTATAGATGCTTCAAACAGGGGGGGGGGGGGGGGGGGGTGAAACAAAAAATTCCGGGGTGGGTGGGTGGTCAAAGCCACCAACAAGCAATTTTTTTCCGCAACTAAAACAAAATTCCTGCTTGTTTTTTAGAGTTTTGGCAATGAGTTGGGCTTCAAACCCACTTTGAATGAGAGAAATAATGTAATTATAACTGTAAACTGACTGCAGGCAGTTATCGTGTTGTATTTTGTTGCAAATTTTGAAATCCAAGATGGCCGCTGGCAGCCATGTTTTTTTGGCCGAATGACCTCAAAATGACTCATTCCTATTTACATGTCCATGTTAACATCCATGATAAATAGTATGCACAGAAATTCATATACAGCTGTTTACAGTGAATCCCACCCCCCCCCCACCCCCACCCGCAAATCTCTGTTTTAGTGTTTAAAGGGGGGGGGTGGGTGTCAAAAAATGGTCGGAAAAAACTGCCGAAAACGGAAAAAAATTTGGCGGTGGGGGTTGGTGGGTACAAAAAATGATCGAAAGGGAAAAAATGCCATACGTGCCTGAATTTTTTTTCCGAACCACCCCCCCCCTGCTTCAAAGATGTATAATGTATTAGAACCTAATACCAGCAACCCGAAAGGCGCTAACATATGCCCTGGCCTTAGTGGCATGTGTTATAGGTGAAGATTCACCTCCAGATTTATGATGTATAAGTCCCTTTAGGCTTTAACAATATAAATAAGATATAGGGGCTCCTTCTGTTTGTATATTATAGGTATTAATTATTGAGGCTGGGGGAAAAATTACAACAACTATTTAGTGTAAAATGTGTTGGACGATTTTAGTTCAACAGTGGAAACATTGAACTTTGATCGGTAATGCCACTGCAACATGCAGTAGTATAGTTACATAACAATTGTTTCGACATGCGATATCCGTTATTTAAGAGTTATTAATAATGAAAACAAGAACGAAGTATTAATTATTATTAAAGAACACAGTGGCCTGATTCATCATCTCGGGTTTAAACCCGGTCTACGTAAACCTCTATGTTTAAACCGCCGTGAGTCAGCTAAATCCGTTGTTTAAACCCAAGACCGCAGGTCTAAGTGACGCATTCGTCATCTCCGATTTAAACCTGGTCCAGCCAGGCCAGTGGTTTAGCAGGTGTGTCTCTGTATCGTCGAGATAATTAATCGTACTTTCCTGATGCTGACCGCCTCGTTTTATTGATTGCGAAAACCAACTTGTTTTATTGATTGCGAAAACCAATAATTACGACAGCGAGCATATTTTTAATGGAAATTTATAAGCGAGAAGCACTCACACCTATAAAGCGTGTGGGGTTAAGTTTTTGTCAATTTCGATATATCTTTTTGCGTTTTATAAGCTTAAACTGGCAACTAAACCATCTGATTCGGCGGTCAAGCTAAACCAGCTTTACCGAAGCTAAACTTGAGATGACGCACTCTTATGACTAATGTGTATGTTTTCTACACAAAATGTGTAGCCCTGCTACACAATCATTATTCCATTTTGATCTTAAACATATTTGTGTATAGTATATGTGTAGTTTCATATTCGTACACAAATTGTGTAACAATTTTTACACATAAATGGATAAATTTATACACATTTATACACAACTGTATGCATAATATCAACACATATCCCTTACACATTTTGTGTAGGTTTTTACACACAAATTTCGTAGACAAGAAATGTATGTTCAGTAGTCCGACCTGTGGGTATAGTATTAAAGATATTTGCAGATTTATATGTTCAAACTTTCATGGCGCATAGTGGTATGTAGTATTTTGTTCTGTACTGTGTGAGTTTTTGTTTGAAATGAACAAACCAGGGTCGTGGCGTGATGGCATAATATTAGTATGATGATTACAATAATCATAACAAGAGTCTAAGGCCACGAAAATTTGACCTGCTTCTCGAAACTTGAACTATGGTTTCTAAAATTCGCTTTAGGATTGAAAAAATCTACACCAACGGCCTCTGTATATGGAGAATTCGGAATATATCGAATCGCGGTGAAAATTAAGACTCGTTTCCTGTCTTACTGTGATAAGCTTCTCACAATGCCTACAAACAGAGTGCCGCTTATACTGTATTATAATATACACCAATTGTATTCTCACACTGTTTTTAATAACCCATGGATTAAATGTTTACATGACTCGCTTAATGGATTCGGAATGAGTAACGTGTGGATCAATCAGTATACGTCACAAGTCCCAAGCACTTCATACAAACTATCGAACGAAAACTGCACGATTTCTATCTGCAAGAATGGTGGTCATCTATATCAACATCCAGTAAATTCGCCTTTTATCGCATTATCAAGACTACACTTAATTGAACGAGAAAGTTACATATCAATAACAAACCACCGAGTCGTGCAAAGCATCCCTCTCTTCCGTACGAGGAACTATAAACTCCCAACAGAATACGGCGCGTGGACCAATGACGCATATTCGGATAGATTGTGTACCCTCTGCAACTCAGAAATAGGCGACGAGTATCATGTCATCCTTAAATGTATTGAAATCCAAGACATACGCGTACAATACCTGAGACCATACTATTACCGGAGACCAAACGCTAACAAGCTAGCAACACTATTCAATAGTCGCAACAGAAAAATTACCAAGAATATCTCAGTTTTTATAAAAAAGGTCATCGATATATTTCGGAACTCTTGAAGCTACATTTTCGGACAAACAAGTAAACCCCCTTCAAAATATACCGATATAATATACGTAATGCTTACGCGTGTACCAAAACTTTATAAAGAAGGCCCCCCAACACCAATATAATAGTATATGGCTATAGATGCGCTTATTTGATAAGCGCTACAAGTAATACAATCTGATTCCTCTTGAGGCTTAATCACTAAAACCATTCAAAATCCATATCCATTGACCGAACACGTAACCAATAATGCCGAACTCAATAACAATAACCCTATATATCTATCAGATAAATATAAATATAATTATATACAGATCAAGACACTATTGCTATACATAAATATATTATATCCAAATGTGCATCCATGCAAAAAAAAATATATACTTGCATCGATATCTGCAATAATTATGTTTCTGTTATATCTATTTTGATGATCAGAATACCAATAAATTGAATTGAAGGGCAGTAATCGCCATGCAAGTTTTAAAGGCACGTGTGGCCTTAGTTGTCGAAAATATTCATATTTGTTCCAATCACCGTAAACAGAAAAACATTGAAACGCATACAGTTTCGTTCATATATACCATGACCATCGCGTAAACAGCATGTTATCATAAAGATTTACTATATTTTACCTAAGCAAGAGCCTGATTGTGTTACAGAAGACAGCACAATGCTGCTGGCTAATCACACACAAATGGCATAAACGCTCTTTATTCGTTCCATATCAGGAATTCACCCACAAAGAACGCTCTTTATATTTACCATCATAATATAAACAAACACCAGAAAAGTAACTTTTTATGCTTTTGTTTACATAACAATGGTCAAAAATATGACAATAACATACTGTTTATGCGATATTCTTATTTGTATACGGACAAAGTCTGTCTACATTTTGTTGTTCTTTCTGTTTGTGGCGGTTTTTGACGGGTGGAAATATTTTCACAGGATACCCACCGCCAAGGCCAACCGTACCTTTAACAAATAAATCCTCATACATTATAAATACTATACCCACAAATCGGAATTCTGAACTTATATATGCATATACCGCGACGGTGTTTGTTATGCAAATTAACTGCGAGAACTGCTCGATGTGCTTAGCGACAAGCACACAGTTCAGTATGTTGTCCACATCACTAGAACGTCGAAACTTTGAAATGCCTTCATCACAATTCTTCTCGGGATGATTTAGATTTGGACATATTGTCGAAGAGAACACTAACAGTGACAGTTTTCGCGAACATAAAATCGAAAAGAATATTGTGGAATTCGAAACAGCAACCCCATGCTCCATTATGAAAACAGCCGACCGAGAAAGATGCGAGAATGACGGCCAAAATCGTCAACCTATATTTAGTCCCATCACCCGATATACGAATACATTTGCAAACGTGCGACAAAATATACAAGAAAACTAAGATGCATGCATCAGGTCGGCCGTGAACTATCTACCATAGAATTGTTGTAGCTATCGATAATACATTTTTGGAACACCTGTCTGTATGTATGTGTGTATGCATGAATGCATGTGTGTATGTGTTATAGACTCTAACACTGCTCGACTGATCCGACTCGGATTTGGTATTTAACGTGTCAACTTGACATCGCTCATAGGCATGTTTCTGGACCTTGACCGATCCGACTAAAAATTTGTGTGTATGACTACTTCGATCCCGGGAGCAATATGGACGGGTCCAATTTCACGTGGGACCATGTTCTCGAACGTGCTGATATAGGCATGTTTCTGGACCAATTGAACAATAGTTTGGCCAGACGCTGTATATACTGGGTACTGTCCAGATGGAGGCGATCACAACAAAATCCCTATATAGCCCGAACGAAGTCGAGTACATCAGCTAGTTTAATATATTTTGGACATTTGTCTGTCTGTTTGTCTGTTAGCTATGGCCGGGAAAACTGCCGGACAGATTTGACGAAATTTGATATCTAGGGGAAATTATTTCCAGGGAGTATTTTGGACGGGTCAAATCTTGATCCCGACCTGACTTTGACATTCAAAAAGATCAATTCAATGTCAAATCTGGTAAAACGGAAGTATTTCAACGAAATTTAATACCTACTGTTAATTTTGTCCCAGGAGTGTTTCGGGTGTGTCAAATCATGACCCTGACCTGATCTTGACATTCTAAATTGTCAATTCAAGGTGAAATCGGGTAAAGCCGGGCGGATTTCGACGGGTACTTTTGTCGTGACTTTTGTCCGGGGAGTGTTTTGGACGGGTCAAATCGTGACCCGACATGACGTTCACCTTTAAAATGGTCAATTCAAGGTTAAATCGCGAAATTCTCCGAAAATCAGAGGGGAACATCCCGGACGAAGTCGGGTCCACCAGCTACTATTATATATTTCTAGATTTAGTTACAAACTAAATACCTGTATATTGTACAAAGAAATGTTGACAAATATATCTGTATCAATATTACCATACGGGTCATTAAAATAGATACGACGAAACAAATTTTGAAGGGTGCATGTATCAGGTAAATTTTTATATTTCAAATGATGACAGGAATGCGGAAAGTTGAAGTACCTACGTAATACTGGCTATCCGAATGAAGAGATATACATGTATATAAAAACCAAAATAGAAGATGACTGCTGGCGACAATGTATTCCAAAAAATTCAAAGCATTCGATAGCTCCCATCTAGTTGTCAGCCCGAAGATCAATATGAAGTTTGGTGACTATCAGATGAGGGATCTGTCTGTACAGTTGCTAAACAATTCAGTCATGCAAAAGAGGATCAAACAGTTATTTTTTTAAATTACTGGGTACTGTCCAGATGGAGGCGATCACAAAAAAATCCCTATATAGCCCGAACGAAGTCGAGTACATCAGCTAGTTTAATATATATTTTGGACATTTGTCTGTCTGTTTGTCTGTTAGCTATGGCCGGGAAAACTGCCGGACAGATTTGACGAAATTTGATACCTAGGGGAAATTATTTCCAGGGAGTATTTTGGACGGGTCAAATCTTGATCCCGACCTGACTTTGACATTCAAAAAGATCAATTCAATGTCAAATCTGGTAAAACGGAAGTATTTCAACGAAATTTAATACCTACTGTTACTTTTGTCACAGGAGTGTTTCGGGTGGGTCAAATCATGACCCTGACCTGATCTTGACATTCTAAATTGTCAATTCAAGGTGAAATCGGGTAAAGCCGGGCGGATTTCGACGGGTACTTTTGTCGTGACTTTTGTCCGGGGAGTGTTTTGGACGGGTCAAATCGTGACCCGACATGACGTTCACCTTTAAAATGGTCAATTCAAGGTTAAATCGCGAAATTCTCCGAAAATCAGAGGGGAACATCCCGGACGAAGTCGGGTCCACCAGCTACTATTATATATTTCTAGATTTAGTTACAAACTAAATACCTGTATATTGTACAAAGAAATGTTTGACAAATATATCTGTATCAATATTACCATACGGGTCTTTAAAATAGATACGACGAAACAAATTTTGAAGGGTGCATGTATCAGGTAAATTTTTATATTTCAAATGATGACAGGAATGCGGAAAGTTGAAGTACCTACGTAATACTGGCTATCCGAATGAAGAGATATACATGTATATAAAAACCAAGATAGAAGATGACTGCTGGCGACAATGTTTTCCAAAAAAATTCAAAGCATTCGATAGCTCCCATCTAATTGTCAGCCCGAAGATCAATATGAAGTTTGGTGACTATCAGATGAGGGATCTGTCTGTACAGTTGCTAAACAATTCAGTCATGCAAAAGAGGATCAAACAGTAAGATACCAAATTGCTGCCTGTGGTAATGTTTTTTAACGAAATTCGGGAAAATTATATTACTCTCACCCTGGTTATC